>OX101817.2:52380997-52726767 GCA_944452925.2 Chrysolina oricalcia | reverse complement strand
GGCGTTAAGCTGCGATTCCCAAAGGGAGCGTGGGTTCGAATCCCACACCTAACATCCTTTTTTTCTAACCTCACTTTATGAAAATTTACTATACAAACTGATAACTACATAGTAATGTTTAATAATAACTACAAAACGTCCAGAACTGAGTGCAAGTAGTTGAAGCCTCATAACCACCAAAATACTTAAAGCTAAGTGCAATTGAGTAAAATTTACTATATAAGTGTGATAACTGGTACTTTTTGATAGGATTTTTTACTTGTTTTAACGCTTATAATTTTACTCGTTTTTTGGGGCGCGAAAACATCTATTTTGTTGCATTTTTTACGTGTTTTAACGCTTCAAATTTTACTTGTTTTTTGGGGCGCGAAAACAATAATTTTGAAAGATTTTGAAATGCCAAATATCCATAAGAAATACATGTAAAAGTAAATTTTTATCGCTTGTAATTTTAATCATTTTTTGGAACGCGTAAACTTCTATTTTCATTGCATTTTTTACGTGCTTTAACGCTTCTAATTTTACTTGTTTTTTGGAACGCGCAAACGTCTATTTTCGTTGCATTTTTCACGTGTTTCAGCGTTTCAAATTTTACTTGATTTTTGGGACGCGAAAACGATAATTTTAAACGATTTTGAAATGCCTATTGTCCATAAGAATTACATGTAAAAGTAAATTTTTGGCGTTCGTAATTTTAGTTGTTTTTTGGAACACGAAAACGCATGTATTCGTTACATATTTTATGTAATTCGGCGTTCGAAATTTTATATGTTTTTTCGAACATGAAAACACATGTTTTCGTTGCATTTTTTACGTGTTTTAACGCTTCTGATTTTACTTGTTTTTTTGGGACGCAAAAACGATAATTTTGAACGATTCTGAAATGTCAAATCTCGATAAGAAATACATGTAAACGTAAATTTTTAACGCTTGAAATTTAAATCATTTTTTGGAACGTGAAAACCACTGAATTCGTCAAATTTTTTACACATTTTAGCGTTTGTTATTTTAGTTGTTTTTTGGAACGAAAGAATCCTCAACCTTCTGTCTGTACTCTTCAGATACCATTCTATTGGTGATTATTTCAACTACCCAATGGCACTACTATAATGAGCTTTGACCAATCAGACTCCGCTATGTTTTTTTCCCAAATGAACGGTCCAAACGTCCTCTTATTACACATTTAGATGTCGGATGTAATTCAATCTCTGCATAGGCAAGTAGTTGTTTCGAATCTCCATATGCCCATTGAAGCGTTCTTCCATCACTCATGCAGCCATGTTTTTTCTCTTAATGATTCACAATGTTTTTTCTCTCAAACGTTGTAGGACACCCTGTATATACGTTGACAACCAGCCACCATGTATTTTTTCTCTTAATCGATGTATTTTGAGACATCCTGTATACCAAATTTGACAGCTGCCATGTTTTTTTTCTCTGTCTCATGTCATTTGACAATCAGCCATGTTTTTATCTTTTAAATGTTGCGTTGGTTCACCCGGTATACCAATTTTCATAGCTGCCATGTTTTTTTCTCTTAAATGCCAAGTTGGTACACCCTGTATGGTAGCAGCCATGTTTTTCTCTTAAATACTATGATGGTACACCCTGTATGGCAGCAGCCATGTATTTTTCTCTTAATCGATGTATTTTGAGACATCCTGTATACCAAATTTGACAGCTGCCGTGTTTTTTTTTTCTCTGTCTCATGTCATTTGACAATCAGCCATGTTTTTTTCTCTTAAATGTTGCGTTGGTTCACCCGGTATACCAATTTTCATAGCTGCCATGTTTTTTTCTCTTAAATGCCAAGTTGGTACACCCTGTATGGTAGCAGCCATGTTTTTTTCTCTTAAATACTATGATGGTACCCCCTGTATGGCAGCAGCCATGTTTTTTTCTCTTAAATACTATGATGGTACACCCTGTATGTCATCAGCCATGTTTTTTTTCTTAATCGATGTATTTTGAGACACCCGGTATACCAAATTTGACAGCCGCCATGTTTTTTTCTCTTAATCGATGTATTTTGAGACATCCGGTATACCAAATTTGACAGCTGCCATGTTTTTTTCTCATAAATGTCGAGTTGGTACACCCATTTTACTAAACTTACGAATCAGCTTCCAAGATTTAAGCAATAAGTACATAACGCATTAATATGTGCGGTTTACGGCCCTTATGGCAGTTGACGTACGCAAATTCTATTATTTTCTTGATCTCCCATGAAAGTTGTCTTCTTAGAGTACCCGCACGTTTCTGTAACTTTACTAATAACGAAGATAACCTCCTATGCCCTTTTGACCTCGGAAAATGCTTAAAAATGTTTCTTGACATCCAAACGAATCTATTGATGCAAAAATCATCAAAATCGGACGACCGGAAGTGCCATTTCCGGTTTGGACCGGAAGTAGCAATTTTATTGCAGATTTGGACTCTCCTCGATGTGGGTAATCCGAATTTACTTTTACTTTTCTTCTATCTTAATTTTTTGAAACCGGAAGTGTTTATTTTTTGATGATTCGTACAGATCCAAAATATCATTAATGTATATATTGAACGGCAGATGGCTCTGATGTATTCCTTGAAAACGAATTGGTATCGCACTTTAAAAATGACGGACCCCGTCACAATGCACGTTTATGAGACACCCTGTATGTATTTTTTTGTCTCAACTGGCACGTTGGTACACCTGGTATATTTTTTTTCTCAAATGACAAACCCCATCACGATGCACGTTTATGAGACACCCTGTATTTATTTTTTTCCTTAAATTTTGATACACCCTGTATACGTAAAACGAAAACTTCTGAATCCCTGCATGCCCCAATGATGCGATGCCCCAATGATGCGATGATTCATGTCCCTCACCCAACATTCCATATTTTTCCTCTTAAATGATGTATTTTGAAACACCCTGTTGTTTTTTCTCTCAATTGATGACTGTTTTGAGACACCCTGTTGATTTTTCTCTTAAATCATATATTTTCAAACACCCTGTATACGTTCCTCATAGGAATCGCACGTTGAAACGTTACACTCCCGTTACCCGCCGCCATTTTTCCTATTTTACCAAACATAATTATTATTATACCACTTTAACAATTCGAATTAATTCATTCACAATTACTATTGTTTTTATTCAAACTCTCGGCTTGCGGTTTGATAACACCCGGCTTGCGGCAAGATTACATCGCTCGACTCGGCGGATCGGTGGCCTTGACCACTTCCGACATAGTATGAACTTTGGTCATCTACTCAGAAGAGGCAATAAAAAGTTGGCTACGAATGGCCAAAGAAAGACATCTGCTAGCTTCGAAAAAACAGGAAAAACCCCAAGAAGAAACCGAGATTGTCATTCTCTGAGTGGCCTGTTTTTAATTTATTTTTGGTTCCAAAAATAATATTTTATTATTACAATATAATATATTCACATTTTTTATTCTTTTAATATTGTAACAGCAAAACATGTATTCAATTTCCTGTTTCGAAATTTTGTTGAGCGATCAAGTAATTAAATGTCAGATTGACGTTTGTCAAAATTTGATCACTACTGAATTAATTTCTATCAGAACTTCAGGAGAAAAAGTTAAAGATTCACATAACCACGGTTAGTAATATTACTTTAACTGTATGAAAACATATCATGCAATATTTTATATCAGATGTATCCCTTTTAGCGGAGACGTGGTTCAAATCTTAAACTAAAGTTAAGCAAATGAAAATTTTCAAATCAGTAATAAAAGGAAAACATAACTGGTGAAAGCAGTTCAGTCCAGTTTGTGGGAGGAATTAATGTAATATCTCTTACGATATTATATATAAATGTTTAGTATAAATACTCAATAAGAAGGAAGTCGTGGGATTTTAGGAGTTTCAGAACAAAAGAAAATATTACTTATTGAAAAAGAATTGTTGATATTCACTTAAATATCGAACATTTAGTACAAATTAACATTGCCTCAACCTAAGGCCTAACAATACTTATAATTAATGAAAGATGAGGGGAAATGAAGCGAATGATGAATAATTGATTATTTCTAAGTAGATAGATCTGACTAATATGTAAGTTATTTTTTTTTAAAGTCCACTATTATTCATTATCTAAATAACTATGCGAATCCCGGTTGAAACTGACAAATAAGGTAGTAGAAGTTCTCCATAAATAGTAACCTTCCTAGGTTCACTTGCTTAGGTCTATTAGTACATAGAAAGATCTCACCAGCTTTCAGTTAGGGCAATGTGTAGAAAGACCCTCTGTATAGAGACACCAAGAAACAACAAGGAATTTCCAATTCCTCCCACAAACTGGACTGAACTGCTTTCACCAGTTATGTTTTCCTTTTATTACTGATTTGAAAATTTTCATTTGCTTAACTTTAGTTTAAGATTTGAACCACGTCTCCGCTAAAAGGGATACATCTGATATAAAATATTGCATGATATGTTTTCATACAGTTAAAGTAATATTACTCACCGTGGTTATGTGAATCTTTAACTTTTTCTCCTGAAGTTCTGATAGAAATTAATTCAGTAGTGATCAAATTTTGACAAACGTCAACCTGACATTTAATTACTTGATCGCTCAACAAAATTTCGAAACAGGAAATTGAATACATGTTTTGCTGTTACATCGTCCCACCAATTTATCGAATCAATGTTGAATACTATTGATTCAATAAATTCAGAATTGAATACACATCGTTACATCGTCCCACCAATTTATTGAGTCAAAACTGAATAAATATTGATTTAGTAAATATACAACTCTCAAACTTTTCAAATGAATGATTCCATTTTCTCAATAGGAATATGGTTTGAGCAAAGTCACATTGAAATTACCTCTGAACTTATTATTTACTGGATCAGTTAGCTCATAGACATTCGGAGGAATCGCTTTAGTGACAACATATGGTCCCTCATAAATTAAAAAGAATTTTTTGATAGTTTTATCTTCTGACGACGATATATCATTCGCTTTTAACCAAATCAAATCACCATTGACATAATTTATAACTTTTCCAGGTCTCATGAATTTCTTTCTTTGTTCAGATTTTTTTGTAAGTCTTTCTCTGGCTAGTTCTATTTTGTATTCTTTTGTCACTTCCTTTTTTGTTTCTTCAGGAAATTTTATTAATTTCATAATTTCAGTATTTGGCTTTTCCCCGGTTTGCAACTCATGTGCTGAAAATCCCGTTGACTCATGTGTTACTACATTTAGCCAACAGTTAATTTTTTTCACCCAAGTGACCCAAGATCTATGGTTGTCATGACAATAAGTACGGAACAATCTCCCAAGCTCTCTCATCACTCTCTCGGCAGGATTTCCTTGAGGATATCGAACTGAGGAATGAATAACCTTGACGCCTGATTCCTCCATTTCTTTAACTTTTTCTCCTGAAGTTCTGATAGAAATTAATTCAGTAGTGATCAAATTTTGACAAACGTCAACCTGACATTTAATTACTTGATCGCTCAACAAAATTTCGAAACAGGAAATTGAATACATGTTTTGCTGTTACATCGTCCCACCAATTTATCGAATCAATGTTGAATACTATTGATTCAATAAATTCAGAATTGAATACACATCGTTACAATATCATAATTTGTTAATTCATCAATAAGAGTATAAATACATTTTTGTATCCTCCCATTTTTATTTAATGGAAATTATTATTGTTTTGTCATACCAAAGTAATTTTTATTTATGTAAAAAAATCCCTAAAAGATATCTTTTGGATATCTGTGAACAATATCTTATGGATATCCTTGTGGATATCTTGTAGATGTCCCTGAACAACATATTGAGAATATCCGTGAAAAATATTTTATGGATATTCCTGAACGATATCTTATGGATATCCCAGAAGGATATCTCATGGAAGTCCAGCTTGTTCCACTCGGAACATCCACCGGACGTCCATAAAATATCCACCGGATATCAACTGGATGTCCTCTGGATATCCCCAATGTCCAAAATTAATGTCCAGTGGATATCCATCGAATGTCCGTGTGTTTACTGGGTACTAGTGGTACTACTATCACTTTTTGGAAATGTCGGTGATTCCATCGCTGCTAGCGTGCAGTGTTATCACTACGAGGTAATTTTGTACTTTTTTAGTGTATCTAGGTACCTATTAATTCTGTAAATTTTACAAATCTCTAATAGTGGAAGGTCCGAGGGTGTTTCTTATAAGTAAAGTGAGACACTGTATATCAAATAGTCAAAGAGATTTAATGTTATCTGACTACTGCATATCACTATAGCAGCCAACCCATTCTACAAAAATTCTGAAAGAGGGAGAATGTCAGTGTCAAAAAATTTATGTGAGGATATAAGTAGGTACTTGTTTACCTAAATAACAAAAAATAGTAAGCTTTAATCGGTCAATAATATTCGAAAAATTAAATAAGGTTTACTTCGATATAGGTTGCAACTTAAAAATAAGCAAATAATTATTTAATATCCAATAGTTTCTCATATCGTATCAAAATTAAAACCGCGCCACTGCTAATACAAATAACTTGACAGTTCACGCACCCCAATTTACAGCTGACTAGCAAACTCACCTGGTGTTAAGAGATCCGTTTTTAAATGAAAACTCAACAAAACCCGACTGAAAACTGACCAAAACACGATTTATTTACCTAATAACTAACCGCACCATGCTAATGAAAGCAAAATTATAAGTTGAAATCATAGAAAACCGAGAAATAACAACAAAAACACAACCACTTTCACTTGCGTCAGCAGCCAACTGCCTGTAGGAGAATTTCCCTGCTTTTCATTTTCCCCTAAACATTCTAACCCTAAACATCCCCTAGGTTGTTACGATTTTGAATCAAGATTTTGACAGATTCAATCGAGGAAAAAACGTATTTATTATGGCTACATTCATTCTCAAACATATTGTTATTTCGGTGTTTAGTAGTTATCCTATGTACCTATATGAAATCATTTTTATCCTGCAGTAAATCCGAGCCGAGTAGGCCCTTTCTTGGAACACAATTTCTCTTCAATCGATATCCTGATCCAGTGGTCCAGTTGTTTAGTGCATACAATTCTCATATGGTTCAAGGGCGATTATTAAACAGGCTAAATTGACTTTCCTAGTGTTGGTGAGTCATACGAATGAGGGATTTAAGGATTGCGGACATTGCGGTACAGTACGGCAATCGGTGGTGCACAATGAGTATACGAGGGAATGCAGGAAAGTCAACCTCTGTTTGAACAACTGAAAATTTTATTTATTTTATCTAGAAATGTTCTGATGTTACGACTTGATATTTTCAACTTAAAGGCCCCTCATTATAAATCCGGCGGCACTGCAGACTGCAGCCAAAAATACTTCTATCCTTGTGGATTTTGTTTTCAACTCCAGGCAGCAAGAACAATCACTATTTGTTGAACACCACCCTATTTTAGGTTGCTTATTACTCATTTACTGCATGGTTGCTAAACAAGTAACAAACTTGTCGGAAAGTAGGTAGGTACACTCCACTTACCGTAAGAAAAACAGAAAGTGAATTTATACATTTTGAATGATAATTTCATATATAAAAGAATGATCATGAGGTGAGATACGACCCCAACTTTTCTATAGCTATAGCACACCTTATATGGGAAAATGGCTCTCCGTGTAATTTCTTGAATTTTTGATATGTTGTAGAATTGATCATCCTGATGAAATGTTTCAATCGGCGTAACACCATCCTATGACTAGTTTTCGAGATACAGGGTGTTGAATATGGGAAATTTCACTTTTCATCACTCCGCGCGTATCTCCCAAGTTATGATTTAGTTCGGATTTATCTTTTGTGGTATCATCATCATATCCGTATATGACGAATTCATGATAAATTCCTTTCCAAATCTTTTCGGAGTACAACGCGATTTCACTTGATAATAATGCTATTTTGAGACTTTCACAATTTTATTGTTTTATAGAGTGAAAATTTGAAAATTTCTGCGAATGAAACAAGCATGATATGAATTCTGAGAAACACTAAGCATGAAAAAATAACTTCTCTATTGAATCGCCTACTAGACGATGCTGCAGATAATAATTCGAGTGATGGCTTTTTTTTCGAGGGATACGGCAGGTACGCTATTGTACGGTATACAGTGTCCAGCATAAAGTTCACAGCATATGGAAAACTCTTTTATTATTGATTGAAAAAAATTATTCTTGAAGAAAACCTCTGCTTCTTCCCAAACCTAAATTGCGATATTGAAAAACATGCCTTGTTTTCAAAAAAATTTGATCCCATCACTTTATTTTTCACGGTAGAATTAAAAGTATGGGGAAAATATTGTTCAGAATCGAATGTTGATTCAGAAATTCAAATCACAGCTACCTATGATCAATTTCATTTTTCCACTTTTTTTCCAATTTTCTCCTCATCGCCCTGTACGACATGAGGAAAACTATGCTAGATGGATGGTATATTGTTAGATATGATCATATCACTCTCTGGATGTTCCCTCTTGCTGCAAATAGTAAATAAAACTGAATTGTTTTTCAATATCGCTCGTATATCGTTGTATAAAATTCAATTTTGGTATTTGCAATTTAGGTTTGGGATGAAGCAGAGGTTTTCATCAAGAATAATTTTTTTTAAGAAGTCAATAATAAAAAAGTTTTCCATATGCTGCTAACTTTATGCCGGACACTGTGTAAAATCAAAATCTCGAATAAAAGAGGCCCGATGAAGAAGAACTATAGCAAACCCGTCGAAAACTGGACTGAAAATATAGCAATGAGGAAATGTACGGATCTTAGATTTTTTCTACAATATGAATGAAAGTATTTCAAGTTCTCCCATGAAAAAATATCGCTTCCTTTTCGGACTCCCTTATGAGCTATAGGATGATGAAAGAAATCAAGGTTTTCCCCAAGTAGCACACAGAGGTCATACATGGGTTGTACAGACGTCTAGAAGACCTTTCTCAAAAGTGCATGACTTGTGTCTTGTAATATGCTCAAACGTCGAAATGTATGCCAATATGACAAAAAGGCACACTTTTAAGACGTCACATCGACGTTATAAAGTAGTCGCAATGATTCTCAAATAAAGACTTACATAAGCCAGTCGCAGAAGGGTTAGAATAGATACTATTATTACGTCGTTAAGTGGTCATAATGCTGTAATAATATCATTATGAACGGATGAGGTCATGAAATGAAAAACCAATGTATTACAATAAGTTCACCATATTAAAACATATAATATAATACCATTATAATATATATTTCAATCTCCATTACATTTTCATAGCCACAACATAACAGAAATAATAGTAATCAAAATAAAAAATATGGTTAATGATTAGGTATTTATTATTGTGTTGTAAAATTGTCCTAATACCGTAATTATATAGGCAACGCCATTTTCACGAACAAAATTCAATTCTACTTACTCAAAATGCATGCGCCTCGAAGATAAAGAGAAATAACTCTTTTTTAAAATTATTTTTCATGTCTGGAAAAATATATTTCACAATTTTTTTTTATAAATCGTTAAAATATGGTGACAATCATTCAATTCATACTTATTTAGTCCATCTACACTAACTGTTTTTTTTTTATTCAACACCCCTAGTCCTATATTTTTGGTTTAAAAAATGTTTGTTCCAATATGGCTGCCATTATTCTAACATCAGTCGAACAAATAACATGGATGCCATCCTCTTAGTATCAAAAAGTTATAATTTCTTCGGTATATACTACCACAGAATAATTTACGAATGTCTTGAAGACATCGCAATAACTTACATGGAGGAGTCCGTGTATGTACTCTGTCGTACGAACGTCGGAACGACAGTATGCCACAACGTGCCACAACCATTTCACTGGAAAGGGGTTATGTTGATCACGGATTTATATTTGTGAATCATTTTGCAATCTTGGTTGTTGTTGTTTGGAAACTTGTTCCTGGTACATTATCTTGATTTGTCTGCTGGAAGAACTTCATTTCCTTGTTTGTTTGCAGTATCTCAAGAAGTGTGTGGTTTATAACTGTTGGTGTTGATTTTTTAAATAGGTAATCCTCCCTCTGTATATATTTTTTGAATTTTTCTATATGCGCCAGTTTGCTTATAAGGCAGATTAAATGTTGGCTTTGGCATTTTTTTGAGATGTCTATTGATATGATGAAACTATGAATTTTCACCATGGATAGGTACATAACCACCAAAAACGAATTGTAGATACCTACATAATGTAGTCGATACGACCAAGTTCTTCTTTTGATAAAACTACATTACATAAGTTCGATATGTAGTTGTTGAAACGTTTAAAAAATTTATCCATTACAACTACATAGATTCATAGTCATGATAACCACAATACGACTTCTTTTCAAAACTACTCAACGACACAGAATTAAATTACATATAAACCACTTAACAACATTTTCTAGAGAATTATTGATTGTATGCGAGTAATATCCACGCTACGACACCATAGCGACCCCTAAATGTTATAAAACGTACGTTAGCTTTTTAGTTGTAAAACAACGCAAATACGTAGTTTTTAAGACGGATTAAGAAGTCATTATGTGAATTTTATGACTTTGTGCTACTTGGGTCATTTATTAAAGTATAACTAATTTTTCAAATTGACATCATTCGACTCTGTGAACGATGAAACAAATCATTTAACATTCTTTACGTGAATTTTGTCATTTTAGGTGGGTTTATTAATACAAGGTGTCCCAAAAACCAAAATTCGTGATTTTTCCATATTCGTGAATCACCTTGTATGAAGTGTATGAACTGTGATGATAGATAAAATGAATTTATAATATTATGTGATAAATCTATCTTTTTTCGCATTTGCTCTTTATAAAACAACAGAATTATGAAAGTCTCAAAATAGTATTATTACCAAGTGAAATCGCTCTTTACTACGAAAAGATTTGGAAATGAATTTTTCATGAATTTGTGGATGTGATGATAATACCACAAAAGATAAATTAGAACTAAATCATAACTTGGGAGATACGGAGTGATGAAGAGTGAATATTTTTCATATTCAACACCATGTATCTCGAAAACTAGTCATAGGATCGTATTGCGCCCATTGAAACATTTCATCAGAATGATCAATTCTACAACATATCAAAAACTCAAGAAATTTGAGGGAGAACTATTTTCCCATATAAGGTGTGAGGGGTCCTTTGGTATGTGTTGGTATAGACCTTGAATAGGTTTATTGGTTGACATCGAAATCATTGGCCAGAGCGTCATTCAGTTATTTTTTAAGATGGACTTTTGACATTTCAATCGAAGATTTATCCTTAACCGATATTTTCCATGAAGTAACATTTGAATATCACTACTGGTTTTACTGGAAACAGATCTAGGTCGAGAATTTTAAATAGAATCCGTAGATATTGTTACGTCATTCTATAAAGCAAAAAATTTCCTTTTCATTGACATTCCACAAGTGGACTAGTGGACATTTGTTTTTAAAATGGCAGCGCAGGAGATATCTTTTCTAAAATGTATATGGCAACACTGTGGCGTCATCGATCGAATTTTCGTCAAGCAACCTAATAAAATAGCAAATAAACGAAGCACTTTGATTAGTTTTTGATGAAACATTCGAAAAATGTTAATTCATAAATAATGCAGATGAAGATGCCAATGGGTTAATAATAAGCGAAGAAGTTGAGGCAAATGTTTTAGCTTATGTAGAATATGATCAAACTGCTTCCGTTCGCGAGTTGGGCAACCAGTGCCTCACATGAAAGTGCTAGGAAAATTTTAAGGAAGCACGGTTTCAAGTCTTTTAAATATCCAATTCACCATTCACACGAAAATGACTTTGAGAGGCGCTAAAATTATTCTAATTGGTTTTGAGAAAATTATAATGTTAATGGAGTTATTCCATTATAATAGGCCAATCAATAGAGCATTTTTTACTAACAAAAATACTAGTAGGAAACCGACTGTCCATCACATGGAAGACAGTCCGTAGTTATATTCTGTTATGTTTTCGACTTGCAATTGTCACTAATTAATTTGTTTTAAACATTTAAATAAAATAAACGTGTTTTTACAATTGTTTTGCTTATAAAATGAAAACAAATAAACCAATCTGGTTGCTCCAATGAAAAGAATTGTAGATAATTGGAATACGAACAAAATGAAATGTTTTACGACCCGGACCATCAGTAACGGAGGAAAACCGGAAAATTTTACGATTTTTTTTAAAATTCATTACTCCGCCATTTTCCAAGAAATAGGGTTGGCTCTTCTCATAAAAGTATTGAATCATATGTACTTTATGGGTGCACAAAACAGGCTCTGACGGATCATTAGTTTTGGCACAATTGCAATTTGAATTTTTTTTGCACTATCTTGCAGCGTGCCTGGATGCTCTAGTTATAGTCCGATTTCAATTCCTAAAACAGATTTAGAAAGTAGAAGTGCAGTACCACAAAACATATATTCTCATTTTGCGCTGAAATGCTGCGAAATGGGTGAAAAATGCTTGCAAACAAGAAGGAAAACGGCCGAGCTAGTGGAAGCAGTCGAGTGGTAGAAGAGAGCGGAAGATGAGGGGAAGCGTATTATCACGTAACCTTTTCATTAGAAAAAATCCCCTCATCTCCCAGACTCTCCTACTGCTCGGCAGCTAACGCGGGCTAGGCAGTTTTCGTCATGTTTGCATGCATTTTTCACTCATTTCAACTAACGATCTGACAGCGCCGGTTATGCACACATAAAGTACACATGATTCAATACTTTCATGAGAAAGGCCAATCCTACTTCTTGAAAAATGGCGGAGTTATGAACTTTTCGACAAATCGCAAAATTTTCCGGTTTTTCCAGTTTTTCTCCGTTACTAATGACCCGACCGGGTCGTAAAACGTCCCATTTTGTTCGTATTTCAATTACCTACAATTCTTCTGATTGAAGCAATCAGATTGCTCTATTAGTTTTCATTTAATAAGCAAAACAATATTAAAAAAAACAGGTTTTTTGTTTTTCAAATGTTTATAACAAATTAATAAATTACAGTTGCGAGTCGAAAACATAACAGAATATTACTACGGACTGTCTTCCATGTGATGGCATAGTCGGTTTCCTACTAGTATTTTTGTTAAAAACTCACTCATTTTATGCACAATTGCTTGGTGTATTATCAAATACTATGCTCAGGCGTCCAGGCGAATCTAGATTCACCAATAAAGACTTGCTATTGGTCTAAAGAAAATCAAGTATTGGTAAGAGAAGGTGCTTTTCAAGAGCGTTTTGGAGTGATTGTTTGGTTGGGTGTACTAGGCCTTAACGTCATCGGTCCAATTTTTTTACATTTCATCAAATGGTGAATGTATTTGGAATTTCTTCAAACCAAATTGAACATTTGGGAAACTTGCATTTAGATGGAATCATCTTCCAACTAGTTGGCGCTCCCGCCAATAATGCAAGAGCTGTAACGATCTACCTTACTGGGGACTTTGGGAAGACTTGACTCCAATGGACTTTTCCATAAGTATGGGGTTTTCTCAAAGGAAAAGTGTATGTTACTCCTTCACCAACTTTAGAGGTCCTAGAAAATCGAATATTAGACAAGCTGTTGAAATGATTTCGGAACAACATTTAAGAAACTTCCTGAAAATATCAGAATAATTCAATTGTGTCAGCAAGAAGGCGGTCAGCGGATAGAACATTTGATTGAATGAGTTTTCTTACCTCCCAGTTTCTATACGAAAATTGTTTAAAATTGAATTACTAAAACCTTAAATGTGTGCAGACGTGTAGTTATTTATTTGGGTGTAATGAAATAGATAACTTTTCACACGAGGAATCTGATCATTTATCATTTTTCAACATAGAAAGAGCTTGTTGCTATTTCAGAAATGATTGTTGCGAGCGTTTTTTAAGGGTAGGTACCTTTCGGTTTTGAAGCAATTTTTAATAATTGTTGAAAAATATGGGAAGTGCAATTCCATGAAGACTCCAAATTTCAATTGGGTCTTACCTCGAAGTTTCATCTGATAATGCGTATTGTCATTTAAAAAAAGTTCCTTCCTATGGGGCAACTTCCGGTTAGACCGGAAGTGGTAAATTCTCGGTTATGACGTAAAAATAAGCGTGTTCAATTAGGTACCATAGCGAGATACCAATCTATAACTGTGTCTTGAATACTACAGAAAAATTCAGAAAATCACTTAGGTACATACAAAATTCCATACATGTTGCGCTTTCAGAATAATTATATTTTTATTCAAATTCAATCAAATCTTGAAAATGTCTTTGATCAAATAACTTATATGACAACTAACTGTATGACGTATTGAAAAAATTCAATTAAAAATAAAACCTTGGTTTTTTGATAGCACACGCCTCTTGTTGTTGAATTGAATTTGACAAAATTAATGGATTATATCGGAATATATCATATTCAAGAAAATTGATTTATACGAACTCTCTCTCCTATATCGGTCGTATGAAAAATAGTGTAAGAATCACAACGAACAGCAAGTTTTACTGGACTCGAACAATTTTCATTACTTCTCTGTAGGTACTCAATGTTCAACCATGAAACAGCCCTTAGAGGTCCCGTTTATTGATAGATTTCGAGACTCGCTCACATGTGGACTCGCTGCTAAATCTTCGTTTAGTATGGTTTAGTCTTGATGAAAACGTCTACTTTCTTTACCACCTAAGTTATCCAAATTATCAGGAAGAAGTTGATATCTGAAAGTAGAAAGTGGTTTGAAAAAGCGTACCTATCGATAAGAATGTCGGCAACGTGTGAGTTGTTTAGCATTAGTGCCATCTAGCGATTGTCTGAGCAACCGGTGTAGTCGAAGCTTTGGTTCATCTTCTCCCAAAGAGATGGCGAAACGTGTAAATGTTGATGTTAGCATGTTAGGAATTTGAATAACTACTGTGTTGTCAAGTTTTCAGTATATAACTCTTTTGTCTATGCAAGTTTTACAGCGAGAAGTCAACATCATGAGATTTTTGTAATGATTAAAAAAAAATTTATAGCTGTGCACAAAGGTAGCTGATCGCAATTTTCCATTCAGCATTGTTTTCAGAGAAATACGAATGCTTTGTTGTAGTTTTTATTTAAATTACTATACGAAATTCAAAACTCAGTATGAAATCGATAACGGAATGAATACTTAAATCACATCACATCAAACATGAAACGCAAAATAGAAACAATTTTGTCAATTTTCATAATTTTAATAACGGTGCATTCGTTGATGCCAACTATATTTACAATTCATCACATGTTTCGTCATCTACTTTATGGAGACTGCCTCATTAAGGTGAGAACATACCCTTCCGAATTCCGTAATTTTTCAGGGAACAAAATGACACCCAGGCAAACGTACCACAACAAAGTTCAAATCAAAAACTTTAACTCTTTGCGAATTCAGACAAACCACGGAACCACAGGATTTATATCAAAATGATCACCCTCGCGAATATTCGCAAATCAAAAATATCACCGCTCATACGTCGAAAAATTGCGGTAAATAATGATTGATGAATCATAACATGACATTTTTCGGTATTTGAGGTAGACATTTTTTATTCGTTTTTTTTTATTTTTTTTTTAAATATGCAAAAGACATCGATCTAATTTTATTAAATTAAATTTAATAAGAAACACAGTTAAAAAGTTATATAGTGCTAGTATCAATAATCTATTGTCAGATGATTCAGGAGATTAAGTAAATAAAACAAAGTATAGGATTTAAAGTTCTGCACCCCGCTTTATTAGTGACGCCCTGCAAGATGCTCAGGAGTTCTTAGGACACCTGCTAAATAATGGTGTGCATGTAGATGTTAGATAATTGCAGAAGCGAGATTTGATTTCAACAAAAATATTTGTCGGCAAACAGTTCGTCGAACTGAAAACAGGTCACCCAAAATCTATTGTGGTGATAGATCTGCATCTCCCAGCAATAATAAAATAATCTCCCTGAACTTTTTTATCATGGAAAATTTGACAAATCTATATATAAATAATTTCATATGATTGAACAGATCTTCCATAAATAATTTAGAGTATCTAATAAATGGCAAATGTAAATGAAATCGTTTTGTGATAAAAACTATTACCCAGCAAAGACATCTGTGACATGACATCTCTGAGATGTCGCAATGAGGTAACACGGCGATATCAAAAACGTTGCATCGCAGCGATGTACAGAAGCTAATACATCTGTGACATGACATGACTGAGATGTCGCAATGAGGCAACAGTACGATATTACATACGTTGCATCGCTGCGATGTACAAAAGCTAATCTATGACTTGTCATCTCTAAGATGTCACAGTTGCGATTTTACAAATTTCTCCTCGCCGCGATGATGTTATCGTCATATGTGTTTTTGCGATGTCAACAATGAACGCCATTGCACATGCGCTTGAGATTCGTAAATTTCTATATTCGTTCATTTTGCTTCTCGATCATAAACATTGAACATAACCAAAAATGGCTTGTTTCACCAAGTTCGATTAACTAAATGGTCATAGTAATTTAATAAATGTTCAATATCCTTGTGACAAAGCTGTGAAAATAACTTTTTCGAAGAATAGTTCCCAGGATAAAAGTACCAATAATTTTTCACTTGGCAAAGCGTTCATTTTCCTCTTTCTCTTATCGTCATAAAAGACGGATGACAAAGTTTTATTGTTTTGGGTATCATTATTTTTTACTGTTGGAAAATGCTTCGATTAGAACAATGTTGTTTCATTTTGAGTACATTATATTTATTGAAAATAAAATGTTGAAATAAATGTTTTCCATCCAAAGCTTTTTTTCATTGATATATTTTTCTTTGTATTACCTAACCCCTGCGTGACAAAAGTACATCGCTGTAATATGTCACATGTTCACATACCTGCGATATCAATATGGAATCATCTCGTACACATCGCAAAAACAAATCGCAGTGACATCTCAAAAAATGTATCGTTGTTACATCGCAGAACTTGTTGCAGCGACGTCGCATGGATGAATCTTGAGTGGGACAAAATAACATCCCTCCGATATCGCATCGACGTCTATTCGACATAGAATGCGATATCGCAGGTCACATTGTTACATCGCTGCGATGCATCTGCGATGTAACTGTGTTTGCTGGGTATAAACATAAATGCCAGTTTTCATTCAAAAAAAGGTCCGTATCTCCAAAATTACTTAAGACCGCAAAATACTTGATTTGGATTTTTTGTTCAGGAGGTCAAACTTACGTAAGTTTGAAAGATATCAAAAAAATGGGTCAAACTACGTATACGTATAGTTTGACCCATTTTTTGTTATCTTGTTAATGGAATTTTACCCTCAAAATTTCAGAAACAAATGAGAGTAAAGGAATTATTTTCACTAAGGGCGGGTTGTACAAAACAAGTTCACCATCAGTTTAACTAAACTGAGTTCTGTTGCTAAGGAACTAGAAATTTCATTGGCTAATCGCTAGCAACTGAAGCGAGTTTACTTAAACTGTTGTTGAACATGTTTTGTACAACCCGCCCTAAATGCAATTTTTGGTACCTGAATCTCTGCAGAAAACCCAAAAAATACAAATCTGGGGCCCTATTCTCAAACGTCTACTATCTATTTAATGCATATTTGAAAAAGGCGATATGCATATTTTGTCGCATGCGACCTACGGCGGTCGACATTTGAGAATAGGGCCCCTCTGGAGCGGCAACGCTGCAGTGCTGCACTACTGTCAATATCAATTGTCACTTTGACTTTTTGACAGAAAACTTGGAATTTCTTGAATTTTTTTGATTCTTGGAAAATTATTGCCAAATAAGAATATAATTATATAAATAAAATAATAAATGATAGAGATTTTGCTTTTCCCTTCTTAATAATAGTAAAATGGGTGTATGTTGTATGTCAAACAAAATGTCTGTTTGAAAAAGGTACAATTTAAAATCCAAAAAGTAGTACTTTTCGCCATATCATAATATAGGAAAATATATCCAGGTAGATAGACCTGTCGCAAAGGTTAAATAATATGGTATCTGCTTAGATATATTGCCATAAACAAGAGTTATTTTGTATATTGTAATGTACATTTTTTCAGAGCAGGTAGTAGACAAGTCAGATGAGTGAATATGCCGTGCCAGTGGCACAGTAATTGAAATATTTTACATATTTCACCTGTATTATTTATTTCACTACCATCGAAGCAAAATGGGGTCTAAAGTGATGGTGAAAGAGACGTAAGTAACATTCAATTTATTTCGTATTAGAAATAACCGTACCTCTAGATTTGTTTGAGGTTATGTCACTAAAAACACGCATGTTTTCTCTACATAAACAGCAAATTGTGAGCCGAGTAAAACCAAATGATTCTCTTTGTGTGGTTCAGTGTGCAAATTATCCAAATATCAAATATTCATTGGGTTGTTCGTTTTCTTCTCTCGCCAAAGCTGTGGGCAGAAATTTCACTTCCAGCTCATTTCCGCTAACCAAGAAAAACCCAATGTCTTTGCGCACATATTTGCTGGTAATTCTACCCTGGTTTCATTGGGAAAATCTCCTCCTATTGATAGTCACATCACTCCTATTGGTAGTCATATGCCTGAGAACATCTCTACCTGATCTTATATTGAATATGAATATTAGAGTATTGTACTCAAAGAAGTCATCTATTGACAACCACTGCATTTCCTTCACCCATAACCCAATGCATGTCCTCCTTGAGCATGTCATTATCATTTTCGTTGATCTTTTTCTAAAATGGAAAAGTTTATTTTGATTGAGCAGCTAAAGTATCGTGGAACACTGTGTAAACTGGGCAAAAATAAAATAGTTTTTCTACGACAGTGCTTAAAATAATCTTTTACGCACTGCTGAGAGTGCGTAAAGTAATCACATCACTCCTATTGGTAGTCATATGCCTGAGAACATCTCTACCTGATCTTATATTGAATATGAATATTAGAGTATTCTACTCAAAGAAGTCATCTATTGACAACCACTGCATTTCCTTCACCATAAACCCATAACCCAATGCATGTCCTCCTTGAGCATGTCATTATCATTTTCGTTGATCTTTTTCTAAAATGGAAAAGTTTATTTTGATTGAGCAGCTAAAGTATCGTGAAGCACTGTGTAAACTGGGCGAAAATAAAATAGTTTTTCTACGACAGTGCTTAAACTAATCTTTTACGCACTGCTGACAGTGCGTAAAGTAATATTTTTCCGCACAAGTGCGTAAAAAAATCACCTTTGCGTAAAATCATCAACTGTTCTTAAAGTAATTTTTTACACACTGTTCATACATTTATGCATTTTTGAAAAATACAGTATTTTGCGTCAAATATAACTCGGAAGTCTTTATTTGATAATACGACGACAATTCATATCATTGAACATTCAAATTAATGATATAATTGCAACAATTTGGCTATATAACAACTGTCGAAGAAAAAACTTTGCATGAAACACTTTTGTAAAGGGTTTTATTTGTACTCGCGTGTTTGTCGAACTCGGATGCGCCTCATTCAACAAACTTCACGTTCATACAAAAAAGTCCTACTTTATGACCTTGTATCATAAATAGCTATTTTGCTCATCTCGTCAGAAAATTAGTTGACATCTCCTTTAAGTCTCGTACAACTAGAAATTTTGAGTCATTTAAGTTAATGTTCAGTCATCAAATCTTCGCTTCAGTCATCGGTTTGAGTCTTTCAGTCATCGGCTTGAGATTTTCAGTCATCGGTTTGAGTCTTTCAGTCTTTTAAATATTTCAAGTCTCGTACACATTTTAGCGAGATGTTTCCCCCTCGATTATTTTGATAAAACTGTATGCATGTTTCTTAAATTGAAGCTGTCCATAATTTCTTCTAAATATTTAAATATCTGTACCATTACAATTGACTCAACACTTAGCTGACTCTCACAAAAAAATCTGTAGTTATCGTTGATGATTATCATAAATTTGTTTTTTTGTGTATTCATTTTCAATTGGTTAGAGGAACACCATTTGTTGATATTTTCCAAAGTAGTATTGAGTGTTGTTACCAAATCTTTATTATCTAAACTGTAAAATATATGAAGGTATCATCAGCAAATAGATATAAGGAACAAGGTCCAGCTGCATTTACTATGTCAACATATAATACATATGAAGAAATAACTAGACAACATAAAGACACACAATGAACCACAGCCTGTTATGCAGTAAACTTGGATTGAATAAGAATGCTCTCATCAAATAATTTCAACTTCCAGAACCAAACGAGTTGTAAATGGTAAAGAATCCTCTGAACTTATTGTAAATCACGGTGCACCCCAAGGTTCAGTACTGAAACCTCTACTCTTCATTATTTATACTTCTGCATTCCCCTAAATCATTGGAAAAGTTCAATATGCATATGGATGCAGATGACACCCTCTATTAAATAAACTATATAGAAAACATAATCCGTGCTGAATACGTTTTGAATACCAATATACAAAAATAAGTTAGAATATCTAAACATCATTATCTTGTTATGAATCCTACAAAGTCATCTGATATTGTTTTTATTAAAAGCCGTAATCTGAGATTCAACTCGCATGTTAATGCTCTCGTAGACCTGCTTATGGCCTACTCACACATAATTCTGAAAAAAAAACTCGAAGATTGCACTTTATGAAACGATGATACAGTCATTATTGTGATATTGTCTGTGGCCCTTGCCTTGATAACCTCATTTCGAATACAAGAAGTACAAAACTCTTTCATTTAATTGATATTACGTATTTTATTTATTTATTTATTTATACTGAGTACAAACAGACTAAGTCTAATAATATGTATCAGAAAATAAAAAATATACAGAAACATGCATAGCATTTATCCTAGTCACAAACATCTGTAGACAGTGTCTAATTATTAAAAAGAATAATAGGTATACCAACATCACAAGGCACTTAATCTAATTACAAATATACAGGAGCAATGTATGACATTTATCCTACAATCACAGCCATATATAAAAAAATCAAAATTTTAAGACTAATATACGAACATCACAGAGTACTTAGTCTATCCTGGATGGATCACAAATGGGAAAGTGAGGTCTTCGAGATATTAAGAAAATCAATTTCAGAGTTTCTCAATAGATTGTTAACACTGACTAAGCAGTTGTTAATAGGGGCGCTTACATTATGAATTTTGAAGGTATTATTTCTGATTCTCAGTCTTATGTCAGGTACATTAAAGTGAATGTTCATTAATATATCAGGTACGTTGATCAAATTGTGCAAAATATCAAAGACGAAAAGAATCTGGATCCTTTCACGTCTTTGGCTCAAAGTCATTATTTCAAAATCTCTTCTTTGGTTTTCATATGATATACGCATTGGGTATATTCCATATTTTTTGAAAAGAATTTTTTTTGAATCTTTTCAAGCATCTCAGAATATGTTATGGTCTCGGGGTTCCAAATGATGCAGCAATATTCCAACTTAGGTCTAACATAGGAGTTGAATAGTTTCATGGATGTTTGATATTTAAAATGTCAGCTTGATCTCAAGATGAAGCCGAGTGATCTGTAGCACTCAAAGCTAATTCTGCTAATGTGTTCTCTAAACGAAAATGTTTTTTATGCAAAGAAATGTGAAATATTTTTGGGATGTAATAAAAATAAATTATCCAGGTTGAATTATAGGGGAAGTAGTTGTTTTCTGTTAGATATTATAAAAAAGTAACTTCAATTTATCGTAGGTTTTTCCATTTCCAGAGGAGTCATGTATACGTACAATTTTCAATTGAGAATGTTTTCTTTTACAACATGAATCCCTTCCAAGAGAGGTTATCTTGTATGATGGAAAATAGCAACTAAAGTTTATCTTTCAGTCGCAGATGATTCCACAACTGACTTTATGAACATCTTGTTCATATTTTCAATAAAATCAATATGAAGATCATGTTACACCATTCATAAATCAACTTGTTACGCTAAAAATGTATCACAGATGGGAACACCACTTATTACCTATATAAAGTTAGCGAGACAACTTCGAAAAAATTGAAAACGGATTATTCCATAATTGGCCGCCTTTTTGTCGCTAATTAGTTGCGAAGAAAAAAAAAATGGCGCTCTTATTTTGAAAAAAAAATATGCGTTGTTTCGCTAACTTCATGTGAAGTAAGCGAAACAACATCCCTAATTTCTATTTTTCCACAGTTCTGAAATATCCATAATTTGCCGCCTTTTTGTCGCTAATTAGTTGCGAAGAAAACAAATTTGTCGCTCTTTCATTTAAAAAAATATGTGTTGTTCGCTAACTTCCATCATTTTTATTTTTTCACCACTCTGAAGTATCCATAATTTGCCGCGTTTTTGTCGCTAATTAGTTGTTTCGCTAACTTTGTCCAGTTTCCATCCCAAGTCGGCGCCCATGACTGCTCCTGGCGAACGTGACGACGGATAACAAATGCAGTAAAATAATGTCAATAATATATTCAATTTCTCTGAATTGTCAAATTTTACATCTTTGTAAAAAATACCTTCATTAAAGAAAAGAATTGCAACCAGCGCGTTCATTCTACATTTACATTTTTACATGGTCCTTCATCCGGATATTCAAGTAAGAAGATTGGGAAGTTGGTGAAAATTTCGGAAACACACACGAAGTCATTGGCAAACAATTCGATAAAGTCGAAGTTTCGTTTTCCACACGTGTTTCGAGTTTCCAGTTTCGCAGCATCCAATTTCTACTGTACAGAACTAATTTGCGTTCTCCCAGGTAATCATTCCTAATCCTTGATCCCTTTCCCTTATTTAAAATAGCTTTCACTTGCATTTGCATATATATTTCGTGAATTATTTAACAAATTCAATTTGTTTGCTTTGTCAAAACGCTCATTCTTATTACGGAACTGTCAGTTTTGAGTGTTTCAAACACATTTTTTCACACATCAACAGTTCAAATAGTTCACGTTTCATTTATCTAATAAAAAACAACTTTTTCTCATTCAATAATTTTGTATCGTGCTAATTCTTGTAAAGAAGAGTTTCTTTTTCCGATAAATATGACAGAAGCCGAAACTAGAATGACTCTTGACAAATTGAGAAAAAGGCGGGCATCTATAAAATCGAAACTTACAATTTTCAAAAACTATATAAATAATCTCGAAAATGATTTAGCTAATCCAGAATTTATCTTTCCTGAAAATGAATTGAAATTGAGGTTATCAAGGTCTGAACTTCTTTTGAATCAATTCGAAGAAATTCAAACTGAAATCGATTGTCAGGTCGATGACGTTCAAGATGAATCGGCTCAAAGTGAACAATTTGAAAACGATTACTTTGGCATAATTGCAAAGGCCGAAACTCTTTTGTCCAAACATACTGCCAGTGTCGGGGAGTCTTCCAACGTGAAAGGAAATCCACATGAACATGATAGCTCTCACTCAGGTGTTTCAAGTAAAGATGAAAATAATCATGCATCTTTGGGTATCAAATTACCAACTGTTCAATTACCTAGATTTTCCGGTAATTATGAGAATTGGTTGGAATTTCATGATTCTTTTCAGTCTATGATTATTAAAAATGTGAGCATCAGTTTAGTACAAAAATTTCATTACTTGAAATCATCTGTCAGTGGCGTAGCTGAGAAAGTTATTCATAGTATTCCGGTATCTTCCGAGAATTTCTCAGTGGCGTGGCAAATGCTTTGCGAGAGGTTTGCGAATCGTGAACTTCTTGTTTACAATCACACCAAATGCATATTCAATTTGCAAAAAATTATCAAACAGTCTTCTTTCAATATCAGGCAGCTAGTAGATGGCCTACAAAGTAACTTGCGTTCTCTGCAATCTTTGAATGAACCCGTAGACCATTGGGATACCTTATTGATATTTCTAATCGTTGAGAAGCTTGATTCTGAAACCACTCTTGAATGGGAGTCAAAGAAATCAACAGAGGCAACTCTCAAAGATCTTTTGAATTTTCTGAAAACGAAAGCTGACATTCTTGAAAAAATTGAGGCTAATCACTTTTCTAGTGGCAATAAAGATCGCAATCGATTTCAGAAAAAATCTCTTACGAGATCTTTGATATCAAGTCAAGCTTCTTGTTTTCTATGCAAGTCTTCAAATCACAAATTGAGCAATTGTCGTGATTTTCTCAATTTAAGCATTACTGATAGAACAGAGCAAGCCAAAAAATTAAAGGTTTGTCTAAATTGTTTACATCCTGGTCACGTGAATTCCAATTGCAAATACGGCAAATGCTATAAGTGTGGCAAGAAGCACCACACACTCATTCATGTCGAAACTACCGAAATTGCTCCAAATGTCATTTCGAGTGCCAGTGAAGCAGACTCAAATATTGAATCTACGCATGCGCTTTCAACTAGCGCTGTTCGGAAAAATCTTGTTCTTTTATCCACAGTAGTAGTTCAAGTTTTGGATAGTTCTGGTAAGGCACAAGAATGCAGAGCTCTCTTGGATAGTGGTTCGCAATCAAATTTTATCTCATCCCATTTAGTCTCAAAATTAGGTCTTCCAAAAAGGCGAATTGACATTTCTGTGATAGGGATTGCTCAAACTTCCTCTAATATGAATTACCAGTGCAATGTGTTCCTTAGGTCACTCCACTCCTCATTTTCGGCATCCCTAACTTGTTTAGTCACCAATGCCATATGCAATCAACTCCCAGGTTGTCAAATAGACATTTCTTCATTGCGCATTCCTGCTAATATTCAGCTGTCAGATAAAAATTTCCATGTGAATTCAGATATACACCTCCTGATAGGGGCCGGCCTTTTCTATAACTTGCTCTGCGTTGGGCAGATCAATTTGGGCCCACTTCAAAAGACAAAGCTTGGGTGGATTATCTCAGGTCCTCTTCCCCAGGTACAGCCTTCCCAGAATGCCTTCTGTAATTTCTCGCACAATAGTGTATGTGATGAACTCTCACGATTCTGGGAAATAGAAGAGTTTCCCACTACTCGGTTCTATTCTAAGGAGGAGGAACATTGCGAAGAGCATTTTAAATCTACTCTTAAAAGGAATTCAGATGGACGTTTCGTAGTTTCAATGCCTTTCAAAGATTCAGTTGAAAAGCTAGGTGAATCAAGAAGCACAGCCGAAAAGAGATTTTATAGTGTTGAACGTAAGCTTCAGCACAATTCAACCCTAAAGAAAATGTATATCGAATTTATGGAAGAATACGTTTCCATGGGTCACATGACTCAGGTTGATCACCATCAACCATTCAGCTATTACCTCCCTCATCACGGAGTTTTGAAGAAGGACAGTCTCACCACGAAACTTCGTGTTGTGTTCGACGGATCGTCTCCTTCTTCAAGCGGTTTATCACTCAACGACGTCCAAATGGTCGGGCCAGTCGTTCAAAGTGATCTTTTGTCGATCGTTCTTCGATTCAGGCAACATTCTCACGTAGTATCAGCGGATATTGCAAAATTTTATCGCCAAATATTGGTTTGTCCTTCTCAGAGACATTTTCAACAAATATTGTGGAGGTCTGATCCATGTCAGCCTTTGCAAACTTTTTCCTTGAACACGGTCACTTATGGTACTGCATCGGCGAGCTTCCTTGCTACCAGATGCTTGAGTGAACTAGCGCAGGAGTATTCCGAAAGTTTTCCTGAAGCTACCAACATAATAGCGAATGACTTCTATGTTGATGATCTTTTAACTGGATCTGATTCAGTTTCGGAAATCATTGTTTATTGTAAGCAAATCATTCATATCCTGTCCAAAGCTCACCTTCCACTTCGCAAATGGGTCTCTAACAATCCTTCAATATTGGATGCTATCCAGCAATCAGTTTCTTCCTTGGACATCGCCCACTCTCTTGGATCGAACGATAACACAAAAACACTTGGACTTCATTGGTATCCCAAATTTGACTCTCTAAGATATGTTATCTCTTCGGAGATTCTTCCGAAGACAATCACAAAGAGGTCAATCCTGTCGGGTATAGCACAAATCTTTGACCCTTTAGGTCTTCTCTGTCCAGCTACAATCCAAGCTAAAATGTTGTTACAGCAACTTTGGCTAGAAAAATTAGGTTGGGATCATTCAGTGCCTTTACATATTCATACTAGTTGGTTAGCTTTTAGAGATCAACTCCCTCAACTCAATGATATTCAGATTGCTCGTAAAGCGAAACTAGACAACGCTGTTCATATTGAATTACACGGTTTTTGCGACTCTTCTGAACTAGCGTTCGGTTCCGCTATTTACATCCGCAGCTTAGATCAATCAGGTAACGTCCAAACCCATCTGTTATGTGCAAAGTCAAAGGTTGCTCCACTCAAAAAAATCAGCATTCCGCGGCTCGAGCTCTGCGCTGCTGTAATCCTCAGTAGGCTAGCTACCAAAGTTTTCAGATCTCTCTCTCTTAAATTCAATAAAATATTTTATTGGTCGGATTCTATGGTGGTTCTAGGATGGCTCAAAATTTCTCCTCATCTCCTCAAAACATTCGTGGCCAACAGAGTCTCAGAAATTCAATCCAATACGGATATCTCTTGTTGGAACCACGTGAATACAAAGGAAAATCCTGCCGATCTCATCTCAAGAGGTATTAGTCCACAAAGTTTGAAATCATCTGATCTTTGGTGGCATGGTCCCAAATTTCTGAATGATTCCATTCAAATTTGCTCCACTCAACCGCTTGAGTTGACCAATGAACTTCCGGAGATGAAGCGAACAGAAATAACTTCCCTGAATTTGACAGCCCTCTCCAGTTTTCCTTTCGAACGATTTTCAACATTGAATCGTCTCAAACGCACCTTTGCCTATATCTTAAGATTCGTTCACAATTCATTAGCTTGTTTCAGATCCCTGGAAATAAATTCTGGTCCTCTTTCTATGCAGGAGTTGAATTCCTCACTTCGTTATCTTATCAAATATTCTCAAGCTGAATCATTCCCAGAGGAACTGCATAACTTATCGAAAGGCAAACCTCTTCCTCGCAAAAGTAGAATGTTGTCCCTACTTCCTTTTATTGATGAGAATGGTATTCTCAGGGTTGGGGGCAGACTAAGACATTCTCCATATGAATTTGATAAGAAGCACCCCATAATCATTTCATCAAATTATCATTTCTCAAAGTTACTATTCCATAACGAGCATAAAAAGCTTCTTCATGCTGGACCTCATCAATTGCTCTACTCAATACGTGAAACATTTTGGCCCATACTTGGGAAGAATCTTGCGAAGAGAACTGTTCATGAGTGTATCGTGTGCTTCAAAGCCAAACCGATTTCTATAAATCCTCTAATGGGAGATCTTCCTGAAGCAAGGGTCACTCCTTTTCTTCCATTCATCAATACAGGGGTAGATTACGCCGGTCCTTTTACGTTGAGAGACAAACCTGGCCGACGTTTTAAAACCTACAAGGGTTATGTTAGCCTTTTCATATGTTTATCAACAAAGGCGGTTCATATTGAACTAGTCAGCGACTTAACCAGTGATGCCTTTATTTCTGCTCCTAAACGGTTTATAGCAAGACGGGGCAAGCCCCAAAGTATCTATTCCGACAACGGGACAAATTTCGTAGGTTCCAAAAATCGGTTATTGGAACTAGGTAAATTTTTGAAAAACCACAGCGAAGAAATCGAATCTTCTACCTCGTGTCAAGAAATATCATGGCATTTCATTCCTGCGTACTCCCCACATTTCGGTGGCATTTGGGAGGCAGGTGTGAAGTCAATGAAAAGACATTTGAAACGTGTTCTATCAGAAGCGCTCCTCACATATGAAAATTTTCAAACTGTTTTAGTGCAAGTAGAGGCTATTTTAAACTCCCGTCCTTCAACTCCTTTAACCTCAGACCCATCTGATCTTACCGCCTTAACTCCTTCCCACTTCCTCATCGGCCGCACGCTCACCTCTATTCCTGAGCATAATTTCATGGATATCAAGGTAAATCGATTGGATCAATTTGAGAGACTTCAGCAACTACGCCAGCATCTTTGGAAAAGATGGTCTCTCGAGTACATATCAGAACTTCAAGGCCGACAAAAATGGAGAGAAAACAAGTCACAAATGAACATTGGCGACCTGGTTATTATCAAAGACTGCAACCTAAGTCCTTTACAATGGAAGCTTGGTAGGGTCATCCAGTTGTTTCCTGGTTCCGATAACATTCCGCGGGTTGCTGCTTTACGTACGGTGAATGGTGAAATTCGAAGAGCCATCTCTAACCTGTGTCCTCTACCTCTGTCTCGTGAGGCTGTCCCGCTGAAGCTGAGTTGAAAGGCCACTCTTTCAAGGTGGGGGGCATGTCCAGTTTCCATCCCAAGTCGGCGCCCATGACTGCTCCTGGCGAACGTGACGACGGATAACAAATGCAGTAAAATAATGTCAATAATATATTCAATTTCTCTGAATTGTCAAATTTTACATCTTTGTAAAAAATACCTTCATTAAAGAAAAGAATTGCAACCAGCGCGTTCATTCTACATTTACATTTATACAAACTTCATATGAAGCGTAATTTCTATTTTTCTCAGTTCTGAAATATCCAGAATCTGCAACTTGTCTCTTTTCTCAAATAAAAATATAGGATGTTTTGACAAATTCCGTTATTTTTATCTTCTCTCACTTTATAGGCATCCAAAAATTGCTCCTTTAAAAAAATATGCAATGTTTCGCTAACCTTATATGAAGTTAGCGGGACAACTTCCGTCATTTTTTAATATTTTAAACGGTTTTTTCAGCTTACAGTTTTGTTTGTGTGGGTATAATCTAGAAATTGAAATGTTAACTGCCTTCCTGTTGAGCGATTGATCTGAAATTTTGTGTGCACACCTTTAATTCTGATGACAATACAATTATGTAAATTTAGTATCATTGTAAATCCAAGATGTCCACCACCGCAAAATGGCGGACATATTGTTTTTCAACCCCCTCAATATGGGTATCAAATGAAAGAGCTGAACTAGTAAATACAGTACACCATGAAAACATTCCAAATCCAAGATGACCCAAAATGGCGGACGACATATTTTGTTCAACCCCCTCAATATGGATATCAAATTAAAGGGCTGAACGTGCTAAAAAGATGAAAACTTATTTTTTTTAATAACACATTAGCTACAGAGGAAACAATGTACCCTCCATCGAACTAATGAAAATGGATCATTTTTGGCCATTTTTAGATAACGTAATGTAAAAAAAATTATGCTTCCATCACCCTGCAAGTTACAGCAACCCATAGGTCGACACTTGTTCATTTTGATACAAAAGTATAATATAGGAGGGGACGTCACAAAAATATGGTGGGAGTGAATTTACTTATGTACGGTGCTTCAACATATTCGGAATAAAAAAGCAATAAATCAAATTCAAATTGCATATGGTACTACTTACCGCACACTTGTGAAATATCATTTTGAAAGGAATTCAGTTACAAAAACAAAGGTCTGCCACAATTTTATTTAACGGTTACCTGAAATATGTCATGAATATCTTCTGAATCGAGAACAATTTAATTTTATTCCAAAAGGGATCTCATGGCAAATACATCATATTTTTATCATCATAACCTCAAACGAAGGATCCCCACTTGTTATAGTCAAATCATGGATACTTCAAATTGATAAAAGGTAGAAATTTCGGAAGTTGTTTCGTTAACTTCAAATGAAGTTAGCGAAACATCGCATATTTAAAAAAAGAGCGACATTTTTTTCTCAACTAATTAGCGACAAAAAGGCGGCAAATTATGGATACTTCAGAACTGTGAAAATATACAAATTGCGAAAGTTGTTCCGTTAGCTTCAAATGAAGTTAGCGAAAAAAAGAGCGACATTTTTTCCGCAACTAATTAGCGACAAAAAGGCGGCAAATTATGGAATATTCCGTTATCAACTTTTTCGAAGTTGTTTCGCTAACTTTATATAGGTCCATTTATTGACATTTATCTACAAACTCGGAGTCGTCAAGACTCCTAAATATCTCTTCACAAAAGTTGTTCCTAAAAATCAAATTCAGAAATATCCATATAAACAACCTGCTCACAATTCCAAAACATACTCTTACGTTGTTCGAAAACTCAAAACAAGTAAAAAGGTTTTTTTTTTTTTATATATCGGTTAGTACCATCCGCTTTGACGTGACAAAGAAAATTTGTTCAACCCACTTCTCAGGGTGTTGTTTTACAGTATCAATAAAAACGTGAAAAAAAATACGGCCCTGGAATTTAAACGGTTGATTGAGTAATAATTTATCTCGAGTAATGTGAACTTTCCTTATAATATTTGTTGAAAAGTGATGATGTGCCATCGATGTAGTGCCGCGTCAGTCATAAGCAGAATGTGAAACCATTAAAATTATACTATTTTCAAAAGTTAAATTTTTTTCTGTAGAAAACAAAAACTTCCGAGTTAAATTTTTTTCAACTGCTGCTTAGTATTGCCCTTAAGCTTTAGAGTGAGAAAAATAAAAATTATCTGATCTGGCTTACAGGATGTTGTTTTTAAAACAACAATAAAAATCTAAAAAAAAAAACAAGTCTGGACCTGAAATTTTTTTTTTTTTTACACCTATTTTATTGAACTGAGGGAGCATTCTCAGTGTGCCGAATTTCATATGTCTGAGTTTTTTACTTTTAGAGATATTTAATGATGATGTGCCATCGATGCAGTGCCGCATCAGTCATAAGCAAAATGTGAAACCATTAAAATTATACTATTTTCAAAAGTTTAATTTTTTTCTGTAGAAAACAATAACTTCCGAGTTCAATTTTTTTCAACTGTTGCTTAGCATTGCCCTTAAGCTTTAGAGTGAGAAAAATTATCTGATCTTTCCGGAAAATGTTCGTTTGGTTACTGACCTGAAATAATGAGGAGGTGCTCCGTCTTGTCGAAAATTCATATTTTCTATGTTATTTCCAGCCACTTGAATTATTTCCGGAAAGATATCTTCTTGTAGCATCCTGAAATATCGAACTCCGTTCAAATTTTCTCTCAAGAAATATGGGCCTATGATACAGTTGCCCAATATATGCCAGCCCAAGCATTAACTTTTTGAATGTACTGAGTATGTTTCCCTGAACTCATGAGGATTTTCAGTGCTCCAATAGCGGTGATTATGTCTATTGACATGTCTATTCAAGAAAAACGTGCTTTCATCACTGAAAAAATGTTGCTCACATTAATCCTATTTTGACGAAGTTTCTCACTCATCAGGTCACAGAACTGAATTCTACGATCAGGATCGTCTTCAAAAAGTTCGTAAACCATTTGATTTTATAGGGGTGTAATTTTTTTCAGTATTTTCTGTACTGTTGAACGTGGCATATCATTTTGATCCGCTAGTTCAGTTGTGGATTGTTGTGAGTTTTCTTGAAGATCCAGCAAGATCTCAATCTGCTTGTTTGAAGAGACAGATGGTCGACCACTTTTCTTCATATTACTCAGATTCCCAGTTCATTCAAATTTCCCAATTCTTAAATATTTTCTGGCAATGGGATTGTCTGGATACAACTCATTGAATAATCGCACAGCCGCATGAGCATTGGTCTGGGACTGGTAGTAAACTTTATCAACAAAAACTTTTTCCTGTATGGTACGTATCGATCTCCTCAATATTGAAAACAGGTGAAGTGCAAGATTGAGAACAACTATGAGATGTGATAAGGAAATTTCTTATTCATACATTTACACAGGTACCTTATCATAATGAAATTGATTGATTGTTCTAATTTGAGGAATTCCTTATAATTGAAGGATGTTATTATAACTGATTGCCCCTATTACCAGGGTCGCTATTATTATTACTATTCATTTTGCTATATTATTTGTTTGTTGATAATAAATCAATTTCTGGTACAGAAAACTTTTGTAAAAGAAGATTTGATGATTTTTCTAGAACTAAAGTATCCTAAAGAGCAGAGCTTTAACATTATGTACCGCCATTTCGTTTTGGATAAATATTTTTGTTGTCGTGTAGAGAATTGAAAAACAATTCAAACGATGTATCATTCGAACCCATAGCCATTAAAAAAATGGCGGACCGACGTCATTTTGAAAAAATTGCCTTTTTTTGTTGTCATAAGATGCTTTAACTCCCATTTTACCAAAAAAAATTGAAAGAAAAAATGTAACATTATGTACCGCAAAATGGTTAAGGCTTTCGCGGCCGAAGTTTTCAGTGTCACAATTTTCACTCGTGTTTAAAGGCCATCGTTTCTTCGAATTTCTTCCTATCGTTTCGCTAGCGCGAGTGGCTAGCTTCTTCAGATGCTTATACATCATGAATAATTTCAGATGACTGGAGATTCCGTCTGCGGAGATTGTATTTATTCTGACTTAGGTAGTCTTGTGCGTTAATTACCCTAATCTGAATTTGATACATTCTCACTAACCCTAATCGACCCCTTTCTACCTGGCAGCTTAGTACCGTAATTGGGTTAGGCATATTTTCGATAACATTAATTGGCACCTTTTTGCCTGCTGTCTTAATGTCGTAGTTTTCTTTTGGAAATTCTAAGAATGGGATTCCATATTCGGTTGAGGTTCACAGCTTCTTCTTTTTTGTTGAAATTTTCCGTGTGTTTCTGGATCTCTATTGACTCCCGTACAAGTCGGCTATGGTGTCCCTGATTGTGGGCAAGAAGTTTTTCGTCCTCAAACATAATATTGTGGTTTCCTTCACTGAGCGCGTGTTCTGCCACTGCCGACTTGACCGTTTGGCCTAATATGCAGTTCCTCTGATGTTCCTTCAGCCTTGTTCCCATGGATCTTTTTGTGGTTCCGATGTATACCTTTCCGCAAGTGCACGGTATGCGATATACCCCCGCTGAAGATAGTGGGTCTCATTTGTCTTTTGCCGACCTAAGGCTTTGTTGTATTTTCTTGGTGGGTTTGAAATCCGTTTTTATGTTGTGTTCTCCCAAGAGTTTTTCAATTCTGTCTGTGACCTTAGGAATATATGGAAGATACGCACGTGCAACTATCTGAGCCTCCTCCCTACTTTGTCTCGTGGAAGTCCTCGGTTTCATAGCCCTGTTGATTTCGGGTGCACTATATTCGTTCGATCTCAAGGTTGCTTGGAGATGTTCTAGTTCCTCCTGTAGATGCTCAGGTTCACATATTCTCCGAGCACGTTCCGCTAGTGTGGAGATAATTCCTCGCTTCTGACTAGGATGGTAGTTTGATAGAGCATGCAGATACCTATCCGTGACCGTAGGGTTTTCGGAATACTTTGTGGGTCAGTCTTGCGCCACATCTTTCCTATTCAGTCTCCATGGTGAATTTGATGCTGGGGTGTTGAGCATTTAGATGTTCTAGGAAACGGTTCAGTGTGTCCCTTCCGTGTCTCCGTGACGAAGGTGTCATCCTCGTAACGTAGCCACATAGTCGGTTTTAAATCAAAAGCATCAATTGCTTTCTCTTCAAAATGTTCCATAAAGAAGTTGGCTGTCACTGGGCTGAGTGGACTTCCCATCGCCACGCCATCGCCACGCCACTCGATTGGAAGTAACTTCCCGTGAGACATGCCTTGAAGAGTCTGACCATGTCATTCGGAAACATGTTAGTTAGCTCCTTCAAAGAGTCTTCAAGTGGGACGTTGGTGAACAAAAGGACACCACATCGAAGCTGACCAGAATATCGTTCGGCTCCAACGTTATCGAAAATATGCCTAACCCAGTTATGGTAATAAGGAATTCCGAAGTAACAAAGGATATCAACGACATTAAGCCGGCAGGTAGAAATGGGTCAATTAGGGTTAGTGAGAATGTACCAAATCTAGATAAGGTCATCAACGCACAAGAATCCGCAAACGGAATCTCCAGTCATCTGAGATTATTCATCATGTATAAGCCTCTGAAGAAGCTAGCCACTCGCGCTAGCGAAACGTTAGGAAGAAATTCCAAAAAACGACGGCCTTCATACCAGAGTGAAAATTGTGACACATTATGTACCACTCGACCTCCGTTTTAGTCATTTTTTTGTTGTCAACTAGTTGCTGATGAACTGATATTTATTTCACAAATAAAAATTCATCCGAAAATTCCAATCCATTCAAAAGTTAACAAGGGTGGATGATTGATTGATTGATGATCATTATATTTTAATAATTAACTTATATCAAATATTTCAGGTTTGACGTAGAATCCAAACATAGAGCTTTCTACACAGGAGGCAATGTGGAATGGATTGAAGACATCCTGTATTGCCAAACAGACGCAAGTATTTCTTTATTGAACATAGACAATGGTGTGGTCGAGAAAACTATTGGTGAGGTTGAAGACAACACTGAAGATGCAGATTCTATACAGACATTCACAACAAATGGACAAAAAACTGTATCTTCACACAAAAGTGGACTTCTTAAATTGTGGAATGAAAACGGTGAAGTTGAAAAAATGTGGAAATATATTCACAAAGGCCCCATAGCTAAATTAGCCCTGAGGGACGATACATTGGCAAGTGGAGGATCTGACGGTTTTGTGAGGGTATGGAATCTGCAGCATCAAGCGTGTGTTCTCAGTCTAAAGGGGTGCCAGGGTGTCATTAATGTAGTGGAATATCACCCTGTCGACAACAATCTCATCTTCGCATCTGGAGATGATGGTAAAATTAATTGTTTTGAACTAACCCAAGGAGGGCTTAGTTATATCTACGACGCACACTACAGTAAAGTGACTTCAGTTGTGTTTAGTCATGACAACCAACATTTCGTGAGCTGTGCCAGAGACAAAGTGTTGATATTATGGAAATTTGGTACACTCGCTCCGTTGCGCACCATACCAGTGTACGAAGCTGTTGAAGTTATCGTGAGTTTACCAATAAAATTTAAGCTCCCTGGATTCAAATCTGACCCTAATAGTACTTATGTAGCCTCTGTTGGCGAAAAGGGTTTAGTAAGAGTGTGGGATATGAAAAACTCTAAAGAAGTGTTTGTACAAACTGATTCTTTGGTGACACCTGCTATAGAAGAAGGGGGGTTAGCTGTACTAAATATGAAATTCGATCGAAAGTCAAAAGCTCTTGCACTCGTGACAGTAGATCAGAATATTATTATTTACCATTTGAAATCATTTGTATGTCTAAAACAGTTCATAGGCTTTTCTGATGAGATACTTGATATCACGTTTGTTGGAAAAGGTGATTCACACTTAGCTGTTGCAACAAACTCAAACGATATTAAGCTCTATGATAATACTACCATGACCTGCCAACTCTTGAAAGGCCATACTGAGATAGTATTATCTTTGTGTACTAGTAAAATCAAGCCTGATCTTATGATTTCTTCTGGAAAGGACAATACAGTGAGATTGTGGCTGCTGGAGGGCAATACAATGAGTTGTATAGCAGTTGGGTTACGGCACACAGGGTCTGTGGGTTCTGTCCATTTCAGTCAGATCACCTCTGACTTTGCTGTCTCGGCAAGTCAAGACACCTGCCTGAAAGTCTGGGAAATCCCTGCCACTCAGGAAAAAAACAATAGTCTCATATGTTCGCATACAATAGTCGCCCATCAAAAAGATATCAACTGTGTGGCAGTATCCCCAAATGACAAGATTATAGCAACAGCATCTCAAGATAAAACTGCCAAGCTTTGGACAACATCGCTAGAATTGGTAGGCACTTTGCGAGGCCACAAGAGAGGTGTGTGGTCAATTCGATTCTCTCCTGTGGATCAGGTTGTTGTAACTTCATCGGCAGATTGTACAATAAGGCTGTGGTCCGTGGCAGATCTAGCTTGTCTGAAAACTTTTGAAGGGCATGATGCTAGTGTCCTTCGAGCAGAGTTCATCGCATCTGGTTTGCAGATATTGAGTGCAGGAGCTGATGGAATGTTGAAATTGTATTCCATCAAGACTTCTGAATGTGTATGCACGATGAACCAACATAGTGGTCGAATATGGGCTCTAGCAGTTAAACAGGATGAATCCGGTATTGTAACAGGGGGTAGTGACTCGGTTCTGATCAAATGGAAGGATGTTACTCAGGAACTGAAGTTGAAACGAACACAAGAGGCTGAAGAGCTGACCGAACAAGAGCAAAAACTCAGTAATTACCTAGTGAATGAGAATTTCCTGAAAGCATTCAAGTTAGCTTTAAAATTGGACAGACCCCAACAGGTATTGAAGATTGTATATAACTTGTGCAATCCTGATAGTGGTTTGGCAGAGACCATAAAAAATCTACGTAATGACCGAAAAGAAAATTTGTTCAAGATGGCAATCAACTGGAATATGAATTCCAAGCATTGTCATTCTGCAAACTTTGTGATAGATATTTTATTATCAGAATTGTTAGCAGGAAATTTCAGACCTGTAGGATTGCGTTCTGAGCTGGAAGCAGCACTCTCTTTCACAGAAAAGCATTTCAAGAGACTGACACCGACGGATGAACATTTTGTTAGTTATACAATAAATTGTAAAAAACCACATGCTAAAAGTATGGAATAAATCGATGGTTTTATATTTTTTGAATAGTTATTTACATATCACCGTTATATAATTTGTAATATATATTTGAATAATAATCATTTATTGTGCAAAACACAAAAGGTAGAAGGAGTAACAAAGCAGTGCGAGGAATTTTAGTTTTTCATGAAAAAATATTTCATAGGAGGGAGTTTATACCCTGAGTTGAAATGAAATGAAAATAATCTTTTGATATTTATTGGGTTTTTTTCGGTATGTTTATCTTATATGAAGTTGGTTGATTGGAAATCAATTATTTTGAAGAAAAACTATTGTCTTCTTGCCTACCTTTCGAATTTTCTCCAATTAATTGATTTACTTATTGCTATAATACCTGTATACATTCATTTAGTTATATCAAATAATTAATTACAAATAATTAAAATTGAAATGGAACTTGAGTGTGTTCAAGCTTTCTGCTCAGAATTTTGAACAATTCCTAGAATTGACCAAACGCCTATTCATTCTGGCAAAACCATGCCTCAATGATGGTTCAAGTCACCTTCTCTTTCATTACACATTTTCGTTCTGCGCTCTACAACAGGGTGAACAAAGAAAAATCCAATTCGAATAATTTTAAACCGACCAGTGTGGGTTCTTTGATGAAAATTAGAGATTCAATTTAGCCTGAATAAACTCCCTCAATGTCGGTCGACCGCCATAAAAAAAATGTATACAGGGTGGTTCGAAAATAGGGGTATGTCAACCCCCCGTTTTTTAGTTTGGATAGGGGATAGCATGTCGTATATATATACCAATTGTAATGGGTGGGGGACGCAAGCGTCAGCGACTAGGCCCCAGTGGGTCCTTTTCGCATATATATATACCAAACATTCATCAATGTTGAGAACGTCGCATAGTTATTTCATGTATACAGGGTGAGTAAAAAGAAACTGTCCAAGTTTCTTAGAAAAATGCTGTTTTTTTCAATGAATACCCTGAATTTCGAAAAAGAATCGGTTAATTTTCATGAAATAAAAAAAAACACCCGGAAAAAAAGAAACCCCAGAAAAAAAAACGGAAAAAACCCTTCGAATAATATTTAGCTATAATATTACATATTACCTATTATACAGATTTAAATCTTATATTATGCGATATGGCATCTAAAAAACCAGCTATATCTCTTTGGTGATCATTATATTGTTGACATAACAGTTTCAATCTATCCTGTAGTATCTGGTAGGTGGCCCGTTTTTTCTTTACCTCGGGCTGTACTTCTGCATTCTGCAACTTCGCTGAATCCACAGCCAGTTCCATCCTCATCTTCATCAACGTCCAAACAGACGGGTGATCCGGACCAACAAGGCTGTAAAATCTGTTGTTCCACCCCTCTGTTTGGTTGTTGGTTCTGTCTTCACCTGACAAGGTGGAATTATGAACATTCCACAGTTTCGGAGCGAACAAAGAATCAACTTTTCTATTCTTTATATTAGGAATACTTCCTATTTTTCTGGATGATCCCAAAACATAAGTAGCGTCAAAATAATTCAGTAGAGCAGAAAATTCGTGTGCCTTCGTGTGCCTTTTTTCTTGTATGGGATGTGACTGAGGTGATGAATTCAAGTTTTCGACCTCGACAGACCCCCGGATCACGTTTGAAAATCCCAAAAACTGTAATGTGGTTTGGCAGAGACAATGTTTTGCACTTCTTTTGGTTTTGTCCCATTTTGACCATGAAGGGGCATGTTTTTGACAAAGAACCTTCCATATACATTTAAAAACTAGAATAAATTTGCTTCGAGGAGTAGTGAGGTTTTGTGGGGGGGCGTCAATGTTTCCTTCTCTTCGACGGACCAGGCCCAAGCAAATCCGCCAATTCTCCCCATCATCCTGGATCTCCTGAAATGGGACGAAAATATTAATTTTTCGAATATCCCAAGGCAAAAACCTTGTTAAGGAGTCTTAATACAAATGGCATACACGTGTTGGTAAGTATGAATTGATAGAAATAACGGTTCTATAAGATTTGGGTGAATAAATAATAAATAGAAATTATCGTAACTTTTAGCAATAATAACAGTGTGAGAATACATGATGTAGTTCCTAGACAATAGTATCTCAAGCGAGTTGGTTGACTGAATAGACGAGCAGCCTATCCATCTCATCATTGTCGTCGAGCTCGTCCAAATCAAGGATGTTGAAATCGTCGTCTAATGTTATTTCAGACAGGTTTTCGCAAGACTGGTCATTGCAGACGAGTGAGCACTTCAAACCTGCTTTCCTGCAGCTGCAAGCATTTCGGCAACCCTTCTTGCAACTGCAGGAAATCATGTTCAGCAGGTTCGAGGAGGCTACGTCCCGTGACATCATTTTCGGGAAAAGGCCTCGGGCCGTAGCAACCCATCCCCATTCGAGCGGATTCTTTTTATAACTCAGCCACTGCTGCACCTGGTGGTATGTACGAAATTAAAAAAAATATATTTAAAATTGTTTTTTTTCCGTTAACCAGCTGTCGTCCCCTTACGAACGGCAGCCCTCAGAAGTCGAAACTTGTGCTAGCCAAGGATTAACGAGGTCTTACCTTTTTACGTGCGATTCCTCGCACTTTCTCAGGCCATCAGAAAAATGCCTGCAGTCGCTAGGGTTTGAACCTTTGACTGGCAGACAGAGTGCGATTGAAAGAATGTTGCTTTAACCACTCGGCTACCTGAAATGAATGAAACTTCGCAGCATCTTGCGTGGGAGGAAGTCTGGCTACGTTGAAACTGGTCTTGGCTGCAGCCTTTGTGAATAGCTGGTAGCGCAGGTCATTGATGGTTTGACTGGACCTTTCCCCACCGTCCAGCTCGATGAGGATTTTCTCCCCGGCTTCAGCTACTTGGGCAGGTGTAGCAGCTTCCTTTTTGAGTTGAACATGTTTCCTTGATATTTGAAACAACTTGAGTTTCCCTTGGTCAAAGAAGCACGAGGTGGAATCACAGCCACTGAATTCATTAGGTATCCTCATACCTATATCTGTGAATCTCCCCTTCCCCTCCCATTCGGAATATTAAAATGAATAAATTTTTCCTTCACTGATTCATACAATACAGGTTAATGGAGATTTAAACATGAAAATTAGCTTAAAATTTTCCATTATGGAAAATTTGCCAAACTTTGAAAAGTTGTATCTCGGTACCTATAAAAGCTACCAAATCCATTCTCATTTCATATTATACAAAATTTATTCTTGTTTGAAAATGTATTGATGGGTCTTTATCAAAATGGAGCATGCACAAAATGGAAAAAAACCAGAAAAAGTGCAAAAATTTAACAGTTTTTGGGATTTTCAAAAGTGATCCCGGGGGCTGCCGAGGTCGAAAACTTGGGTTTGTCAACTCATTCACATCCCATACAAGAAAATAAAAGAAACCCACTACCACCATTTGTTGCAACTTAGGCCTATGCGTTTCATGATAAGGTTACTGGATTATCATGTTTGGTTCAATTTTCAAGTGAAAATGTTTCCCTCAACAGGAAAATTCATGTTATATAAAATTTTCCTGTTGAAGGGAAACATTCTCACTTGAAAATTGAACCAAAATAACTCCTCTGGAAATGGAAATAACGTACGACAAAAATGAAGTTTGTCTTTCAGTAGTAGATGATTTCGCATCTGATTTTATGAACAACCTGTTCATATCTTCGATAAAATCATCATGAATTTTCCATTGTGCAAATGTGCTTCAAGTATCAAACGCGTTATTCCTACCCCTAAAAATTAATCACTCATCTTCCTTGGCCATCAACTCAACAAAATCGGCCCAGTATGACCAGCAGTCAGACCCGGCAATAAAATTACAATAGCACTGCTTGATATTGAAATCACTTTTGCATGATAAAAAGAACAGTTGCTCGATAAAATAAATATATTTTGTGAGGAGTAATTTTTTAGTCAGATCTAACCAGAACGATCTAACCTTACGTAGACATTTGAGTGCGTACGTTTCAACAACCTATAGTTTTTATGCATGGTTTGGTTTTATAAAGCTTGTGCTACTTTATCATTCACATTTGAGTACCGGGAAATTAAACATTGTTCTTGTTATTGGGTGATTAGTGAATAGTACCTGTACCCTAAATCAACAAAACTATTTTGAAAAATAGTTATATTTATGCAACAAGTGCAAAAAGTGAATGTTTATTGCACTCGACGTGAAATTGTCCGACGAGGCCGTTAGGCCGAGTTGGACAACACGTCGAGTGCAATAAACAATTTTTGCACGAATTGCATACATTTTTTCTACGTTCATGCAAAAAGCAAAAAATGATTTATTGAGGTGCGGCACTAGGTGTAGGAAAATGAAAAGCGCAACTTGAATACTTTATTATTAATATCGATTTGCATTGAAACAGGAACTAATACGTTACGAACAATTTAACTCAAACTTTATTTTTACCCTCAATGTTGAAAGTGAATGAACAATTGGTGCAATTTTCAATATGAATATTTCGTAGTGAAGTACTTTTTAAATCCACTTCTTGATTTGTTACTGCTGTAAACGTATTAGTACTTGGTAACTGTACATCGTTATTCCTTCAGGCTGAAATATTTGTTTTGCAACACTGAGTTTGTTTGCATGTGATTCCTCTACGTATCCCTCCGCTACTGTCGACGATTTCCATCCGCCGTGTCGTTTGAGCTCTAGTATATCTGCTCCAGTATCGGCAAGAAGTGTTGCGGAGGATCTCCTGAAGCAATGCCCTGTGTATAGATAATAATACAAAATAATATAAAATATTTAACTGTTTGAAACCTATTGCCAATCTCACAGAATATCTGCTAAATATGTAGTAGGTTTAAACGTTTGTTTGTCATGATGACAGCACGTTGAAGTAGAATGACAGATGAGTGCAATAAAAACGTTATTGCACTAGTGCAATAAAGAACTTCTTTTTCCACTGAATATAGTTCAATAAAGTTTTGCTTTTTGCATGAATGTAGAAAAAATAATTAATTGAATTATCAAGTATGAATAAATTTCCAATTGGGGAGTTTTCTTCCTGGTGATTTTGTTTGCAAGGAATTTTTTTGCCGTTGTTTTTTTTTCTTGTTACCACCATAAATTGCGTATTAACTCATGTAAGGTTCCGAAATACCATTTTGGTGTCAACATTTGAAGTCAGTGAAGTCCTTCTGTCCAAATTTCAATAGCTGACATAATTAACACCTATAATTTTATTTTTTCCAATTGTCTTCATACCAACTTCAATTTGATATTCATAATCTTCATAATTAACTCAGATTTTAGTGTGCGTCTAAACCATATCTACTACGGCACTGAGCCATTATTTGGACGTATGAGATTTTCAGTTTCCTTAATTTGCAAGCAGCATATTCGGAAAAAACTTGAAAATGTCTTTGTCCTGGACCTTATTTTGTTTCTTTCAAAAATAGGAGAGCCCTCATGCATCTGATAAGAATAAGTTCTGTAAATATTTTAGTACATATGCAGGAAAACTGCTTTGGTAGAAAAAATAACTGATAATTTTTTTAAAATTTGCGTTGAAGAATAAAACAAAATCGTCATATAGATATGTATATACAAATAGTTGTACATTATTTTATCCCTTAACGTTTGTAGACAACAGTCAGGTCAACCAAATGAATTGTTTACTTAAACCATTTCTTTTGATAAATACATTTTCAACACTTCTATTCTAAACGCATTCTTATACAAAAATGCTATTTTGAAAATGGTTTAAATATAGCAAACCTAAATTTCACGTGTTAATACACTTGAATGTTAAATTGTTCGTTTTAGAATCATAAAGTTTGAGCTGTCCGACCTTTTCTAAATAATTTATTAACGTGACTCTGCTATAGTATGGACGTATCATCTGCGAAGATGGTAAATTTCCCATTAATGGGTAAATCGTTTACATATAGCGAAAACAGACCCCCGCCTGTATTTTATTTCCTCTTCCGCAGGTAGACCACCATAGTCACAAAATTACTGATTTCAAATATAATTCCTACTGATGATTTTTATCTAATCCTTTTCAGGCAGTATGGTATTTTTTACTATTGACCAGAATATTGCAATTTGAAACAATTTATGAAATAAAAAGGCGGAAAAATAGTTCATAACATTTTTATTTTAAGGTTCACCAACTCTGCTTATAAAACTCATTGGTAAATCAAAACTCTAGTTTAATCTTCCTCTTCTTCAGGAGCTGCAGCACCAGTCTTCTTGGTCAGATTCTTCCTCTTGACACGTCCAGGTCGGCCACCACCGAATGGCGACTTCAACGAGAAGTCAATGTGTTTTTGTGAGTCCAAACGAACAATGAAAGAGGGAATGTTGACAACTTGCTTGCGAACCCTGAAAACCAAAAGTAAATTATAATTAGAAAATAAGTAAACAGTGAAAATATGACTGAACAAGTGATTAAGAAATGTAGAAAATCTAGCAAAACTAAGTCAATTTCAAGTGACGCGCGAGAGTCAAAATAATACAAACTAGGTTTTTGGGCAGTGTTCTACATGTTTGAAAACAAAAGGTTCCAAATAGTCATGGGAGATGAAACAAATTTCATGAGTATAAATTTACCGGAATCAAAGTAATTTCCAATTAGTTTATTTTATAAAAAAACACAAAATTTCAAATACATTTTTTATGTATAATTGAATATAAGAATCCAAAATCCAATCAAATGCAACTTGTATTTAAAACTTGAGGTCCAAAAATTATTTGTCCAGGTTGCAGCAAAATAATATGATTTTCATTTCACATCTTGTCTTATAACAACTTTAAAACAAAATAAGTGGATATTGCAAAATTTCTTCACGACTGGAACTTGTGCCAATCAGAATTACTATCCAATCTTTTAGCATTTAAAATAAAAAATGGGGAAAAACCAGCAAAACAATGGAAACCATCACAAAGTTTTTTGAGTTTGTTGAAAACAAATGTAGTAATTTCCTAGAAATCGTAAAATTTGCCACCATCACAGATTTCGGGAGCTTTGTCAAAAACAATTTTTTGTTTCATTGAATAAAAAATGTCTTACTACCAAACAAACATGTTACCACTATACCAGAAGGGCCTTTTGTATAATAGATGTAAATTTTTTTATAATTTGCCGTCACGTGTAAAGGACATACGGATATTCCAAAAGTTCAAAAACGAACTGAAGTCATTATTATTAGTAAAATCTCTGTATTCTCTGAAAGAATTTTACTCTATGTGAACAATTTGCATGTCAATTTTCCTATAAATTTGTACATAGATTTATGCGACTTATTTTTTCTTTTAGTCTATTTTATTCAAACACTATTTCTGTAAAAAATGAGATATTTTTATAAACAATATTTTAATGAAATAAAGAAGCTATTATTATTGAGCACAAAAATACAACTTTTGTGAAAGTTTGCATTGTCTTTCTCATTTTTTTGCTCCATTTTTGTGATTGGTCTAATTTTCAGAAAATTGAATTTATAAATTTTATTCAACCATTTTTAAATTGTCAAAATTCCAATTTGGGCATCACAAATTTTCTCCAATATTCCATGACCTCAATTTTGTATTACTATGATCTTTATCAGACGGACAAATCAATTCTTGCATCAAGCTTCACCAATTGCTAAGAAAATTTACTCTAACTGATTCTAAGAGAAAGTTGTGACTTTTCTATTGATTTTGATATTCCACTTGGCAAAACACCAGAACACATATTCAATAATTTGAAGATAATCTTGTTGCCTCGCAAGGTACCCATCAAGGTTATAACAAACCAGGCTGGGGCATAAGAGCTGGAATCTTTGCTCTTCGAGTTTCTTTAGCACTAATTTGAACATGGTAAGTTTCAGCTAGTGACTCTAGACTCGGAATATCATGATTATGAAATCAAACCCACATTTAGACAAAACAGTTCTTTGAATTCCTTAGTATGAAAATCCATTTAAAGGATGGATTTGAATTGAATTTTATGTTCTCAAAATAGAGCAAAGCAAGTTCTGCTGGAATATTCAATGTTTGTTAAAATATGGATTTCACTTTTCACAATATATAGAGATATATTAAAATGTTACCTTCTTGATGACCTCCAAGTTCACCCAGTTAGTTGTTCAACTAAGCAGGCTTGGAGAAACATATCTATCCACAAGTGGATCGATAAAATTTCGAGGCGTTAGCTAGTAGCTAAGTGGCCTTTAAGAAAATCATAGCTGCCTTTAAAAGGTGACAAATATTACCGAATGTGTCTCTGTCTAATGAGAACCCTAGCGTGATGGATGGATTTTGCCAGACCAGATTTGAAAACTTGTGTTTGGAGACGCCTTTCCAAGAAATCCTCGATTTTCAGACCCAAGACGTAATCGAGCTTCATCCTATTCTCATCAAGGACTCCAATTCGGACCAATCGACGCAAGAGTGCGTTACCTGAAAATATATAAATAAAATATAGGTGGGAAATGATAAAATGTAATAATGACATAAGTTGATACAGAATACATTTTACATGCAGCTGGTAAGAACTCAACTACAAGGCATCTTTGTATCAATAGGGTTTATCTTAGTTACAAGAAATATTAGTTCGGAGACTTCAGGATCATATTATGCAGTTAAGTATTTACAGACACACTTTAATGCAATCATCATACTTTTAACATATGCAGTTAGTATATCATTTAGGATGGGGGTGTTTCCAGATGGATTGAAATGATCACACAAATTGAAAATTACAGACCAATTAGCCTACTATCAAGTTTCAAAAGTGTTTGAAAAATGTATAAGCAACAGATTGGAGTACCTACAACAAAATTATCATGTTCTGTACACACATGCATACTTAAAAGGAGACACAGCACTTTTTGAATTCACTGAAAACATCTTGCAGACACTTGAGAAAAATGAAGTTATAATGAGGTTATTTTTGGACTTAACAAAAGCCTCTAGACTGTGTCTCAACTTCTACTGAAAAAATTAAAAGTATATGGAATAAATGGTTTCATCTATGCCTAGCTAAATTACAGTACTGATATTTCTTAATAAAAGAACAAACTATATATTAAGAAGTTATTCAATATCAACTTAAACTTATTTGTTATTTGTGTATCCTCAACTTTCGGCACAGACAAAATCAGGTATTGATGTTTGCCTGTTTCCTAGCGGGAAGTTTGTTCTGCCCCTCTGATTAATGGCACTCTCAATAGACAGAACAATCTATTGGAGCGTGGCATCAGGGCAAAAAGACTAAAGTATAATCAAGTATAAAGTATATTGATTCAAATGAAACCTTGATATAAATTTATTAGGAAACTGATATTATAGTTTGTGTACAATGAAAAACACTGAACCAGAAAAAATTAGATCAAGATTTCATGTGAGACACTGGACAGTATGATCAAAGAGAGTATTTGCTTGTACTTCAAGTAAATGCACCATATTGTAGTTTTCAGTTCAAAAAATGAAAGCATTTCCTCCACATAATTCTTGAAGCAACAAAAAGTAAGTACAAGTAGCAATTACTCAATACTTTGCTTCATTTACTTTGATATATAGAAGTTAATACTGCAAAAATTACTAATGTGTGTATGTGTACATTTTGTGTTCGTGTAATGTATGTATGTCTATAGGTATTTATAGCTGTACAATTTTAATTTTATCTTTATTTAGACTCTTGACTTGAGGAAATATTTGAATTATGAATAAATAAAAAAATAAATAGTACTTCCTCTATTTGGGAGCGTTTGGTGTAGTTTTTAAGAAGCTACTCATATGTAACTTCACATCTCCGATTGAAAAGGTGTTACAGCTTTTTTATGAATTATGGTGAGAAAAAGGAAATGTGAAAACTTAGAATGTATGGGGAGGTACAATATTGAACATTATTTTGTTTAGTCAATTATATTAAGTAGATTGATACTTTTAAGCACTGCAAGTTCAGTTTCAATACAATGTTGAATGGATTGCTTATAGTTCTCAGGAAATCATAATGAGTTGAAGCGTGCAACTTTATCAAATGTAACGAAAATAGAGGTATTTTTAAGATCTTTAAGTGATCCTGGGTTTCAACAAGAAGTAATCATAGATGTTGGGGTACAAACAACGATGTAAAAAGTAATTCAAGGAGTTTCACAAAAAAATGTTTCAAAGAAAAATGTTTGGATTTCTTTCCCAGAAACTGATTGTGAAATTGAATTCGCCAAAGATGGGTGGACGATATCTGGAGCATTAGTAAAGGCAGTATTTACTACTAGTTTATACTTCTAACGCAAGTCAACACTACTTCATGTAAAATATTATACTCCACAAAATACTAGGAAGTAAAATCTCTTACTTGAAGTACAGGTAAATACTCTTTTAAATCATACTGCTCACTGGCTAGAGCAATATATCGAAGAGAATCGCTTACCTTCGAACAGCCTTTTGGGTTCCTTCTCTTCTAATGTGAGCAGCTCACGGGCAGCTTTACGGATTTTGGCCAGAGTGTATTTTACTCTCCATACTTCACGTTTGTTGCGAAGTCCAAAGGCACCAATGATTTTCAACTCCTGATCCAAACGGGCCTTTTCATAGGGACGTCTGGGGGTTACGTAAGTCTTCGAGTGCACCGAGGGTACCCTCCCGTTTACCATTTTGGCGAGTTCTCACTGTAACAGCAAAAATGAATTAAAGGAATTTCCAGGTGCGTTTCCAAGAGGCTTTCTGGTTTAGAAATGGAACATTGTTTCCTCGCCATGAATCGAATGAGCAATGAATTGCACTCCGGGATTAAACGAGGATTTGATCTGGCCTTGTACGATTAGGAGTATCTGAAAATTATTTTTACAGAACACCTTGCCCAGAATACAAGGCGTTGAAGAACATAACCTCGAAAGTATCAGTTCTAAATCTACAAATATTCTTGCAATCAGCGATAATTAACAATATATAGACTCTACACAATATTTTATTTACTTTATACTTCAGTACAAATACCCTATCGAACCAAAAATTAATATTGAAAACTATAAATCAAATTAAAAAAAATAAAAAAATTTACCACTAAAAAAATATATTTGCACTCACCCTTCAAACGCCAGAAAAAAATAAATGAAGGAATAATGGAGGACTCCAGAATTTATAGCAAAAGCACAAAACACCTAGCGTCACTTGTCACGTCATTACCAGGTGTTCTGTGGAAAAAGTGTCAACGGTCATGTTCCGATATTCCTGAACAGTACTGCCCAGTAATATTGGTCGTTCCGATTTTACTGAAATTGACTGGTTCACATTTCGCGCCAATTTTCATGGAACCTTGTTAGAGGCTAGAAATTTACTGGTTGCTACTGTTACAGAAATGGTCGTGTAGTCCCAGCATCCCCTCCCCGAATTAATAATGAGTTGGGTTAGGATATGTTATTTGATATTTATTCAATTTATTGATAACAATATCATTACAATTAGCTCATCTGAAAAGACAGCAGAGCAAATGTACCAAGTGGTATTAGAAGACTTGCTAGTAGAAGTTGATGCCGAAACAGCCGCTAATTTACTAGCTTTGTTCTCTCTCGCCTCTCGTCCATGTAGATGTATGAAAATAAATTTTTCAGATCGAAATCATGCCAGACGATATTTGCAGACCTTTAAAGACAATTCGACAATGAATTCAAAACATCAGAACAAAAAAATAAATCCACAGGTCATTATAACAAATAAATAATACCTAGCTTATAATCATAGCTCGGCTAGAGCTTGAAGTACTTGAGCTATCCGAATTTTCTGATGATTCAGAATCCATATCACCTGATATTTCCTCTATTATTACTTGATTAATTGCAACCATCAATCAGTATCACATAATAGTAATGATATAATTTTGAACTAGAAATGTTCCCGCCTTACATTTGACAGTCTGACTTTCCCAATCGTTCCGAAATTAGATGGCAGTTTCAGGTTACTGTTAGGCGTTCCGAAATTACCTACTGTGGCCAGTACTGTTCAGTAATATCGGAACATGAGCAACGTTGTGCCCATATATCTAATGAACTACAGCAGTTGTGCCACGACTGCCACGTCGCCATGGTGCTGGGGTGCGATTACGAACACTCGATCCGTAGCGAGTTTGACGTGGCTCGCATTCATAATCTGGTGCACCTAGTTTGAACCCGGTGCAATAATTTTAGCACGAGCTCTTGCGAAGTCAGAGTGCATTTATGAAAATGGCGGATAGCTCAAAAATTTAAAAAGACATACTACTTCGCTACTTCTAGTAGCATTTTTGTTAATATAGTCGTCAACCAGTGATGAAGATATACGGAGTAATAAAGAAGAGACCACGGCATAAAATTACCCATTTTGTAGAAAATGTCCGTAAATTCAGTGATGAAGAGGTCAGAGAAAAATATTTTCATAATTGTGGTTTTTCATACTTAATGTTTTTTCTCAGAGCAATAAATGAGATCTTATTGCTTGGAGTTTTTTTGCAGTAAAAAACTTCAGGATGCGGAGAGAAATTGCTTATAATAGTTATTTATGTGTCAAGGGCGTAAAGTAGGCGTTTATGGCCTGCGGCGTGGATGATGGCCGAGGCCATCACATGCCGAAGGCCTTAAACGCATTTTACGCATGTGATACATACAAAATTTTATGCACTAGCGGTTTTATAGCGCGAATCACAAATACTGACTTGAATTGCAATGGTCTACACGTTTCATACGTTGTGCATACAATAATTAAGGGTAACATAATATGAGGAATGTGAAACTATAGTAGCTGAGTGCTATATATTTCAAATAAATAGATCACCACCGAAAAAATTGCCAACGGTTATGAACAAATATTAGAAAGAGTATTGCTCTATTGAACTGAAATGATTCTAATTCGTGTTAGGAATTGCATGAAATGATATGGGAGTATAGACAATTTGAGAATTTTGTCTACTTTACGGACCGCCGGGCCATAATGTGCCCACGGGCGGTAAAGTGCCACTTTACGCCCGGCGAACCAGGCGGTAAAGTGTACTTAACCGCCCGGTAGTGCATAAAATAATTAATGACTTTGGAACATCACAGTTTTATTCAACAAACACATGCCATTGGGACAGAAATCATATAACAGCAGACACTCATCAAAGTGGATTGGTGTAATATAAAGAAAAGGAGAGAATTATTCGAATCGAATAGTGAAATAAATGAAAAATATTGTCCTCAAGGTGGCCTCTCATGAACTTTTTTTAAAGAAGTATAGATGAAGAATTCATGTGGGATTACAACCTGAAGAAGTTATGGTGGATTTATGCAGCAATCATAAGTCATAAGTCTTAAGTCATAAGGAAGAATATTCGTCAATGATTGGTTGGAATATACGGACCAACCAATCATTGACGAATATTCTTCCTTATGACTTAAGACTTATGATTGCTGCATAAATCCACCATTACTGCTTATGAAAAACATTTTTAGGTTATAGATTTCATTGAAAATATGAACAGGATGTTTACACTTTCAGATTTTTTCTCTCAAGTTATATAGGGTCTTTCTCAATATCTATCAGATGTAGTTTAATGTCCAGCGTGGCTTTTGCCGGGGAAGTAGTTGTTTTCTGTTAGATATTACAAAAAAAGTAAATTCAATTTTATCGTAGGGTTTTTTCCATTTCCAGAGGAGTCATGTATTGATTCAATTTTCAATTGAGAATGTTTCTCTTTAAAATATATTATATATACTTATTCTATATAATATATATTTCTATGATTGTACCTATAAGCTAGGCGTCAAACCCAACATATAACACTGTTTCATTATAATTGGTTCGAAGGAAATAAATCATCTATAAGAGATTTGTCTCAAAGATTTGGCATGACTCGGTCATCCCTTTTTTGGATTATGACACGAATGTGAATTATTCATCTCCAACTCAATTTATTATTGACCTCTCTATTATTATGATGGTTGTGAAAACGAAAACTGACAAGGTGACAAGTTTCACAGAATATTGTGTAGTTCAATATTCTGTGGTGTTTGTCAGGAATATTTTGTTTTCCATTGAGAATGAACTAGTGCACATTTTGGAGAAAACCAGTATACAGTAACGATGCAGTGTACTGGTGCAAAACTAGTGCAACACTATTTTTACTAACGGAATTCGCTATAATATATATATATATATATATATATATATATATATATATATATATATATATATATATATATATATATATAAATAAGGATGGATTTAGCGAGGGGCAATATATGAAAATATAAGTAGAAAAGTTATTGGGTATAACCCTCAAAATGTTGTGCAACCGTAGACACGTGTTTCGAGCTTAGTTGTTGCCTTGTAAGCACAAGGTCTTCTAACCGAAGCCACAAATGTGTGGTTGGCTTCCTGTTGTTGACTTCCTTTGTTTCCATTTTTACATCCAAGTGTTGTACATCTTCGCACTTGATTTTACCGTAATGATGAGAGCTTAAGCTCGAAACACGTGTCTACGGTTGCACAACATTTTGAGGGTTATACCCAATAACTTTTCTATATGTATTATATATATAAGATGATTTTTTGGAGTTGAAGCGCAAGGAGACTAAACATTATTTAACAGGAGAGTCTAATCCCCATAAGACCAATAGAAAGAGATGAAAGAACATTTGTAGGACATGTCATGGCCTCTGTTCTCTATAGACAGTGAGTGACGGACTAGCTCTTGGTATATGAGAGTTACTACTGACAGTTTTGTTTGCTTGGTTTGAGTTCGACTCTGTACCACAGAACTTAAACTTAAGTTCTGTGCTCTGTACTCATATCCAAGTACGTAACTATGACGCGTTGATGCTACAAGATTCTGATTGGCTAGAGCTAATTAAACCCTCCTGTTAGTTTAGTGTCTTTGGTTGAAGCGCACTCAATAATGGTTTGAAAACCTATTCAATTTTACGTCATAAATTTAACGATCGCAAGAACGATATATATATTTTTAAAACAATGACATCATGAAACAAATGTTATTTTCAATTTAAAATTTTAAACAATTTTAAAAGTAGAACAGTTCAAATGAAATTCATAAAGTCGACTAGAAGAATAAAAATTCACTTGTCAAATTTATATCTAAACTCAACTAACCTGAATAGGCTAATTAGCATAAATAAAAATTATTGGTACCCACATTGTGTTATAGGTGAGGAGGGTAATCAAATCTGAATTATTCGTGTATACCGGGTGGCTACGGAAGTATTGCCTACGGAATATCTCAGTTATTGTATGAAGTAGATTTGTGAAATTTGAAGCGACGATATAATGACATAAGAGCTAGAATTTGAGCATATTGACATGTCGAAGTTAACTTCCGGTCTGACCGGAAGTAACATCAACTTTCTTATTTTAAATGGAAACCCTATTTTTTTTTCTTTTCGCTTCATTCAGCATTCAATTCCCTTTCTAATGACATATCACAAGTTGGTATCTAACCAGAAACTAGATCAGAAAAAAATTATTATTGAAATTCACCGAGTAGGCCGTGGAAGCAAAATGAAAGCCAAAAATTGAAAAGTTGGCTATGGAAACCATACTTCACTTGATAACAGTTGCTATACTGCTGTGATATTTTATTTTCATTCGTCGGCGTTATAAAAAGCCGCAAAAAAAATATTGGAAAAATTGGGAAAAAAACAATACTCTGTAGGTCCATAACTTAAATAGGAACATACAACTTTTTCTTGCCTGTACTATTCAGCATAACCATTCCTTTCTAATGATATAATAGAAAGTAATTTTTTGAAATGAAATACCAAAAAATCCAATTATTATTCTTCAAATAACGAAAAAACAGATTTATCGAAAAAAAAATTCAAATTGATAGGATTAAAGATAAAATAAATTCAAAACAAATGTTCGAAATGCATTCCCTCAGCGTCAATACATTTATTGACTCTGGTGATATTTTCATGTAAAACGTTTCTCAACATTTGGGGCGTGATATCTTGGAAAGCTCTACGAATTTTTACTTCTAGCTCATGTAGAGTTGTAGGCTGTGTGGAATACACCCTATTTTCAAGATGCCCCCATAGAAAAATGTCGCACGGAGTAAGATCAGGTGACCTTGGTGGCCACCTGACTGGACCATGGGTTGTTATAAGTCTCTCTTGAAAGTGATTTTGAAGATAATTTCTCGCTATTCTTGAATTATGCGGAGGGGCGCCATCTTGCTGGAAGTACATTCTCTCAGTTATTTCCGCTGGTAGGTTGTTAATGAATTCAGAAATTTCATTCGTTAAAAAATTAAAGTATCTCTCTCCGGTTAGTTGGCCTTGAAAAGGAATGGGGCCAACAATATGAGTTCCAACTATTCCTGCCCAAACATTCACACCAAATCTCTCCTGGAAGCCGCCTTGTCGAAACCGGTGCTCGTTTGCTATCGCCCAGTACCTGGAACAAAAGACCGTTAGCACTTTACACTTCGACTATAGACAATAATCCAACTAAAGTACAGTACCTACCTTGTATTATTCCTGTTAAATAATCCATTGTTGGTAAATCTTGACTAGTCCGTAAACAAGATATAATAGTTAAATAGGTGATTCTCAGCATTTTGTCGAAAAAACCAATTACAATATTCCAGGCGCCTTTCACCGTCATTTTCATACAAATGTTGATGCAACTGATACTTGAAGGATTTCAATCGATGTTTTTTCAAAATTTTCCTAGCAGAGTCCTTACTTATAGCTAATTCGGCGCCAATCTGCCTTGAGGAAATTGTGCTATCATTTTGTACTAAAGCTAATACATTAATTTCAGTTTCCTCATTAATAACAAATGCTTCTTGGTCTTCGTGAACATCAGGCTCAGTTCTTAATTTTTCTTCAAGCCACTGGAAATACCTTCTTGACGGTTGCTGCCTCCCTGGATATCGCTCTAAATACAATCGTTCAGTGGCATAAGAATTTTTTAAACATTCACCATAAATGAGAAGCATGTCAATTTGTTCGGTTCGTGAATAACGGGGCATTTTTTGAATATTCCACTAACTGATTTCGATTTCCAAACCCTTTTAAAATGGCAGAATCAAAAACACTACTTCGAACGTCAAAATAATATGGATAGCAGCGTTCGTGACAGCTCTCATTTCTTTTTTGTTTCATTCCAAAATACATCTTAATCAGCCTACTTGTTAATATTTTGGTTCGAATGATTATTGCAATGGAATGATTATTCTGAATAGCACAAACATCGTCCATATAGGTAGATATTAGAATATCTATGGATGATGGCACAGACCAAGTACGTTTATGTTCCTATTTAACCTAGAACCTACAGGATATAATTTATCATTCCACATTATTTTTAATTTTATTTTTGCGTATGGCGATAATCTGTTTTGTTATTTGAAGAATAATAATTGGATTTTTCGGTATCTCAGTTCAAAAAATTATTTTCTATCATATCATTAGAAAGGAATGGTTATGCTGAATAGTACAGGCAAGAAAAAGTTGTATGTTCCTATTTAAGTTATGGACCTACAGAGTATTGTTTTTTCCCAATGTTTCCAATATTTTTTTTGGCGGCTTTTTATAACGCCGACGAATGAAAATAAAATATCACAGTAGTAGCAACTGTTATCAAGTGACGTATGGTTTCCATAGCCAACTTTTCAATTTTTGGCTTTCATTTTGCTTCCACGGCCTACTCGGTGAATGTCAATAATAATTTTTTTCTGATCTAGTTTCTGGTTAGATACCAACTTGTGATATGTCATTAGAAAGGGAATTGAATGCTGAATAAAACGAAAAGAAAAAAAAATAGGGTTTCCATTTAAAATAAGAAAGTTGATGTTACTTCCGGTCAGACCGGAAGTTAACTTCGACATGTCAATATGCTCAAATTCTAGCTCTTATGTCATTATATCGACGCTCCAAATTTCACAAACCTACTTCATACAATAACTGAGATATTCCGTAGGCAATACTTCCGTAGCCACCCGGTATACCTATAATATTCTTTTCATTAAAATTATTTGTTCTGTATTACATTCTTTTATTTTTTCCAGTTGTTCTTATTTAACAGAGTTCTGTTTTATCAGGGTTCTTTTATTTCAGTGTTCTCTTTTTTCTCGGTTCTGTTATGTCATTGTTCTGTTATGTCATTGTTCTGTTTTACCATTGTTCTGTTTTACCATTGTTCTGTTTATTCACTGTTCTGTTTTTTCATGTTCTGTTTTTTCATGTTCTGTTCTTTCATGTTCTGCGCTTTCATGGAACCCAAATTGTTTGTCTCGTATTTGATTTGAAATTGTAGTTTTATGATTTCATTTTGTTTCAATTTATTAAAATAATAAAATTAGCGATTTCTGAATAACATTTTCCCTTATTTCATTTATTTATATGAATTTCGAATGGAAACTGATGCATATCTGAAGAATCAAGTATTTGTATGAAAATTTTCACTTTCGGATTTTTTCTTTCGAATAACGTTTATTTCACAATATCCATCAGATGTAGTTCAATCTTCAATGTAGCCTTATTAGAGGTCTATTCTATTCTGATTTCCACTGTAACTTTATTTATTATGACCGGTTTCGTCTTTTAGATTTTCCAAACGTAACTGTTATCATATACAACATCTGTGAAAGTCTGAGCACAAAATTCACATAGAAATTGATTGGCAAAATAGTACGAAACCAAGCATTTGTAATCAAAAGTACAGGCACCAATATGACGTCTTATCTCGGTACGTTCCACAAGTGACGTCACATAGGTACAGATACCTATGTACAGATACTGTATGAATAACAGTGATGGTGGATTTATGCAGCAGTCATAAGTCATAAGTTTTAAGTCATAAGGAAGAATATTCGTTAATGATTGGTTGGTCCGTTTATTCCAACCAATCATTGACGAATATTCTTCCTTATGACTTAAAACTTATGACTGCTGCATAAATCCACCATAAAACCATTTTCATCATAGGCGCTTTCCAATGAGAGAGTTCTCTAATGGTTGCCAACTTCGATTTTTGTATGAAAACTCTGATTGGATTCTTCATACCTTTATTATGGTGGATTTATGCAGCAATCATAAGTCATAAGGAAGAATAATCGTCAATGATTGGTTGGTCCGTATATTCCAACCAATCATTGACGAATATTTTTCCTTATGACTGCTGCATAAATCCACCATTAGTAAGCAATTGACCATATTTCACCTAAAAAAGATGAGGGATTTGTCGTTATGCAGTTGGCGCTACTTGCTGTCAATTTCAAGATTTTCAAGTCACCTATCAATGTCTCTTGTCAAATATTTGAAAATAAATGGAGTAATTCTCAATTTTTAAGATATATTCTTGTTAGATTATAGCTGTTTGATAGTGTATGAGCATCATTCCGTTACTTTTATTGTTTATTTATGGTTTTCAACTTTATTGATATATAAAATTAATGATGCTTTCCAAATGGTCCCTCCATCCAGGGGCAAAGTGTTACATGCCCCATTGCAGAAATAGGATAGGTGTTGACACAAAACACTATCAGCAAATTCAAGAAGAATAAAGCTCAATTTATAAACTCCGCTGACGTAGTTACAGTTGATACAGCTTACAAACTCCGCTGTGACCCGTTGCCACTGCTGCAGGAAAATAATTAACTTCCTTCTTTAACAGCTACAGTATTTTCTGGTTTTTGATTTATTAGGTTAGTCTAGGCGAGTGACACAACTATGGATGTAGGGTTGTTTTTTACTCTTTTGGAATCATTTACTCATATAATTGGTACAGCATCAACTGTAGCAGAGTTTATAAATTGAGCTTAACTTGATGAATGTCAAAAAATCAAAAATTATTTATTAATTAAACAGGCTAATACTATCACAGTACTGCAGGGTGGGCAAAGGGAGGGAGTAAAGACTACATGTGTTAGGTCTATTCCTGACCATTTGGGATCTCCAAAGGTCTGGCAGACCGCTCACTACTGCCCTAGGGCAGCCCTCTGATGTTTGTAGGTTTATGCTAGTAGGCGGCTTCAGTCATAGGCTGTTGGACTAACCCATCTCCTCCATTTTATACGGATGGATTTAATATATTCTCTGTACGAGATCAAATCATCAAATTTTCTTCATCAAAGTTTTCAGTTGATTCCCGGAAAAGCAGCGAAAAAACTGGATTAGACATTATGCCTTGGTGTTACTGTCCTTAGGTATAAGGAGTCATCTTATTGTGTTATGGAATTTCATGGAAAAGATCCAATGCCTGGTATATGAACCCACCGTGCTTCCGTCGCACGTTATGGTGGGCTCTTACTGTTGTGATGTTCCTGGTCAAAGGACTTCCAAGAATGAAGTACCGATAGAATTTGTCAGCAAGTTTTTTTATGTGATCTTCTCCAGTCCCAACATTTGAGTTTTGGGGATGCTGCAAAACACTGGACAGGCATAGGTCATTGCTGGCCTAATAACCTGTTTATATAAGCATAGCTTACTCTCCATTGCCAGCTTGGAATTCCTTGCTATCAAAGATAAGGTCCTTTTTCCCGCTGCTGCAGCTTGCTGAATTACCAAGCTGACATGTTTATGGAGAGTAAGCCATCTCCCAAGTACGTATCTTTGAGAAATGTATAAGCTGTTTCATCAGGATTCAACACTATCTTGTTATTCGCTAGATACGGTACGACTAGCCTTTCAAGATGTACTTTTACCATCCTAGCGGCTGCCATGCAGAGTGTGAATTAACATAGATTGCAGTGTCATCAACATAGACAGCCGTGTTGGTGGCACCATACATTGGGAAGTCATGCGAATATAGCGAATACAAGAGTGGAGGCAAGCTCGACCCCTGCGGCACACCTGCTCTGGCCGGCCTCATCTGGTTCCATGTTGACCAGGTATGAGTAAAGTAATTTTACCATGTGTAAAGGTATGCCTGTCCTTTGCATCTTGATGACAAAACCATCTGTCAAGACAGAGTCGAATGCTTTCTGAATATCCAGCAGGACTTGGTGAATTTGAATTACTTTGAATACTTTATTTATTTTCAAATTTATAATAACAAACATTTGACATTGACAGGTGACTTGAAATCGACAGCAAGTGGTGCCAACCGCATAACAACAAATCCCTCATCTTTTTCAGGTGAAATATGGTCAATAGGATTGTATAAGCCAGATTTTCAATGAAAATTTCCCTGGATATGGAATAAATGAGATATTAATGATAATTATTTTAGATTGGGTATATCATTTATTCCTTATCCAGGGAAATTTATATTGAATATGTGGCTTGTACAATTCCATTGCTTACTAATGAAATTATGAAGAATCCAATCAGTTTCCTAGTTTTTCATGCAAAAATGTCAAAAATCGAAGTTGGCAACCATTAGTGAACTCTCTCACTGAAGGCTTGTTACCCCTGAGGCCTGAACTACCCCAAATCACTTCAGGATCAGTTCAACTGACAGGAAGACATGTAATTTTTCGCAGAAACGCGCAAAGGCTGCGACACCTAAGGTGCGTTTCAATATTACGTCCGACGTGCGTCCGACGTATAACTTTTCTTATGAAGCGTTTCGATATTAGAACGTCTTGTCCGACAACTTCATTCCATCGTTTAAAAATTCTTGAGTGGAACGTCCGACCGTCAACTATTTATACCCCACGATTTAGGAGAGCGTTTCAAAATTCAATCCGACAGATATCGCCCGACGAAACAACTATGACGTCATACATCGTCCGTTACCGGACGACAGACGTTAAATTGAAACGCACCTCTGCAGTCAAAAATAAACACTACCAGGATGGGGAAAACAAACCAAGTCGCCATTAGAGTCCGTGTGATTTGAGTTGCAAATAATTAACGTTTTCTTGGTTTTTAAAACAGTTTGCTGAAGTTCAAAGTACCAAAATACTTCTTAAGATTCTGATAATGAGCAGCAAGTGCAAGAGGTATTTCTGGGTGCTGCAGTGTAGACAGGGGTGCAACTCAAATGTCTACTAGCCTATGTCGCATGCGACAAAATATCTCCATCTCTTCAATGTATATTCGAATTTTGTCGCATGCGACATATGATAGTCGACATTTGAGAATAGGACCCCAGATCAAGAGCCGCTTTCCAATGACCAGGTGGGTGGCTCCGGGTAACTCCGAAGACCTCCTGAAGTGATCTCACAAACCACGAAAGAACATGATCGTACTGAATAACATGTATTTCTGTCAGTTGAACTGATCCTGAAGGGGTAGTAGTTCTGTGTTCGGGTAACTAGCTCTCAATAGACGAGGAAAGTGTGTCGTCACAAATGTCACTCTTGTCAAAAACTAATTCCAAACGAAGAATTTTAGGTGACTCTCTGTTGATGACTTGCTGCTTTGATTATTAGTTTGTGTTTGGTTGTTTAGATTTTGTTTTCTCAAGTGAAAGGAGTTGAAAAATCTTTACGGAAACAATCGGAAAAGCTGATTTAAATTTGACGGATGTTTGTTTGGAAATTGGAATCAGTCTATAGACGAGGAAAGTGTGTCGTCACAAATGTCATTCTTGTCAAAAACTGATTCCAAACCACTGAAATGAAATTATAATATTATTATAATTTCATTTCAGTGTTCCAAACAAATAATGTTGGGTGACTTTCTCTGTTGATGATTTGCTGCTTTGCTTATTAGTTTGTGTTTGGTTGTTTGGATTTTGTTTTCTCAGGCAAAAGAAGTTGAAAAATCTTTACGGAAATGCTGATTTAATTTCGACGGAGGTTTGTTTGGAATCAGTTTTTGACAAGAATGACATTTGTGACGTCATCACTTTCCTCGTCTATTGGAAAGCGCCTAAAGTGTCCCTGAAGATTATTGTGTTGTAGAAGAGTACACCGTTAGAGGTGTACACTTTGTTGATCACGGTCGACAATCAATACGTATACGCTCAATCGACATTGAAAAAATTTACCAAGTGGATCGGAGATTTTTTGTTGCATTGCGGAGATTCCATTCCCCAGAGTCCCAGACTACAGAAAGTTTCTGTAATCCGTGGGAGAATCCAGTGCGTCGACGACACTAGCTTTTTCTCACAATTTGAGACAAACCAACAGCAATGACGTCACTGTTTGTCCGTGAGCCACGACTCCCACGAGCTTTGAATGAATGAATACGAAACGTAAGAAGCAAAACGTAAAAAGTTTGCTTGTGAACTCCACTTTAATCTTTACTCAATACCAACGAGTTCTTAAATCGTTGCTCAATACGAATGAAAACAAAAAAAACTGAATTTTGAAATGAAAAATAAATGATCTTTTCATAGTTTTTATAAAAAGTATTTCTGTTTTCTATTTCTATTACTTCTATTTATCACGTTTTGTCGTTGCGTCGTAGCTTGTAGCCTGGCATACCTGGTAGGCTTGTAGCCTGACATACCTAATTTATAGTCAAAAGTCAAAATTGTATGGCAAGGTCTTTGAATTACTTGAATAAATAATTTCATAGTAATTACTGACTAATTAGTAACCAACCGGCACCGTTCGATTCTACCCTACCGTAAGCCCGTATGTCGATTTTGTGTCTATCTGTGGAACTTCCATATGGAAGGGATTTTCTCTGACGTTTATGTTGACCTGACTTTCACTTGTTTTGAAATTCATAATAGTTTGTGACTTGTGACTACAACTAGTTGATTGTGATTGAAGAATCTGTGATTGTTGTTACATAAATCCGACTTTTGACTATGTGGTGGTTGTATTTTGGATAATATCAGCCATGATTTCTTGCCGTGGGGTGCAAAATTCTTCGGTCATTCAAAGTATTTTCCGGAGAATATCTCTATCTAATGGTGATCTACGTATTTCAAATAGTTTTGTTAGCACGCTGAATTTTCCTATCAAATCTGTAGAACCCGAAAGGGCATTATCTTGGACTACAAGATCGAGGTCAGTTTGTTTTGATATCAACCCTTCAGCCCATCATTTGTTTACGTTCTATCTGTCACGTATACATAACCTTGTTTTGGAGGTTGTCAATAATTTTACATATCAATATTTTCAATGACTTGAAATAATTTCTTCCTGGATTAATTTGTCTGAATTTTAGGTCACGGTCGTTTGGATCAACAACCGATTATTATAAAGAAACATTAAAGAATATGTCGGGCGCTAGTTCTTCAAAGGAGCCTGTAAAAACGAACCGTTTGGTATTGGAGAAGTCACCTTATTTATTACAACACGCAACTAATCCGGTGGACTGGTTTCCTTGGGGCCAGGAGGCATTCGAAAAAGCGAAAGCAGAAGATAAATTGATATTTTTATCTGTTGGATATTCAACATGTCACTGGTGAGGATAATGATTAATGAGTAGCTACTTAATTCCAATGAGAAATCTTTAATTCTTGACATGGAGTTTTTTCAAAAATTTAGGTACAATTATTTGATAGTGTCAATAGGGATAATCTTGAGAAAAATGTTGGAAGCAATTTCTAAAAATGGTGGTAGCAATTTCTAGATAAACTTTCACTATCACACCCTAAATTCTTTTATTAATTAGACCAAGCTATAGAGATTTTTTCCCCCACAAAATAAACGACGCAAATGGCCTGTACTAATTTTTCGTTCATTAATGAAAACCCCAGTTTTCGCCACAGCAAAGTCGCTTTGTGGCATTTTTTAAACAAGCAATATTAAAAAAATCACAACTTTTCGGTTTTTTGGAAATATCTCAAAGAATATTCAAGGAATCGTTTTAAAGTCACTTTTGTAGAGATTTATAAAACCTACAAAATGGATTTTCATACGATCGGATCGGTGTATTTTCCACTGAGAAAATCCGGGAAAACCTCGAAAAACAAATCGTTTTTCAAAAATTTATAATTTTTATAACTCTGAAGCTGGACAAACAATATTGCGGAAAGTGATAGATAATACTTAATATGTGGTTCAACTGCGCTCAAGATGTTTCCTGTCTGATTTGTGGTTTTTGCACAATCGCATTATAAATAATTTAAGGGCACATCTTGCAAGATGCGCCGATTTAAGAGAAATCATCGTGATCAAATTCTGTAAACTGCATCTAGAAGTAGAGATCAATGTCTACAATGTGTATATTGTGGATTTTCACATTATAGTGGTTGGGAAATGTGTTGAAAATGTCACTGAGTTGAAAATGTCACTGAGTTGATCAAAACGCTTTGAAGTGCGTCCGAAGACGCACTGAAGTTAGTTCGAGTTGAGTTCGGGCGACTTCAGGTGCACTTTGAAGCATTTAGAGTGACTTCCAGTGACATTTTCAACACATTTCTCACCTCTCAGGTGAAAATCCAAAATATCAAAATTGTAGATATTGATCTCTACTTCCAAATGCCGTTTACAGAATTTGAATAAGGTGATTTCCCTTAAATCGGACTAGAAATTGTTTATAACGCGATTGTGTAAAAACTACACATGGGACAGAAACTATCTTGCGCACAGTTGAACCACATGTTATTTACCTATCACTTTCCGCAATATGTTCGTCCAGCATCAGATTTATAAAAATTATGAATTTTTGAAAAATGGTCTCTTTTTCGAAGTTTTCCCGGATTTTCTCAATGAAAAATGCAATCTGGTCGTATAAAAAATCATTTTGTAGGTTTTAAAATTCTCTACAAAAGTTCTGTTGACTGTAAAACGACTCCTCCAATACTTTTTGAGATAATCGCTAAAAAACAAAGAAGTTGTAATTTTTTTCACTATTTCTTGTTCAAAAAATTCCACAAAGCGATTTTGCTGGGGCGAAAACTGGGGTTTTCATCAACGAACTATCTTATAAAAAGTAGTATAGGCCGTCAGCTTGGCCTAAATCGAATGTATTCAAACTTTGAAATTAAATCTAGTGTGTTTCTGAAAATTGTAAAGGTCTTATTCCAGGTGATTGAAAGTAAAAAATGATAAAAATGTGTTTGAAGCAAAATACAGGGTGTTCTTTTTAAAGTACAACAAAACTTTAGAAGCCTTAGCATATATTATTTGGATAGGACAAACAAACGAAGATAAAACTGGAATGACAGAGTTGGTTTGAAATCAGGAATATAGGAATGTTAGATATTAAATTAAAACCAATAATTATACAAGGTGTTGCAAAATTCAATACAAATATTATAAAAGCGTATTCCAGGGGTCCAAACATGTACTAAAATTCACTCCCTCCATGCTACTGACTTTGAAAGTTGCGCGAAAAAAATTGTGAATTTTAGGACACATGTTTATGGGAAAAAGTCTTATTTTGACTCTAGTGATACACCCTTAAAAGATTTTGTATCAAAAAGATTTTGTATCATCCTGTCTAGGGCACAATATCATACTTGGCTATTATTAGTTTTTCAAATGGTGCATGTTTCAACTTGTGAAGATGCTAACTGCATAACACTTCTGTAATGTTGGTTTTTAACCTTCAACCGTTACCATACGTCAATAGGTACTATGGTTTTCCGTCAATAAAGAAAAACAGTTTGTTTAGCATACCTAAGAAATAACTAATAATTGTCTAAAAAGACGAGAAAATTGAAGATGTTGTCTACATAAGGAATTGAATTAACTTTTCTTACCTGAGAGTTTTATCAATTGTTCATTATATTTTTGTAATATTTTAATAAAAGGACAACTGAAAAAAAAAAATTGAAAAATGTTTATGTATAACATAGACATATTCAAATACCGATGGGAGCGACAGAGTAAGAAACTTCCACTGTAGTGGTTAAAGGTTAATGATGCAAAAATGAAGATATGTATTTTCTAAATGATACAAATCATGGGTTTTTACTTAGCTAATACGTATTATCAAATCAAATCAAACTTTATTCATTCTAACATTTTAATATTGTTTACAAATAATCCTGTCCAGAAATTGCCTAAGCATAAATGCTTCTTTTGCATATTTCTGGACTATGATGGTAAAATTAACTTAAATTATTTTTTTAAAGAAGTTAAAGAAGTGCTGGGAGAAATGCAATCTAATTAGGGCATGGAGTTGTGGAAATTGGATTTTCGAAAGTAAATGAGAGAATATAGATAAGTAGAGTAATCTACCTTTTTATTATATTTTGTTTTCATATGTAGATTTCATTTTCATTGATCATTTTTTTAATTTCGTACTTAAAGGAACTGATTTTGTTTATTTGTTTTATTTTGAGTGATAGTCTATTATATAGTCTATGTCCTATATAAAAAATGCTACTCTGGGAGTGACTTTTTCTAAAAATAGGTATATCCATCGATTGGTTTGTAATAAAGCGAGTTGGAATAGTTTTGTTGGTATTTATAGTTTGTTTTGATATTGTGTGGTGTGTGCATATATAACAAGCATTGATGCATATATATAAATTAAGTTTCAACTAGTGACTGTAAATGTCATAAATTACTTCCTGTTATATCTGTCTTGCCTTCACGGTATTAATTCTTGAGTGGATTTGTTTTGATTTCGAGAGCTCCATAAATCCTTTCTGATGAGTGCGTGAGCACGAAACAGCTGTCAAAGGTTGGAACTCTCGGAATTAAAACGAAATATACTCTATTTTCACTTATATATATATATATATATATATATATATAGTTTGTAGATATTCAAAGTGTCTAATTCTTCATAAAGCTTGTCTGTGGAGAAACACTTGGGTTTTTAAAACTTATTTTTAGTATACAGTTTTGTGTAGTTTTCAGAATTTTAATAGCATTGCCAAATAATCCTCCCCATATAACTATACAGTATCTGATTAGTGGTTCTATTAACGATTTATATATAAGTTTTAGGTTTTGCTTGTCTTATATTATTATTATTATTATTATAAGTAGTAATATTCAAATAGGCATGACAATAAAATATTAAAATTAATTATGATTATTAAATTATCTATAGTGTAACCAACTAAGTCATCATAATGGACATTTTTTTGTTAATCAGTTTATGCGTAGAAAAGTGGGGGTACTGGGGGACAGTATCCCCATCCCCATCAACTGTAATTTCTCATGTTATGAAAACTGTTTTACTAGCCAACCCCTAATTTATAATCCCAATTCCAATACTAAGTACATTCCCCTAGAAAAAAAAAACCGACGGCCTGCTTTTTGCTTCAAAAGTAATGCAAAATTCCGTGAATAGAAGTTTTCAAGCGGGCCATAACATCTCTCAAATATGATATTTTGATATAAGTTGAGAAAAATCGATCTTTTTTTTTTTTAATTTTCAAAAACGGCAAATAAAAAAATTGCTTCCTTTTTTAAATAAAAAAAAACTAAACTTTACTTTACTATTTTTTAGTTTTATTATCACTGTTTTCGTGCTTCTTCAAATTCAACTGAATCCTAATTAATTTATTCACGTGACAGAATTTAAAGGTGTAAACGCATGTTTCTAAATTTGAACAGCGCAAACACTCTTTCTCGTAAAATATTGAAAAATCACTAAAAAAATCTGTTGTACTTGATGCAAAGTACGTCTAATTTCAAGTGTTCAAATTAAAGCTACTTATTAATAGAGTTTGTAGTAGATTTGAACATTTTACCGAAACATTTCCTATTATGACAAAAGTTGAAAATTATCACCATGGAAATGAAATTAAAGAACATACAGTAATAATAATTCAAAACATCAAGGAAAAAAAATATATTTCAGAGAATGGATTCTTTTCTTACGACAAGAAGATTTTCTCTAAAAGTTAAGACTTTTTTACAACACAGTAATTTTTTTTTAAATGTTTGTTTTTTATACTACATGTTTTTAACAATAGCCACACAAAATAGCCTTTTTGAGTCAATAAATCCGCTTTGGAGCCAAAAGTATTTGAGAGGCTTATAGTAATTGGTCAATATGATCAGCTTCAAAAAGTTACGATCACATTTTATACGGGGGCTGTTTACAAATATTAGTTGAAATCGATTTTGTACGTAATATATATGTTTGTTAATTATTTTTGAATGGATCTCCCAATTTGAATCATATTTTCCAGTTATACTTCCAAGTGAATTACTCTACACTCGGGTGAGTTTCATTCATGTCTGGTTTTTGAACTATAAATTTCATCAAGAAATAAGATTGGATAATATCTTCTATAGAATATCAATTTTAATTAATAGTTCAAAAACCAGACATAGGAAATGAAAGAAACTTACCCGAGTGTAGGGTAATTTACTTGGAAGTATAACTGAAAAATATGATTCAAATTGGAAGATCCATTCAAAAATAATTACCAAACATATACGGTAAACCTTGTACAATATTGAAACTGGTGATAGACCAGGTCATGACTGTTTAGAATATCGGAATTTCACCTCAGTAAAAATATCACCGTTTTCGAGATAATGGGCATTTTAAGAATTTCTGAAAAATCGCTACATAACCTTGGATTTTTGAGTGCCATCTATACAAATTGGGACGAATCCAAATATCTTTGCTGCTGAAGATTAGTGATGAGTGATGCTTCTAGACGTACAGAACAGTTTTTCAGAAAGTGAAAACATTTTTCAAGAAATGAGGGTAAAATGACAGATTTGAGTTTCATCAATTTTTTTAAAAAAAGTTTGACATTATTACCTGAAAGAAACATAACCAATTGGAAGTGGACATTCATTTCAAAAGAATGCTCATTTTTTCCAGACTCTACCATGGTATAAAACAAACTATAATTATTTTTAGAAGAAGTGGTTTCCATTGAATTAGGCGTGGTTTTAATCTAGGCTTCTATCAACTTTTATTCAAGAAAAAAAAGGAAACTACCCAACACCAAAACTACATCACAATCACACTCGACGCGCGTTTCACCAACAAAGTTAGCATCTTCAGGAGCTAAAAGTAAGCTTTTAAGATTTTAAGATTGTGACGTAGTTTTAGTGTTTGGGTATTTTATTTTTTTCTTGAATTGAATTCACACCAAAGGTTCCAAAATAATTAATTTATTTGATAAACTTTTATACTGACGCCCAAAAATTATTTTATTTAGATTTTATCAAGATAAAAAGTGGAAATAATTATTAATAATAAATAATGCTTGGTAGCATTAAATAGTATGTCAATAAAATTAACTTTTCATGTAATTAGACCTAATGAAATTATCAAAATTAAGTGTCGATTATCCGACATGGCACCGATTAATACGAATTCTTGTGATAAATGTCGCAATTAATTGTCCAACATCCAGATTCCAACGAAGTTTCAGAGACCGACAGATATACAGGGTGTAACCAAATAAGTGCAAACTTTTTTAAGAGATGAATACTTATCGAAAATTAAAAACTTTTGTTTGAACAACTTGTGACTTCTATCGTATTTTTTCGAAATTATTCCCCTTGTTTCATTCAGTGGTATTTATTTCTTTGTCATGCCGTACATACATTATACTCCCCGAGAATATGCGCAAATGCATAATATTTATGGTGAATGTGGAGGTAGTGCTACTGCTGCAGCAGCGCTTTATGCAGAACTATATCCGATTGCACAATGCCGCTCATAGAATCGCTGATTTGGGGGCTATAACCTATAATGCATTTGAAAAGGTTCTTCTTGAAAATATGTCGTCTCTGCGTACGAGTGGATGGAAAATTACATTTTTGTAATATTATTCAGTGCGATGTTGAATAATCGTTATTGTGGTTTATAGTGTATGTTGATTAAAAAAAACGTTGGATTAGTATTTACTTCATTACATCTCAATGAATGCTTCTAAGCAGTTGATTCGTTATTACTCATAATTATTTAATCATTTCATCTTGATAGGATAAAAATAAAAGACATTACTGACAAAGTCTAATGGAGTTGATTTTAGCTCAGAATAACATCACACTCTAATATTATCGAAATTCTACTCCTTACAAAAATAATGATGTTTTATACCATAGTAAAGCCTGGACAAAATGGGCATTCTTTTGTAATGAATATCCAGTTCCACTTGGTTATGTTTTTTCAAACAATAATGTCAAATTGTTGTTAAAAAAATTGGTGTAACTCAAATCTGTCATTTTACCCTCATTTTTTGAAAAATTGTATTGTTTTCTGAAAAACTGTTTCTTACGTCTGAAAGCATCATTCATCAGTAATCTTCAGCAGCAAAGATATTTAAATTCGTCCCAATTTGTATACATGGCATTAAAAAATCCAAGGTGAGGTAGTGATTTTCCAGAAATTAAAAAAATGCCCATTATCTCGACAACAGTGAGATTTTTACTAAGGTAAAATTCCAATATTCTGAAAGGTCATGATCTGGTCTATCACCAGTTTCAATATTGTACAAGGTTTACCGGACACCCTGTATATCACGTACAAAACCGATTTCAACTAATATTTGTAAACAGCTCCCGTATAAAATGTGATCGTAACTTTTTGAAGCTGATCATATTGACCAATTACTATAAGCCTTTCTCAAATGCTTTTGGCTCCAAAGCGGATTTATTGACTCAAAAAGGGTATTTTGTGTGGCTATTGTTAAAAACATGTAGTATACAAAACAAACATTTGAAAAAAGAATTAATGTGTTGTAAAAAAGTCTAAACTTTTAGAGAAAATCTTCTTGTCGTAAGAAAATAATCCCAATAGGAATTTTCCTAATGAAAAATGCTCGGTCTCACCGTTGATAAGAATGGCAAAATATCCTAAATTGTTGCAATTTTTGACCCACCCTGTATAATAGATGGTTTCTTCTATCGTAACGACCGACTAACTGACACGACATTCGACTTTCTTCAAACCAGCAATGCTACTATTTTGTTACTAATTATCTAATAAGTAATACTTTTGGATGAGTGAACCTTGCTATGTTTTGGTAAAACAGCAATTTTTATGATTTTCAAAAATTCGAACCTCCGAAACTGGACATAGAAACTAATTTAAACTTGCATGTGCAACTTCTAGTGACATGTACTACAATATCTCAAAAAATTATCAATATTGGCTGAAGGCCATTTTCCCATGTATTTGGTGCGGGGTCCTTTGAAAAATTACTCCATTTTTACCAACTTTGCATATTTAAATATAAAATGTTAAAATTCACAACTAGTTTCTTAAACAAACTGTAAAAACAGTATAACTAAACCATTTATTGATAAGACGGTACACTTACAGAAAGTCATGTGACGTTCTGTGATCAAACTTGCACTTTTTAGACCTCCAAAAAACAATATTTGAGACTGGTGTTGAACCAAATAAAATCTTTTAGTAGTAATCAAATTATAAATCATGAATGTCTGTTCACAAAACTGTGAATGGTAACAATATTGTTTTTCTATACCTTTATAGGTTATCAAAAACTTTTCAAATGACTACTTTACAGAAGTCCCTGTAAATAACACTGTACTTTTTAAAAAGTTCCCCTTTGCAATGTGGTAATAACTACAAAATTTTGTTCACTTTGCAGGTGTCATGTTATGGAAAAAGAATCTTTTGAAAACGAAGCTGTTGCAGAAATAATGAACAAACATTTTGTTAATATAAAAGTGGATAGAGAAGAACGGCCCGATGTTGACAAACTGTACATGTCTTTCATCCAAGCTTCCGTGGGAGGAGGAGGATGGCCCATGTCAGTTTTTCTGACCCCTGACCTAGAACCCCTTTCAGGAGGGACTTATTTTCCCCCAGAGGACAGGTACGGGCGACCTGGTTTCAAAACAGTTTTGAGAAATATAGCAGAACAGTGGCGTGATAAGAAATCATCAATATTGAAATCTGGAAAACACTCTATTGAGGTCCTGAAGAAAAACGTAGCTCAAGATCACAAAGAATGCCAGAAAGTGGAGGTTCCAGGTGAACAAGCTTGGAAGAAGTGTTTCCTACAGTTGCACAGAAATTATGAATCCAATTTTGGAGGCTTCAGTACGGCACCCAAATTTCCACAGCCCTCCAATTTCAATTTCCTCTTTCATATGTACTCAAAGAATAAGAAAAGTGAAGAGGGAGCAGTATGTCTGGAAATGTGTTTACATACACTGAAGAGAATGGCTTATGGTGGGATACATGATCATGTCAATAAGGGATTTGCCAGGTTAGTTGAATTAATTTGTGTTCTGTGTAAATATGAAATTACATCTTTAAGGTTTCCTCAAACCAACGCTGGAACGCGGGAGCGGGAGCGAGATGAATGCGAGACTAAATTCTGTAGTGGGACACACAGATGTGATTATTCGTATTCCGAAATGCATACAAGCAACAAAAAATATATCGTTTGCTACGTGTACTGTTTTTCTAGCGAATTGCATGGTTCTAAAGTACTGTTCCCGCTCCCGCATTTCCGCTTTTGTTTGACGGAACCTTTAAGCTCTTAGAATTTTCAGAAAATCCTACTTATTATAAATAATCATATCGAATCGTTCGAATATTCTCCCCCCCTCAGAACCAACGTGTTTGCACAAATTCCGAGGAAATAATTTTGTACAGCTTCAATTTGGTTTTTGTGAATATCATGACATGTTCACAAGATAATAGCTGCATACTCCAATATAATGATCTCACTAATGAAGAATATAACAATTTGAGAGTATTCAAACTGACTGACTGACTGACTGATATAATATGAAGTTCCAATTCAAATAATTCGAACAAGTTTGAAAGTTTTGCCAGAGAGGACAAATATATGTGAATATATTCGACAAAGTCGAAGTACCCTTCTCTCCATATATTTCCACAAAGTGGAAAATATGAGGCAAAAATCTGACAGAAAACAACTACTTCCCTGGCTGATGCCACGACGGATATTGAACTACATCTCTTGCAAGAACCTCGAAACATGTCTGCAGATGTTCATCCACAGCCAAATTAAGGATGATCTTTTGTTTGTCTACAATAAGCACTTGCAATTGAGTCTTCTTTGAAGAACGTTGCACAAATATCTGTCAGATTTTGTGAGGATATCTCTGATATTCGAAATCTGATTAGTTCATAAGATGACAACCAAATATTTCCAATGTTTTTTTTGTAATTTGAAAAATAGGGGTACCTTTCTCTAGGTGACTTTTTGAAAATATTGATATTTTTCAAAAACCGAAGAATGTACGTGGCAGTTTGATCACCCATACTATGAGTTTCTCAACTTTTATTTGAAGTAATTTTTGTTTGAGTTTATGATAGAAAAGCTTTACATTTGTTGCATATTCATACATAGGTATTAAGTGGATGTCATAGATCAGTATAACTTTATTTCAAAAGTGAATTCATTCAGATTGAGTAGAAAATAGACATAAACCACAATTTGGTTACAGAAATTTCAGATTTTCTGCAAGTAGTGTCAAACTAAATCATATATATTATATAATTCTCAATTAAACTCAAGTGAAGAGATAGTTATAATGAATAACATTATATGGGAAGTCAGATCTTATTGATGAAAAATTAAGTTCTTGGGAATCAAAATACAAATAGTCCAGTCAAAATGTACATCCGTGTTTGCAAAAGGTCCGGTATTAAAACACCAGATTTGCATTTTCCAAAGTGCTGTGCGAGCGGCGGTATACCCAAAAATCCATGACTTTTTTCAGTTTTTGCTCAATATCACAATACGAGGATGTATTGATATCTAGTTAGCCTAGACCAGTTCCCTGCATAAACGAAATATTGCGTTACCATAGCAACGAACAATAACTTATTAGAAGTGTCAGTGTAAAGTTTGACGTCAAAAAAGTAAACCAGAGTTACGCAATAAATTGAAAGAAAAAATATGTCCACCGAAATTGTGAAAATCGAAAAATTGGAGTATCGAGCCATCATCAAGTACCTGTATTTAAAATGGTTAAGAGGTAAGCAGATTTACGAAGATATGCTTAATACTCTTGGTGAGCAATGTCCTTCGTATGCGACCGCGAAAAATTGAACTGCAAGCTTCAAAAGAGGTAAATTTTCCATTGAAGATGATGACCGATCGGAAAGGCCAGTTTCTGTGTCAGTCCCCGAAAATATCGATGCAGTTCATGACATGATTTTAACAGGCCGTCGAATTGGGCTAAAACGGATATCTGAAGCAATGGATATTTCATTCGAATGCGTTCATCAGTTCACGTCAATTTGGACAGGAGAAAAATTGCTGCAAAATGGATCCCCAAATGTTTGAATGTTGACCAAAAGCGTGCAAGGGTAGTAGCATCGCGTTCGATCTGTGCTCGATTTGAAAACGATGTAGACTTCCTAAACCGAATTGTTACTATGGATGAGACTTGGGTACATTTCTACGATCCAGAAACAAAGCAACAATCGATGGAATGACGACATTCCGGTTCTCCAAGACCTAAGAAGTTTCGTGTCCAAAAATCTGCTGGAAAAGTTCTTGCTTCAGCTTTGTGGGATTGCCATGGAGTAGTCATGATTGATTTTTTGGATAAGGGTAGAACAATAACTGGAGATTACTATTCGACATTACTGACCACTCTACGGGAAAAAATTAAAGAGAAAAGACGCGGTAAGCTATCCAAAGGTGTTTTGTTTTTGCAGGACAACGCCCCTGCACACAAATCTCATGTTGCCATGCAAAAAATTCGGGAGTTAGGGTTTGAATTACTAGAACACCCCCCTTATTCACCAGATTTGGCTCCGTCCGACTATCATCTCTTTCCTCAACTGAAAAAAAGTTTAAAATGTAGTAAATTTTCTTCCAACTAGGAGGTAATAAAAGCTGTGGAGGTCTGGTTTGCAGAGTAAGAAGAAACATTTTTTGAAAGGTCTAGAGACGTTGCAGGTTCGCTGTAATAAATGTATCCAATTAAGAGGAGAATATGTTGAGTAATAAAATATTTTGACATTGAAATTTTGTTTGGTTCTACAGTAGGCTAAGAATTTTTCAATATATCCTCGTATCTCAATGAAGAAAGCGTCTGACCAGTATAGTCATTCTGAATACTTTTAAAGTAGACTAAGGGCCAGTTTTTCATGTTCCAGCTAAACTCCAAGTAACTAACTAATAGTATAGAGTGTGATCCTTCAAACGTCATTTAAAGAATGTCGTTCACCATCTAAACTATTATTTAGTTATCTGGAGTTTAACTGCAACATGAAAAACTGGCCCTAAATTTGATACAATTTGGGACCCGGGCGAGCTCAATACAACCATTGCCTCCCACGATACAGTTCTATTTTTCTCCAAAAAGTGATTTTTTTTCGAAATGGTCACTTATTTTGTGAAATGTCTTCTAAAATACGCATCCCACATCAAATATTAAATGGAAAGAAGTTGTAGTAAATTTAATTACCTTTCATTTGAGATCAGACTGATACCTGCAGGCCCAGTGGTTCTATCAAAAACGGCTCCAGAACTCACGTCATTTTGGATGGTGGCTACCTCTTGCTCAAGGACGTGTGGCAGCGGAATAGCACTTTTGGCCCTTTTGGCCCGTTATACCACCTACGTCCGTAACCATTTTGGTAAGAACGTCACCATCGATTTTGAAGTCTATCCTGAAGATGCTACCAAAAAAAAAAAAAAAATTGCGGCTCCGGCGCTACACAGCTCATTACAGCTACAGATTGACGTTCGAAGAATCCACATTAACTCAGATTGCTAAGGGCATGTAATGGGAAAGGGGAACAACAAGAGACACCTAATAACTCTTTTTGGTAACGCCATCCAGAAGAAGGGAGTAGAAGTGGCTGTTGCAGTCTGCAGAAGAAGATGCGGATCGAGAGATCGTCATAGTGGGAGAAAACGTCGACCTGCTCGTTCCTTTCAATGGTTTAGACGCTGAGGAGACAAACGTCTATCTTCAGTAGAGCACGAAGGGCGAAGCTGGTTGCTGTCACTACTCTAAGACCTCTTACAACTACCAGGACTCCCAGCTGTCACCAGGGACGGTACCATTGACCCACGCGTTTACAGGGAGCGATACCACCTCAGCATCCTTTGGCAAAGCACCACACTCCTGAGCAAGAGTGAACCACTTGCTGAGCAAGTGAAGGTATTCCACCTCACAAATCGTGAGAGAAGCAGGCATCAAGTGCTATGTGAAGATGAAATCGCTGGATACTCTGGATTTCCTGAGGTATAAAGCGTTTGTCACTTCAACGAGCATGAACCTCGCCCGTTTGCCACCACGGAAGATGCCGCAGGCCACCATGCAGCAAGGTGCTACCTCCAAGTGCAGAGTTAACTTGAATCCCACTAATTGGGGGTGGAAACTATCTTCTCAGGGACACACCCCCATCCTCATCACTATGGACCCCACACCTCCTGCCCTTCTGCGGAATTTCATGTAAATGCATGAAAGGGTGCTCTGGGAGCAGCTCGTGCAGAAAGGCTGGGCTCCACTGTTCAGTCCTCTGTCTATCTTGCGGTGGTAAATTGTCATAGAAATATATATTATATACTTACTCTAGAGTGCTAATCCCGCCAATTTTCACGGCGAAAAGCATGCCGCGTATGCGACCCGTTTACGATGTGCGCATGCTCGTAATCAGTGTAGTTTGGGTAGATCGTTTCCAAGTTTGAAAATAATTTGGTGTTCCAATTCAGAATTTTTTGTTATGAGGCAATAAAACACATGTCATTTGAAAAAGAGACATTTGACAGCACATTTAGGACTTTTTAAAACCGAGAAGAACCTTCTAGAGATAAATTACTCCGAATGTTAGGCGCGAAAGAAACTTATTTAAAACAATAAAGTACCCTATGCTACTGTAATTATAATGACCGTGCAACAGTGCTTTTTCATCAACAGGAAGACTTGTCACTAAGATCTGTCACTCTTGTCAGAGATCAGAGACGGTTTTTAGAATTTCAGATTTTATCTTGTCGTTTTGTGTGGTTTTTGTTGTCGTTGGTTATTCTTTCATCATTCGTGAATTTGCATTAATCTTAAAGACAATTTCTAACAAAGCCGTTTCTTCCTACAAATAAACAATGAACTGTTTAGTGTTGTGTGGAAGTAAAGGAAAAATACCTGAAATTAATCATTTTTGGTAGATAACCGTACCTTTTGCAAGCACGACCCCCTTTTCATGTTTAACTTTACCGGACTAAAATCCTTGTATGAAAAATGGAACGAAATCTCAATTGAATTATAACAAATCCTGACCCTTCTCAATACTTACAACTTACTAATATTTCTCTTTTGATTACAAATATTGATTTTTTGAATAATTAGTGAATACTGATTAACGTTTTCAGGTACTCTGTTGATGAAAGATGGCATGTTCCCCATTTTGAAAAAATGCTTTACGATCAAGCCCAACTGGCAGTATCATACTGCGATGCTTACGTGCTCACAAAAGATGAATTTTACGCTGATATAGTTAGAGACATATTGACCTATGTTTCTAGAGATCTGAGTCACGATTTAGGAGGTTTCTATGGAGCTGAAGATGCCGATTCTTACCCGTATGAAGGAGCACCTCACAAACAAGAAGGTGCCTTCTGTGTGTGGGAATACAACGAAATATTCAACTTGCTCGATGAAAAGACTGATGGCATCTCTCATGCGGAAGTTATTGAGTATCACTATAATGTTAAAAAGGAGGGCAATGTTAAGCCATCTCAAGATCCTCATGGTGAACTCGTTAACAAAAATGTGTTGGTGTGTTTTGACTCTTTCGAAGGAACAGCTAACAAATTTGGTACCAGTGTGGAAACGGTGAAGAAAATTTTGGAAAAGTCTCATGAAGTATTGTATAATGCCAGGCAGCGAAGACCCAAGCCCCATGTGGATACGAAAATAGTGACTTCTTGGAACGGAATGATGATTTCTGGATTTGCTAAAGCGGGCTTCGTTCTAAAAGACCAGGCTTACATAAATCGGGCTATTCATGCAGCTGGGTTTATCAAGAAATTTTTGTACAATGAAGAAGATAAGAGTCTGTTGAGGTGTTGTTACAAGGGCGAAGATGGCCAGATAGTTCAGACGTGAGTTGAAATCATTTATTGAAGGAATTTGGTTGCAACAATGTACATTATAAAATCTTTTTAATTGAAAATAATGTATGTATGCATATTTTCAAATAATACCTATTTCTTTCCATAATCGATTAGAGATTGAATAAGAAAGTGTAATAACATGTTTGATAGGGTTTCAAACGAGTACTGAGATATCTGTTTTTCAGATTTTCGTAATACCCAATGAGTGTAACAAGCTGGCGTTCGATATTTGATGTATCAAAAATTGCGCCTTCACGCTATTTGGATATACCTATATACCGGGTGTCCGCGGAAAGTGGCTCGCCCCTATAACTTTTTTGTTTTTGGAGACAATGGAATAAAATTTGGAGGATTTGGATGAGACCTAAAACTGCATCTTCTGACAAGTAACTCAGCTGTATGCAACTTTCGGTTTCTCCAGAAGTGACATAAACTTTCGATTTTCAAATGAGACATCCGTATATTTTCTTTTATTTTTTCTCCATATGATTTACAGATTACAACCATGTGTTAATTGTTACTTTTTGTAACCAAATTTTGTTTTTATTTTGAAATTCATTTTTTATTCTAGATATTTTCTAATAACTAATTTCAGTACCTACTGAAATTTTGAGAATAATATAACTTTATTACTGTTTTTGATCAAAATTTATCTGCTTCACAAAATTTTATTTTTAAATTTCCATTCCTAATTTTTTTCAAATGGCTACACGGTGGCCTTTTATATTAGGAAAAAGAGCATTCGATTACGATTAATTTGTTACTGCACATATTAGGTTTCAAACAAACTTCAGTTAAAAAACTTTAAAATATTCATTAGAAATTTCTCAAAATGGAGGATCTTAAAAGATTAAAATAAGATTTAAATGCAACCTGTAACCAACACAACTGATAAAACAAAATCAGTAATACAAAAGCTAATAACATATTTTCTCTCATAAATATTATCATTATCTTTTCATTTTCTTCAAAAAATTTCATAGTAAATACCTAATTTACTTTTGCAGAATGATTTTGTTTTATCAATTATTGTATTTGTTAAAGGGGACTCAATGCATTTAAATCTTATTTTGATACCAAAAAATACTTTATTTCATGGAACATCTAACGTGTTTTTTTAAGTTTTTTTTTAACAGATTTTTTTTCAAAACATAAGTGTGTGATATCAAATTAATAGAAATAAAATGGTCTTTTTTTCTAACCCGTCGAGCCACCATGTTGCCATTTGAAAATAATTAGTAATTTCAATTTTAAAATGAAATTTTACATAGCACATACATTTTGTCCGAAGACAGTGAAGTTGTATTTTTCCCAAAATTTTAGGGCTGTAGTTAGTGGTTTGAACACATAGCACTCTACACTAAAGAATAGAATGAAAAAAAAAATTTGTTACAAAAAGTGACAAATGATACATGGTTGTATTCAGAATGTCATGGTGAGAAAAAAAGTGAAATTATACTGGGGGTCCCATTTAAAAATCGAAAGTTGAAGTAACTTCCTGTGAAACCGGAAGTTGTATGATCTTGAATTATTCGTCAAAAAACTCAGTTTCATCTCTTATGCAGATCCTCCTAATCTTATTCCATTATCTTCAAAAATAAAGAAGTTAAAGGGGCGAGCCACATTCCGCGGACACCCGATATTTCATATATTGATGCAAAGAAACATAAAAAACAATGCCTCGTCCTATAGGCACGCACTGTTTTTAATAACTTTGAATTGTTTTGACTGGTAGATCGAAAACTTGAAAACCACGTAGTAAAACAATACAATTCATTTTTGTCAAAATTGAGATTAAACTGTTCAGGTTGATAGGTTACTACATAAGGGCATGATACTAAAGCATTTCAAAATGCTGTTAAACGAGAATCAAGATGGTCGCCTCTAAGCACGCACACTTGTCAGGCGTATTGTCATTGTTTTGATTATTCCCAGTATTTTCATCTCTTGCGTTGGGTTTTGTTATCAGATTTGCTGCGTTTGCTCACAAGAAAGAAAATATAACAACAACGTGTTGTATGGTGAATTGTGGAAGCCGTGGAGATCGCGATACAGTAAAAAATGAACTACACTTTGCACAAAGGGAAGATTTGAACGAGCTTTCATAGAAGTTGCGCCAGAAATGGATATAAGCCATCAAATGAGAAAATCTCACTGAAACAAAATTGGGATACAGCATAGTACGCACCGAATATTTCCAGTCTGGTAAGGACAAAGTTTTGTTGAAAAAATTGAAACAATGTTTTTTTTTTTGCTATTTTTTTTGTAATCCAGCTGATATATTTAAGGCAAACCATCTGCCTTGAATGATGAAGGTAGTTCTGACTGGGCTCTATCTATGGCAATGGGTTATGGTGATGAGGAAGTGGCTTTAAAAAGGTCACATATTGCAATTGTGAGAAAAGAAAGACAGAAAAGAAGAGGCAGACGTATTCTAGCAGAAATCTCAGAGGTTATTTTTCATATCAACTCTACTTTATTCGTTTGATTTAAACATATTTGTTTACTTTGTAGGTGGTCATTAATGAAATAAGATATCTTGATATGTCTGAATCGGGAACCAATGAATAGCAGTGCCAGACACCATTACAGCTGAATCAATCAACTTTATTTCCCCAAGAAACATTACATGTTTATGGAAGGGATAAAAAAATCTTAAAAATACTTCACACAAACTATGGTATTTCTTGAGTCTTCAAAAAAATTAGAAGCAAAGATACAGAACTTAGAAATGTGCCACAGTTTTTTGAAAGATGATGATGCAAAAACAAAATGTTATACTGGAATTGATACATTTAAAAAACTAGAAAAGCTTGTCAACAGATTGAAGGATTCCACTTCAATACAAATTTACTAATTTTTGACCAGGTACTACTGACACTGATCAAATTGAGACTGAATTTAGATTTCAAAGATTTAAGATACCGTTTTGGTACTGCTTTACAACTGCATCAACAAACTTCAAGAAAATCATTAAGAGTATTGTATGATCGACTCACTGATCACTGATTATATGGCCAGAGAGAGAGAAAGATAAATATATTGAAGAGTACATACTGTGCCCCTATATTTTACTGTGTGTTCTGGTGACAAAGTATGTGTTATTATAGATTGCTTTGAATTATATATTGAGAAACCAAACTATAAACACCATAATAAAGTGAAATATCTCATTGGAACACCCCAAGGCTCAATAAATTTTATCAGTGTAGGCGTTTTGTGGGTGTTATTCCATAATAAATCACTTTTTGTGGGCTTTCAATAACTTTATTCAAAAATAAATTCCTACATCAGTGAAGCAAGTTTTTGGACCACATTATTCCTGGTGATGTGATACTAGCAGACAAGGGTTTTTTAATAGAGGACTATGTGAAATAAGTCAAGGCTGAATTGCAGATTCCTGCCTTCGGAAAGGGTTAAAATCAATTGCACCCAATGGAATTAGAAGCGACTAGAACCATTGTAAATGTCAGGATTCATGTAGAAAGAGTGATAGGTTGTATTCAACTAAAATATAGAATTTTATCAGATTTGCCTATTTCTCTGCTTGCTTTTAGTGATGATGAGCCCTTCTGGGAGAAAATAGCAACAGTATGCTATACATTGATTAATATGTGCGTCTGTTAAGTTAGATACGAAAAAGCCTTAATCGAAATATTTTTGTTACATTCGGTGGAAATTTATACTTTTGGTAGTTTTGTAATTGTAAAACAATGCATTGATTCATATTTTGCAGAAGATACTGTAGTTTGAACATACTGTTTACTTATTTTGAATGACTATGTTATGTATATTTGCGAAGTATTCTAAATAAACATTATAATTATATCTATTTGGTAAATAAATGATGCACAGTAACTTATTTTCTTTGTTTTATTAACCTTTTCGGGACGGCAGACGTCCTGTGCTGGCTGGATGGCTGCGGTAAGGCGCGCCACTCCGGGCGCTTCCAGTCTTTAACGCTAATCTATGTGTAGGGGAAAAACTTTATAATTTCTAGTTCCCTTCTGTTACGCAGTGAAAAAAACTCGTATTATTGGAGAAAACGTTTTTATTTGAAAAGAATATATATTAAACCAGCAATAAACAGAAAAATTGGGGGTGACCAGTCAAGCAACCAATGCATGTTAATATGGGTGTGTCTAAAGACAGTATTGGTTACTGTAATAACATGCCATTATGAAACTCCGATTGATTCCCGTCCCAAACCACGACTCCATGCTCGCCACTTTAGTGGTTTCCCGTTAGGCTGGCACGAAAATTTTTAGCCACTCCAGTGGCTTTCCGTCACGAAAAGGTTAAATAAATGTATTTATCCTTTTGGAAGATCAGACATACATGGTTGACATTCCTAGCGACTTTTAAGAAAGTAAAGAATAGAAAATATATGTGTAAAGAACAAATGACTATACATTAATCATGATATACTTAAGCGTTGCTGACAAATCCATACGTTTTTTGGCATATCAGTTAGTCCTATACATTCTAAATGGAACCAAAATGAAAAGAGTGAGCCCATCTGAAGATGTAATACGCCAAACAAGCTCTTTGATGTGAAAGACCCAAAATCTTGGGGTTATGTCGGAGCTCCTCCTTCTTAGTCAGTTATAACGAAATAGCAGAAATGCCACGTGTCGGTCTAGCTGTAGAGGAGGCTCGAATCATGAAAGACATCAGATACCAAGACCCTGAAGCCAAAATACAATTGGCACGAGTTGATTCACCATGAACTTTTAACAGAGGCTGACATCTAGCAAATTGACACCGCCTTGTATAATGCCGCTCAGTCTTTGTCTCGAACGGAAAGGGGGAATACCACCTCTTACACCAAGCAATAGAGCATAAAATGAGTGAGTTTTTAACAAAAGTACTAGTAGGAAACCGACTATGCTATCACATGAAAGACAGTCCGTAGATATAATGTGTTATGTTTTAGACTCGCAACTGTCAATTATTAATTTGTTATAAACATTTAAATAACAAAAACATGTTTTTTGATATTGTTTTGCTTATAAAATGAAAACTAATAAAGCAATCTGGTTGCTTCAATGAGAAGAATTGTAGATAATTGAAATACGAATAAATTGAGATGTTTCACAACCCTGTCGGATCATTAGTAACGGAGAAAACCTGGAAAAACTATAAAATTTTGCGATTTTTTGAAAAATTTATAACTCCGACATTTTTGAAGAAGTAGGATTGACCTTTCTCATGAAAGTATTGAATCATGTGTACTTCATGTGTGCACAAAACAGGCACTGTCGAATCGTTAGTTTCGGCACAATTGCAATTAAAATTTTTTTCCCGTATCTTACAGCGTGCCTGGATGCTCTAGTGATAGCCCGATTTCAATTTCTCAAACAGATTATGAAAGTAGAGGTATAGTTCTACAGAACGTATATTCTCATTTTGGGCTACAATGGTGCGAAATGGGTGAAAAATGCATGCAAACATGACTGGAAACGGCCGAGTCCGCGTTAGCTGCCGAGTAGTAGGAGAGTCCGGGAGGTGAGAGGTATTCTTCTAATGAACGGGTTACGTGATAATATGCTTCCCCTCATCTATCGCTCACTTCTACCACTCGACCGCTTTCACCAGCTCGGCCGTTTTCAGTCATGTTTGCAGCATTTTTCACCCATTTCGCAGCTTTTTAGCGCAAAATGGGAATACACGTTTTGTGGTACCTACTATACTTCTACTTTCAAAATCTGTCTTTTGAATTTAAATCGGACTAACACTAGAGCATCCAGGCACGCTGCAAGATAGTGAAAAAAAAATTAAAATTGCAATTGTGCCAAAAATAATGATCCGCCAGAGCCTGTTTTATGCACACACAAAGTTCACATGATTCAATACATGAGAAGGGCCAACCCTATTTCTTGAAAAATGTCGAAGTTATGAATTTCTCGAAAAAACGTAAAATATTCCGGTTTTTCCGGTTTTCCTACGTTACTGCTGATCCGACAGGGTCGTGAAAATATCCATTTTGTTCGTATTTGAATTATCTACAATTATTTCCATTGGAGCAACCAAATTGCTTCGATAGTTTTCATTTTATGAGCAAAACAATAAATAAAAACACTTTTGTTTTTTAAATGTTTATAACAAATTGCTAGTCGAAAACATAACAGAATATAAATACAGACTGTCTTCCATGTGATGGTACAGTCGGTTTTCTACTAATATTTTTGTTAGGAAAAAATGCTCTGATGATTGGCCTATCTCTGGTTGAAAAGCATAAGCGTCACATACAAAAGATGGAAGCTAGTATCAAGTAGAAGAGATAACACGCGTCTTGGATCCAGTGTGTGCTGGACTACACGTGGCGGCCAATAGGCCTTTCACGCCCGAAATGCAGCCAAAAATCGCAAAACCAAGACGAGTTTCCCACATATTAAATTAAGACGAGCTGTTGAGCATCAACCAATTTTTTTCTGGATTGGATGCGTATGCTGGTGACTGGAAGAAAGTCACTTTTGTGGCCGACGAGAAGCACCACCGAGAACTTGAAGTTTAGTTTAGTTGCCGCTGAACTGGTAGAAACCTTCTGGGTGGGCATTATATGAGTATGCGCAACCACTCAACTTCAACACTTCAACTGAGTCGCAGTTTAAAGCTTACTGTAGGAGGCTTCGGCAGTCTGAACTCTGAGTACAATAATCTGCCCTTTAAAGCTTGAAGAACTCTGCTGCGCTGCTCCAGGCGTCGATGAAAAAAATTACTCAGCACCTTCCACTAACTGGCAAGTGCTTTCAACTTATGGTTAGATTCCGGATCGGTCTTTAGACATTTTGCAGATCCAAAGAATCTTGTTTATGCGAATACTCTTCGAAGTTGAACGGGTGTTTGAACGACTATTTGAGCAAAGATAATTGAAGGAGGGGGTCGCTGACTGCGAGAGGAACCTGCTCATCATCGTTATTGATGTATCATGCAGTATTCCGCACAGCATATGAGTAATCTGTTAGTAATACAGAAACACACTGTCAAAACCGGTACTCAGAATTCGAAGCAATGTGTTATGTATCATAATACGGTTGTCAGTTAAACAATAAGTTAGTAATAATAAACAGTCATGTTGAATTCCTTATGTAAAATCCAAGAAGATGAAACTAACCTTTTAACGTTTGAGGTTCGAAATAAGGAGTTTTTTCAGTTTCGTATTTTTTTATTTCCAACTTTTTTTTATCTGACAACTTGCCTAAAAAAACTCATTTCTCATATAGGGTAATAATAAGGTTTCATATATAGGGTAATAAACTAAATTTTGGATTGACGTGGCCGTTACTTGAAGGAAATTCATAGTATATGACACTAAGGTAAACACGATTAAATTTCCACAGATTTATTGTCTACGCGACATGTTTCGATACACAGTATCTTTCTCAAGCGAATGTAATACATTAAATTATTCTACATTGAACATTACTTAAATACCCTTCTTATTAATTGAGGTAATTAGAACCTGCCTATAATAAAAATAAAAATTGACAATACAATGTAGGTACCTGTAAATCTCAAAACATAACTAATACTTAATTGATTGAAAAGATTTAACAAAGGGGAACTATTAAGGTCCAATTGATCATTTAGTAAACAATTCGAATTTTTCAATTTATTGATTTCCAATTGGACCTTAATAGTTCCCCGTTATTGAACATTTTTAATTAATTAAGTAGTAGTTATGATTTGAGATTTACAGGTACCTACATTGTATTGTCAATTTTTATTTTTATTATAGGTAGGTCCTAATTACCTCAATTGATAAGAAGGGTATTTAAGTAATGTACAACTTAGAATAATTTAATGTATTATATTCGCTTGAGAAAGATACTGTGTATCGAAACATGTTGCGTAGACAATAAATCATATAATAAATTGAAACATAAAATTCAACATTCTCCAACCTTCAGACGTAGAAGACCATTCACGGGACGAGTCAAAGTAATTGATCTTGTAGTCACTTCAGCCGACTTAATTTGACCATCTCGACGAGGAAACACCTTTGTTATTTTTTCAAGTTTCCAATGATTTCTGTTATTTTCATCAGGGATCGCTACTATCTCCGATGCCAATATTTTTAGACTTATTGGACCATTTGCTCCTCTTATGTAATTCCGGCATATACTCGCTAAGAGCTCGATATTGCTAATGCTAAGAAGGTTTACTATTCATTAATTGAAGCCCATGTAAGATATGGGATTCGCTTTTGGGGAATGTGTTCACAATATCTCTTTGATAGGGTCTTCATTTTGCAGCAAAGGGCGATAAGATATTTATGCAAAGTCAATTATCGAGATTCGTGCTGTGTTTTTTTTTGGAACAGAATTTTAACACTGTCATGTCTTCTCATTCTAGAGACAGTGTGTACAAAAAGTATGAAGACAAAGTAAAATATACCTCAAAACATAAAACACGATTATCACTTCTTATCCTACTTCCAACGCCTGTATCCTCCCTAACACAAAATTCACTAATCTATAAAAGCAGAAAATTATTCAATCATCTTCTTAGCACTATAAAAGAAATTCAAAATGGTATTCACTTCAGAAAAAAGTAAAAATCTCTTGGTACGTTGGATGAATTCTATCAAGACTCATTTACCTGATCTCAAACTATATATGTATAATTTATTTATTTGTAATGTTGAATTGACTCGGCCTATGCTGTAATTAAGTCCATATCTAGTATTGTTGTTAGATTTGGCAACTTATTTTTATCCTATTTTATATTGTATATATATGTACTTTAAATTACCTATTGTTGTTATATCAAGGTTATGTCTTTGAGCTTTGTCAATGAGAATTGCATTTCTTCCGATATTAAAGCATATTTTGATTGATGGATTGATTTAAATACACCTGGCCTCTTCTCGGTATTTTTACTACCTATTAAAAAGTGCATTGCTGTTAATGCTTCCATATCCGCTGCATCACTAGACACATGACTAATTGGAAGTGTTTTCTCGGCCTCTACGAGCAGTGTTAGAAGTAATTCTTCTGAAAGATATTGTTCCTTCAGTGTGATATAATAGGCCAATAAACAGAGCAATTTTTCTCATAAAAGTTCAACTAAATTGCTCCTCCCCAAAATAGTAAAAACTTTTTTCTGGAAGGTATTTTCTTGACATTTCAGCTCTGGGCAAATATGAGTGAAAATCGGTATTAATAATGGGGGCGAATTAATTTCTACAATTAAACCCCCTCCCGGGGCATCAACCCCTTCCCGAAATCGTGTTTTTTTTTGGGTATTTTCTATGAATATATAAAATTGTCAGTCCTGAGTAATGAAACTGAGCGAAAATTTGTAAAAATAATAGGTATAGAGAAATGAATCCACAAGTAATCACCATTAAGAAATATATAGGAAAATATATTTATTCACTCATACAACTCTTCATCTACTTCATCTTCAGTCTCCTCGTGTTCATCTTCACAATCCGGAACAATCACTGCCAAGTTTCTACAGATATCTGTGGTACATTTATTACAAAAATTGGTAAATTTTAGACCACTCTTTTTGCACGAGGAGTCTCTGATGCAGCCGGTCGTGTAGTTACAAAAAATATTTTCTCCTGAATTCCTAGGTGGACCTTTAGAATTTTGGAAATGTAAGTCATATCTGACATTGCGATATTTTGAAACAGATCTGAGTTGAACATGAAACAAATAATTCAAAAATAAACTCACCATTTTCAATTAATAACAGTGACAAAGCACTAAGAGATGTTTCCTCGTCTCCGACTATCGATGTTATCCCAGTATCCAGTATTTCTGCACAGGAACTTTTATATTATCTGACGTTTACATAGAGCAACGTTGACTGCTGCCCACTGCGCACCGACAGAACCGCGCCGCTGTATACTATACAGCGGCGCGCTAGCTGCCGCATTGACAAGGTCCCAAGCCGATATTTTTCAGGTTTTAGAATCTCAATGAGTTTAAAGCAGGTACACTTCGAGACAGTTTCCTTTGGTGCACTGTCTTCCTCGGTCTCGAATCCCCATATTTCATCAAGGACTGATTTTATTTTTCTTTCCATAGACCAATAATGCAATCAAATGCCGAGTAACCTCTATTTTAAGTACTTCAAAGATTGACTGGATTGCATTTAAAATTTGTACAAGTAACCAGATTTGTATGAATATTTTCAATAAGAGCAGGGTTTTTTCTGCAAACTGGCTTTTCATTCATGTTGATACGTGCTTTTATCTCTGAGTTATTAGTATTTGAATTTATAAATATTTATGTGAGAAGTTATAGAACTTTACTTCACGCGCTGTTTTAAAAAATTACAGTTTGGCGGGAGCCGGCGCAACACCTGCCCTATTGCGAAAGCATATAACTTCAACAATTTTTTTCAAGAATACCGTGCGATTTCTCAAAATTTTGGTAGGGACAGTTTTTTTGTAAAAATGTGTGCTCTTTCTGAATATCAAGTTATTTTTTTGATTTAAAGTAAATTTTTTGAGATATTTCGAAATTACCTCAAAAATTAATTTCAACGTGTTTTTTGGGGGGTTCCACCCCCCCTGGAGGTGATAATTTTTCTCAGAAGTAATGTGCACACTGTGTTCTACAATTTAAAGAAAAATTATCGGCGGAACAATTTAAGTTGAGGTTGATAGCCCTGTTGATTGGCCTATAAAGAACCTTTTTAATTGACCGAATCAATCTTTCCCACACACCACCTGTATGGGAATTTGGAATTTGACAATCGATATGTTATTTTACTATGGTTCAATTCCCAAGTGAAATTCAACAAAATGAAATGAACCTTTTAACGTTTGTGGTTCCAAATGACGATTTTTACGAGTTTTTTCAGTTTCGTATTTTTTTAATGACAACTTTTTTTTTTCATCCGACAACTTGTCTCATGTGGGGTACTTGAAATATAACTGAATTAAAACATAAGATTTAACAAGTCATACTAATGAAATGACGATGAATGATACTACACAAGTTTAACAAATATTCCGTATTATTACAGATGAATAATGAATCAGTATCAATTGATTCGTTTGCAGAAGCAATATCGAAATGGTGATTTTTTTTAGGCCTACCCCCATCGTTGGTTTTGTGGACGACTATGCTTTCTTGATAAGAGGACTTCTGGACCTTTATGAAGCATCCTTGGATACTGATTGGTTGCAGTGGGCTGAAACATTGCAGGAACAACAAGATAAGAAATTCTGGGATGACAAAGGTGCTGGCTATTTCACGAGTCCCGAGGGAGATACTTCGATCTTGATTCGAGGCAAGGAAGGTAAGTTCTTCAACTAATTTAAATTTATTTATTTGAGATCAATTAATTTTTAATGAGTAGTGTTTGAAAGTCTGAACATACTTTTGCCTACCACTATAATTACATATTAGTTATTAAATGATGAATGAGGGTGATTCCAAGACACCGTGGATCCTAATACATTATTCAATGGCAAAAGACCAATCACAAATTTCGGATTTTCAGGATACAATGGACCTTTACATTTATGAAAAATAAATTGCAAAACTCTTTTAAATCGATAGATTCTTGTCTGCCATTTAACAATGAGTTCCACTATATTTTTTTCATTTTGAAAGAATATCTCATTTGAAAGTGTGCCGCTGACGTCACGTTCATCCGAAACAACCCCCACCATAATCCATGTTCCGAAACATTCAATACCGTTCTACTCAAAAATATAGATTCTAGCTTCGTATAAGCCATTGAGAAATAATTGAAACTTCGTCACTTGAACCACTCATTGAAAAAATCTACATATTAGTTACTTTTTATTGTATTTGTAACTTTCAAATTTCCTGAACGGACCATCCTTTCGATGAAGAACGAGCATTGACAATACCGCAAATCATTATGACAGTTCTCATGCAGCATCAAAAGTGATCTCGAGATTTAAAGTTAGTATTTGTTTTTTTTTACATTTGACATTTAACTGATACATTCATTGTTACTGTAGCGAGGTGTTATTATGACCGATCTGGTGTGAATTTAGTTGTGTATTGAAATATGGAAAGGCATCGTGAAGGGAAGTTCGGATGATTGACTCTTTCTATTTAACAAATTTGAATTTATTTTTTGCAATGACTAAAATTTAAAATCGTTCCTTGAACGCTGCATGAATACAGTTAGTAATATTCAGTTGGAAATGTTCTTCACAAAAACATAATTATATTTCCGCTTTTTACACAAGGTTTATTCATTGGTGTTCAGACAACTAGGTATTGAAGCACCTTTTCGACATGTTCACAGTTATTGCAGGGATACAGATACAGGAATTAGGAAAAAGTTTAGAGCACAAACAACAAAAACATTCCAAAACTTTGAAAATCGCAATAACCTCAAAAAAAATCAAGTAGGGCCTGTTCGTTTGCAGCATACATATTTGAAGGAACTGCTCTACTTGTATTAAATATTAAAGTAGGGAAACGAGTTAATAATAATGATAATGATAATTTATTCACTTTCAAATTTAAAATACAGTACAACAATTTTGAATAATATAGCTGGTGAATAAATTGGAATACTTACGAACCAAAGGAGTTTGCTTGTTTGTAAGAAAACAATATAATGCATGCAGTAAATACAATCTTATAAGTATAATGGGATGATATTTGATCATCGTACAATAATATAAAAATAATAATAATCTATTTATTTGAAGAAATACAAAAAAGAAATAACAAGCACAAGAGACACTTTGTCAACAAAGACAAACGATTCTTATTGATGCTCCGTGAAACAGACGAACGAACCCATCTGATATCAAATGACAACTGTCATACGACACGTTATATTCAAATGAGAATTTGAGATTCCACGGTGCACAACTTTCACAACGTTGCGAATTCTAGTTTTGATGAACGTGACGTCACGAAACCACTTCTCTTCTGATTATAGAGAAACTAGCGGTCAAAAAAATAAATAAAAATTCCCGAGTGATATTAGCGTATACACTTTCTAATTACAGTGTTCTCTCATATTTCGTGGAAAGGTCCAATGACGAAGCTGCAGTAAAACAGATTTTTTGAAAGTAGGCTCTGCCCAAGCAGCACTACTTGCTTTATAAAAACTATAAAAATATTTATCCAACATTTCTTATATAACTCAATTATGTTTAAATTAGAGTTGGCAATGATATTTCAACATCAATGAAGTATCTATACGCCCAAAATATTCACAAATAATACAGCCTTGTTAAGATATGTTAAGGTCACATTAATGTTTATGCAGTTATATGAAAACTTCTCTGCTTTGTTTTATCAGTTTCTATAAACCACGTTATATAAGCTTCTTGTCTATCGACTAAGTGAGCTTTTTTTATAAAGCAACTGTATTTTAGTGTAAGTGTATGTTAAAGAGGAAACATTGTTGATAGGCATAAACTCCATTGAGTAAATTTTCTCGCAAGAGTTTCAAAATGGGTAGTAATTATGAAATGGGTCAAATCAAAAGAAAGAGTGAATCTAATGTTATCGGTGAGATCTTCGATAGAAGTAGGGTTAAATACGAACCTTCGATAATGGAAAATTCAGTAGACGAGGAAAGTATGACGGTTCTAGAAGTGAAACAAACCTGATAGACCAAAGAAATGCATCTTTTAAATATGAAAACCAAAAATATTAAATATATAGTGCGGGTGAAGTGAATACCAAATATTTCACGGATTTATCAACAACTAAATGCAAAGCAGAACAAATTAAAAGCGAGGATGATATTGATATTCATTACGATGATGTCGTGGACTGAAGAGAACGTGGACTCAATGAAGTATGGGATAAAAGTGAAGAAAGATATTATATTGAAATTTAAAATAATACTGCAAGTAGTAGTAGTGCAGCAAAGGAAGAAAAGACAAGTGAGGTTAGAAATAGTGATGGTACAGATTTCAGAATCATTAATCATAATGTTACAAGATGTGGTCGATCTGTTAAATCACCTGATAGGTTGAACATATGATTTGTTTGTGAAATTAGTTTTGTATATTTCCTGAAAAAAGGGGATGTTAGATATTATTGTTAATGTTATGATATATCATATAGTATAGCATACATATAGTATAGCATAGAAATGAGGTTGTTATAAAAATAATAAAGAGACACACGTCATTCAAGAAATATAACATAAAGTACATGCTCGTATGACTTTTAATATACATTCAAACCAAAAAAGTGCAGAGTAAAATACCCTTCAACTCATAACCAAACTTTTTACCAATAACTTTCATATTAACTGAGAAAAATGAACGGGTCCATACGTTTGATCAACTCTGTATAAGCGATTGTTATTCCTCATGTACTAGACCTGTATGAAAAACTTGTTCGAGTCTTTTTCAAAAACCACTGCGAATTCGCTTGCACTGTTGGCTACCAAAAAGCCTGTCAATTCCTTTTATCCAATATTGCTTTGAAGGTAAACTAAACGGAATATTTCATGTATTTCTTTTTCGTCATTTATTTTTCTTTGTGTGAAAAGGCGTCGATAACTGCCCAAAAAGCTCGAGACGGCCGCAGCGTCGAGAACAAAGATCAAAGGCGTCGATGCCCTTAAAGGACGAGTTTTACGTTTGATTTGTGTTTGAAGTCGAGAACAATGCGGAGCGTGATATTTTTCACCAATTAGCGGTTTTTCGTTCATCGGGAAATGATTGGAGTGTTGAGATAAATATTAAGAGTTGTCGAAATTCGACTGTGAACGAGTTCAGTGAGAAAATCATAGCAAAATTGTAATTATGTGAAAACTGCCAGATTGAGTTTATAGCCCGTCAGCCCGCTGCCGAAATGTGTAATGATTTTATAACAATGCCCTATTTCTCACATTTGATGGCATATGGCAGACCACGCGACAGGTGTGCCGATCGGTTTCCGTTTGATTTTATGATTATGAAATATCGTTTGGTATGCTTGGCATACGCTAAACTATCATTAAAATGCGTGATTTCTTTATGCAATCAACAATAATCAACTAGTTTCTGACAAATTCTACAAGTGTTTATAGATGTATTTAAGAAAAAAAGTATTTTTGTTATTATTATTGTTATGTTCCACGTGCACACGCTTATTTTACTTGTTCATAGATCATTATATTTATAACTACCAAAACCCTAAAAGGTATTCGTTATAAAATCATTACACATTTTGGCAGCGGGCTGACGGACTATTAATGATGCCAAAATTTTCAAATATTGTAAACGATTTCTATCTTATATCAATGGCTTGAGGAAATCAGTCCTAAACATATACTGAAGGGAACATTCGCTCAAACTTCAAAGTTTTTCGTATATTAAAAAGAAATTAAACAAAATTTATAGTCAACATGATGGGTAGGTATAGTCTTTTCGAACTCAATTGAGACATCACACAGCCAGCGATCATACGAGGTTATATCAATATACAAATTGCCGCTGATAATTTGCATAGGCATAAATAACACGTTATTCTCTAACGCTCCTCGTCTAAACTCGATTGGCAGTCCACGTGGAGCTAATGTATTCTGAGACAGACAAGGGCGGGCGAAATGCCAAAAGGAAGCCTTTTATTGGCCGCTGTCAAATTCTAATTGGACTGTAACTCAACTGCTTCGAACTTCTTTGATCTGCCGTTGTGGAATTCCAATCGGTTTCTATTTTCTAGAGGATTAATTTACTAGACAGTGCGGTGCAGCTAGACTCAAAGTTCAGACGCATATTTACATATATCGTTATATATTTGTCTTACTTAGATTGATTATCTGTGCGGTATGGCATTTTGGTGATCTTTCGATGTTGATGTCAAGTAACAGAAGATTTTGATGCTAATTCAGAGCTGATCTAGAGACGCAACATATCGAATTATTTAATGAAGCATTTCACATTTATTTTGAATATGTATTCGCGTTTGAAATATGAGAATAGTAGTGGTTCTTCAGACAATCAAATTGTGAAAAGAATATATGAATCAACCAAGATTAGCAGAGCCACTGTGTTTAGAGTAATTCAAGCCGGAGAAGTTGTCGACCATTCTGTCAAACGAAAGAGAGACGGACAGACACTCAAGAAACTTGATTCATCTTTCAAAGAACACATTCGCAGATGTGTGTATAAGTTTTATCAAGTAAATAAAGTGCCGACATTAGAAATGATTCATGATAAATTACGTGAATATCCAGATTATATTTATAATTTGTTGATACTTTGCGAAACATATTACTCGATTGCGGTTTCGAATACAAAAAAAATGGATAAACGCATGGTTATAATGGAGTCAGCACAAATCGTTGTCCATCGACAAGATTACTCAATAAAAGAATATCGAAATGAGAATAGAGACATAATATATATATTGATGAGACGTGGTTTGATACCCATGATGTCGTCCAATACGGTTGGGTAGATGAAAGCAACAAGTGCACTTTGAAAGCTTCATGTTCTAGAGGAAAAAGAATTATAATTCCTCATGCCGGAAATAAAAAGGATTTGTTGCTAATGTGTTGTTGTCTGCAAAAAATATTAAGCAATCATCTGCTGATTATCATGAGGACATGACCGCTGCAATGTTAGAAACATGAGCAGAGCAACAGCTCTTACCGCATATTTCATCGCATTCGGTAATACGTTATGGACGATGCATCTTATCATTCCCGTGAAGATAAAAAATCTCCAACAGCAAAACGAAAAAAGCTGCTAAAATCAAGTTCATGGAAAGTAAAAACACGGAAATACCCCAGAAGATCACCAAGAAAATACTATTGAAATTGATTAAGAAAGAAAATTTCAAGAAGGACTATGTGATTGGTAAACTTTTTGGAAAACATGGTCATGTTGTCCTACGTCTGCCGCCACATTACTGCATTTTCAACCCCATTGAGATGATTTGGGCTGCTATTAAAGGGAAACTGAGAAAATATAATGAATCGCCAGAAATGAGTGGTTCAGTATTGAATAATATCAGAATAGTGGTAGATGGAATGTCTGGAAGTGATATATGGAAGAAATGTGTATCTCATGTGACAGACAAAGATAATGAATACAATGTCCTAACACCGTCAGGGACGGAGGCGACCGGGTGCCGATCCAACAAACCACTTTTGTCCCGATAATCCAACTTAATATGCCTGTCCCTTAAAGGGCATACCTTCGTATGTAATCGACCCCCCTTGTGTCATGTTAGCAAAGGAGTCCAATCCTTTGTGGACTGCTCTAACGCTTCAAGTATACGCAAATTTTTTTTTGAATAAATTATTCAAATTTCTAAGGTGAACAGAAGATTCCTTATTAATTGATGGTAGATTGAAATAAAGCCTTTATAGTATGATTGTTAATAAGCACTCTTTTGTTATTAAATCATATACAGAAACGGAAGAAATTTATCGGCATATGCGATTCTCAATGCATTAGGTTGAAACTTCATGTAGCCAGTCGACCAGTACAAAATATAACAAATACACGCGATGGAGATTCAAGTATTCAACTGGACCACTCTGCAATGGTTTGTCCCCACTTTCAATCGTTATGGGTTTACTAAATTAAATATTGAATAGCATGACTGCGAAGTGCGTGTATATGTTATATTTTGTACTGGTCGATTGGCTACATGAAGTTTCAACCAAATGCATTGAGAATCGCATATGCCGATGAATTTCTTCCGTTTCTGTAGAAGATTCCATGCAATATCAAAATTAGCTGCTGACGTTTCTATATAAACTGATAACACGAGAAACTTCACCAGTAACGCATGATTTCAGATAGAGAAACTTTTGTATGTTATTTAGTGAATAAAAAATATAAAATTTAAGCCAGTTTTCTAGTGAACCTTGGAACGTTGGCAACTTTATTGCTGGTAACTTGATACCACTCAGTGGAGAAGAATTATTGTCAGTGACTTGTTGTGACTGAATTTGTCAAACTCGCATTTTCCAATTTCCTTTCTATTATTTCCTCCGCTTGTGAAATATGTTGGGAATAACTATTTTCAAATCTCGTTTACGTGTGCATCTCTACTATCCAAAAGTTCAATCTGAATTTGAATATCATCAAATTCTGCGTTTTTTCAATTTTCTCTAACCGTTTTTCAGCTCTGTGACACTAGAATCACATGAATGACAGTCCTTAGATATATTCTGTTATGAATTAGACTCGCAACTGTCATTTATTAATTTGTTATGAACATTCAAAAATAAAAAAAGAGTTGTTTTAATAAAAGCTTTTATTTAACTTGCTCTGAGTGTGTGTTAGATGGGTACAAATCTTGCAAGCTGAATTATAACCACTTCCTGTTATCCTATGAAATTGAAATTTTACATTTGGGTTCAGTTCCAATGATAATACATTAATGTCGAAGAAATTGTCTCCCTCCTGCCCCCTGCTAGATAGAGAACGCGTAGGGTTTCGGAAGTTTTCTTGACGGATTTGGACGTCAAAAATTACAGCGAAAAAAAAAAAATACGTAGGGGAACTCGCCCCCCCCCCCTTTTCTCCATTAAAATAGTGAAAAATATCTGACCGTCGAATATTATTGTTTAAAAAAAAAATCACATCCCCTGTCCCCCTTCAAAAGCTGGATAGAGAATGCAAAGGAATTCGGAAAATGTTTCAACAGTTTCGGACATGGAAAATAATGATGAAAAAAAAAGATTGGGGGGCGCGCCCCCCTTTCCTGTCACGAAAGAAATTAGGAAAACTCGCGACATAGAAATCGAAAAAATTCGTAAAAATAGTGAAAATTATCTGACCATTGAATAATACGGTTTCAAAAAAATTTACCCCTTTTTCCCCTTCGAAAGCTATAGAGAACGCGTAGAAACTAGAAATTCGGAAAAATGTCCAACATATGTCCAATACATGGAAAATTACGATAAAAAATAAGTCTGCCGGTGGGCTCGCTCCCTCCCCTCTTTTCAAAAAGTTGCGAAAACTTGCGAAAACAAAATCGGAAAAAATCGGTAAAAATAGTGAAAAACAGCTAACCATCGAATAATATAGTTTTGAAAAATTTTACTCCCTTTTCTAGATTGAGAATGGAAAATTTCCTGATTTTTACGGACGATGAAAATTGTGACAAAAGAAAATATTGTTCAGGGTGCTCAGACCCCCCTGAAATAGCGAAAACTCATATGGTCACGTTACTGAACGAAGAATGTTGCCAATTATATTATGTTGGGCTTGCATAGTACACAAAATGCAGGGGGTACTGTTGACCATGCCGTTGTCTGTCTAGGCCCAAAGCTCTTCGCTGCTGGCCAAGCATATGTGGCTTTAAGTAGGGTCAAGTCACTGGAAGGTCTCCTCATTGAAGAACAAGATTGTAGTAAATTAACAGACAAGCAATCCTGCAACAATGACACATTAATTGAAATGTACAGACTAAGAAACATCCAAAGAAAACTAAAAACGAAATAAATGAATAAACTCAAAAAAAACTTTTTAGAGAATAAACTCTATTATTTAAATGCACTGAAAAGAAGAAAATAACTTTTAAAGTGAATTAAACCCATCATTTTATTACATTATAAAACTTTAAATGATATAAAAGCTTGTCGCAATAATAAATCTTGAGGTAAGTTTAAATTCAATTTACTATAAGAAATACATAGATGCTTCTCGCGATAAGCTTTTATATAATTTAAAATTTTATAATGTAACAAAATAATGATAGATTATAATATCCGGCTCGAAGGACCAACATGTGTATGGGAAGAGGTTTTTGTTATTTTAAAAACTAACTGCTCCTCCTTTGAGTAAATAAATAAAATGTTTCAATGTACTGTAATTGATTATAAGTGTTTTTTTACAAGTTATTGAAAATGCCAACTTTAAATAAATTGAATGCGCCTCGTTCGTATCTCGAGGAGTTCTGTCACAGTGACTGACAGACGGTTGCTAGACGCCATCCCAATACTATACAGAGGTACATCAAAAGTCTGAACACACATAATGCATCAAACTTGAACAAAGGTATTTAATGAAGGCACCATGAAAAAGTTTTCCATTTGCATCTCTATGTGATTATGTCGAATTTCCTTGCATGTCTACCTGTGTAATTTTCTAAACGAAAGATGAATCGTGACTCTGCATCAATTTAATTTTTACGTGATCTTGAATTCCCTGTGCATAATTCCATATTTCCAATTCACTGAAAATTCTGCTACACGATTCGTTAGACCTTTGTCGTTATCAATTGATTTTCATGTGGGTGAGGAGTGGCAGAACACGTGCTGACTTTTCATTTGATAATGTTTTTTCATTTTTGCTATTTTTGGTCGAATGAAGGCGTCAGATATTGTGCTGTGTGTGAGTGTGAATATAAAAAGGATATTATTTTGCATTGTTCGATTTTAGAACAGACTCAGGTGTAGCAGAATATACTATTTGATTGTGGCTGTAACTACTTGGCACTTCAAAGTAATAGAAGTGGTGACTTGAATCAGAGTTCTTAAATCTACCGAAACTACGAAAACAAAAACAAATGAAGGAAAATATACAAATTTTGGAAGGTCTAGGGTCGGTTGCGTAAAAGACAATAAAATATTTGATGTCTCGTTATAGTTATTAACGTTACAAGGCCGATATGTAGCAAATAACAGATGAGGTTGAATATTGTAATCCGAGGCGCAGCCGAGGATTATAACAACCGAATCCGTTATTTGCGTATCGGCCGTGTGTCGTTCAAGACTTTTCGTAATCCCGCTGAAAGATTAAATTTTGATTCCGAGGAAAGAACAAACCACGTACCTCGTAATTCTATAGAAAAATCCCAACATCGTGTTGTCATAGAACAGCTTAACAATATCACAACAATATTATAAACAACGTCAATTTTTTGTGTCCGCGAGTTCGCTTCAACAACGACCATGGATGAAATCGAAGAAATTGAGGAACAAAATCAAATTTCTTTAGAAATAATATTGGGAGGATCATGTGCAGCGAGTGTTGATTTACTGCCGAAAATAACTCAAGAGCGATATCAAAAAGAATATGAAAATTTTGAAGAGTGGCGTAAAATCAAGAATGTAAAGGTGGTTAATGAAGATGTATTATTAGCCTATACGGAAGGAAAATTAGAGGTGTATGTATCCTCCTAACTCGCTGTGGACCAAGATTTCAATGTTGAAACTTGCTTTGAAAGTTTATGACAACATTGACTCTTCAAGGTTAGTTATCGTACACCATATTAGGGTGGATTTAGTCAACTTTAGCACAAGCATTATCATAAACATAACGGCAACATCAAAGGTTTTTAGCATGAACTTAACATTGTTGTATAAATGGCGCCATTTGATATTACAGATTCAACTTATGCTTTTAACATATATTTAAGCACAATATTAAAATGATCTTGACTAAATGCTCCTTTAGGGCCGGTTGTTCAGTCCGTGTTAAAATCCAAAGATTTATCAAACTTGGTTTGGAGTCGAATCCTAGATTACCGTCAAATGTGTTGTTCAGTAGAAATTCGACCATGGATAATGAAAACCAAGATTTTGCAGTTCATCTGAACTATTTATGAAAGTCAAAGTCGAAGTCAAAATATACTTTAATTTCAGAAGATTTCGACTCATCGACAAAGCTTTTCAAGTATGAATAAAAATGTAAATTGAAATATTTATGTATTGGCGAAAGAAAATAAGATCGCAGCGCCACCTATAGCAAGTCTTTGAACTACGAATCACGGACAAAGGTTTTTGACTTTACACGTGTTTATATGGCGTTTTGACGATCTGTACTCCTATTTTCAAACAATATGTGAAAATTTGTGATTTCTATAACTAAAAAGTGATTGTGTTTCTATTGAAAGACTCTAAAGAACGTTTCAGCAAGGTGATTCAAAGGTATTTCATCTCCGATTAGTTTTGAATACTTCTGCAATTTAAGGTTGTATGGCGTTTTGATGATCTGTTCTACTATTTTCAAACAATTTGTGACAATTTGTGATTTCTTTAACTGAAAAGTTATTGTGTTTCTATTAAAAGACTTGAACGATAATTTCAGTGTAGTTTACAAATATTTTACTTGTTTTTGGAAGTCATGATTTGCGATCAATTATTGATCTGATTCATTCATCAGTCTTTTTGTCAAACAAGCATATACTTCGATATTATTTAGCTTGCCAATTTTCAGTTTCAAAATCCATGCTTTCCTTTGGTCAATTTCTTCAATCTGGTCGAACCAATTGGTGATTTTTTAACCTTGCTTTTATTTTTGGGGGAAATTTGTGATATCCCACATTTTCCCTCTTGCCATATGTCCTGCATCCTGGGACTAAACAACTAGGATTGTATTTTCCCATACGGCAGTCTATCAACAGTATAAACCAAAAAAATACGAACAGAAACAGAAATCGAGTATGGAAATATCCTTAATCAACAGAATGAATCAGATCAATAACTCACAAATCATGACTTCAAAAAACACGTAAAATATTTGTAAACTACACTGAAACTATCGTTCAAGTCTTTTGATAGAAATACAATAACTTTTAAGTTAAAGAAATCACAAATTTTCACAAATTGTTTGAAAATAGGAGAACCGATCATCAAAACGCCATGCAACCTTGAATTGCAGAAGCATTCAAAACTAATTGGAGATGAAATTCCTTTAAATCACCTGACTGAAACGTTCTTTAGAGTCTTTCAATAGAAACACAATCACTTTTTAGTTAGAGAAATCACAAATTTTCACAAATTGTTTGAAAATAGGAGTACAGATCGTCAAAACGCCATATAAACACGTGTAAAGTCAAAAACCTTTGTCCGTGATTCGTAGTTCAAAGTCTTGCTATAGGTGGCGCTGCGATCTTATTTTCTTTCGCCAATTATAGACTATAATGGTGATGGTCTTCCCGATCTGAACATAAGTGCAGACGAAGTTAAGTACCACCACCAAATGCGCTCCGGGGCTACTTAACAAATTTCTATTTTCTATTCCTACTGCAGAAAAAAACTGGAAAACCCCATAGTAACACCCGAGGAGACACTGATACGAGAACAAGCGCATACGGGGTGGCTACGGAAGTATTGCCTACGGAATATCTCAGTTATTGTATGAAGTAGGTTTGTGAAATTTGGAGCGTCGATATAATGACATAAGAGCTAGAATTTGAGCATATTGACATGTCGAAGTTAACTTCCGGTCTGACCGGAAGTAACATCAACTTCCTTATTTTAAATGGAAACCCTATTTTTTTTCTTTTCGCTTTATTCAGCATTCAATTCCCTTTCTAATGACGTATCACAAGTTGGTATCTAACCAGAAACTAGATCAGAAAAAAATATTATTGAAATTCACCGAGTAGGCCGTGGAAGCAAAATGAAAGCCAAAAATTGAAAAGTTGGCTATGGAAACCATACGTCACTTGATAACAGTTACTACTACTGTGATATTTAATTTTCATTCGTCGGCGTTATAAAAAGCCGCCAAAAAAAATATCGGAAAAATTGGGAAAAAAACAATACTCTGTAGGTCCATAACTTAAATAGGAACATACAACTTTTTCTTGCCTGTACTATTCAGCATAACCATTCCTTTCTAATGATATAATAGAAAATAATTTTTTGAACTGAGATACCGAAAAATCCAATCATTATTCTTCAAATAACGAAAAAACAGATTTATCGAAAAAAAAAAAATTCAAATTGATAGGATTAAAGATAAAATAAATTCAAAACAAATGTTCGAAATGCATTCCCTCAGCGTCAATACATTTATTGACTCTGGTGATATTTTCATGTAAAACGTTTCTCAACATTTGGGGCGTGATATCTTGGAAAGCTCTACGAATTTTTACTTCTAGCTCATGTAGAGTTGTAGGCTGTGTGGAATACACCCTATTTTTAAGATGCCCCCATAGAAAAAAGTCGCACGGAGTAAGATCAGGTGACCTTGGTGGCCACCTGACTGGACCATGGGTTGTTATAAGTCTCTCTTGAAAGCGATTTTGAAGATAATTTCTCGCTATTCTTGAATTATGCGGAGGGGCGCCATCTTGCTGGAAGTACATTCTCTCAGTTATTTCCGCTGGTAGGTTGTTAATGAATTCCGAAATTTCATTCGTTAAAAAATTAAAGTATCTCTCTCCGGTTAGTTGGCCTTGAAAAAGAATGGGGCCAACAATATGAGTTCCAACTATTCCTGCCCAAACATTCACACCAAATCTCTCCTGGAAGCCGCTTCGTCGAAACCGGTGCTCGTTTGCTATCGCCCAGTACCTGGAACAAAAGACCGTTCACACTTTTAGCACTTTACACTTCGACTATCGACAATAATCCAAATAAAGTACAGTACCTACCTTGTATTATTCCTGTTAAATAATCCATTGTAAATCTTGACTCGTCCGTAAACAAGATATAATAGTTAAATAGGTGATTCTCAGCATTTTGTCGAAGAAACCAATTACAATATTCCAGGCGCCTTTCACCGTCATTTTCATACAAATGTTGATGCAACTGATACTTGAAGGATTTCAATCGATGTTTTTTCAAAATTTTCCTTACAGAGTCCTTACTTATAGCTAATTCGGCGCCAATCTGCCTTGAGGAAATTGTGCTATCATATTGTACTAAAGCTAATACATTAATTTCAGTTTTCTCATTAATAACAAATGCTTCTTGGTCTTCGTGAACATCAGGCTCAGTTCTTAATTTTTCTTCAAGCCACTGGAAATACCTTCTTGACGGTTGCTGCCTCCCTGGATATCGCTCTAAATACAATCGTTCAGCGGCATAAGAATTTTTTAAACATTCACCATAAACGAGAAAGAAGCATGTCAGTTTGTTCGGTTCGTGAATAACGGGGCATTTTTTGAATATTCCACTAACTGATTTTGATTTCCAAACCCTTTTAAAATGGCAGAATCAAAAACACTACTTCGAACGTCAAAATAATATGGATAGCAGCGTTCGTGACAGCTCTCATTTCTTTTTTGTTTCATTCCAAAATACATCTTAATCAGCCTACTTGTTAATATTTTGGTTCGAATGATTATTGCAATGGAATGATTATTCTGAATAGCACAAACATCGACCATAGGTAATAGAATAAGTGGTTTAGTAAGTTTTTAGCTCCTGAAGATGCTAACTTTGTTGGCGAAACGCGCGTCGAGTGTGATTGTGACGTAGTTTTGGTGTTTGGGTAGTTTCTTTTTTCTTAAACTATTTCATAGTAATGAGGCCACACCGACAACAAGTTCAAATACTGGTGCTATAGATGGTGAATCTCTCATCGATAGAATGACCATTCTTATGGATTTCTGGGTCCCGGTGGAATTGGCTGAAACTGTAGTATGTTATTCTCTTCATTATCCTGGTCAAGAGTTCCCATAGGCCCAACTCGATTATATGACTAGTTTTCGGGATACAGCCCCTCAAAGATATGATTTTGTACCTATGAGTGTAAGTACGTCAAAACATATTTTTGTGTATCTGCGCTTCAAAATGGGTTTTCAGTATGAGTTGTACTTTCAGAATCATTTCGTTCAATGAATACTCAAATTACTTGAACACGTACATCAGAGTGTTGACTGAATTCATGACAAGTCATCGTCCAGAATTTAGTCAACATCCTGTGGTCCGTATCCAAGTAATTTAAGTATTCATCAAAAGAAATGATTGTGAAGGTTCAATTCATACTGAAAACTCATTACGAGGCACATATACACAAAAAAATGTTTTGTTGTACTTACACTACGTACAATATCATATCTTTGAGGGGCTTTATCCCGAAAAGTAGTCATAGGATCGAGTTGGGCCCATAGGAACTTTTGATCAGGATAATGAAGAGAATAACATACTACAGTTTCAGACAATTCCACCGAGACCCAGAAACCCATAAAAATGGTGCGGTGTCCTTTATACATAGTTAGTATTATTATAATTATTGTTATTGTAATAGGCCAATCAATAGAGCATTTTTTTCTAACAAAAATACTAGTAGAAAACCGACTGTACCATCACATGGAAGACAGTCCGTAGTTATATTCTGTTATGTTTTCGACTCGCAACTGTCATTTATTAATTTGTTATAAACATTTAAAAACAAAAAAGGTGTTTTTCAATTTTGTTTGCTTATAAAATGAAAACTAATAGAGCAATCTGGTTGCTCCAATGAAAAGAATATTTTAGGTAATTGAAATACGAACAAAATGAAATGTTTTACTACCCGATCGTATTATTTGTAACGAAAACCAGAAAAACCGGAAAATTTAACGATTTTTATAAAAATTCATAACTCCGCCATTTTTCAAAAAATAGTGTTGGCCCTTTTTATGAAAGTATTGAATCATGTGTACTCTGTGTGTGTACAAAACAGGCTCTGAGGGATCATTAGTTTTGGCACAATTGCAATTTGAATTGTTTTTGCAGTATCTTGCAGCGTACCTGGATGCTCCAGTGACAGTCCTATTTCAATTTCTGAAACAGGTTTCAGAAGTAGAAGTACAGTACCACAAAACGTATATACTCATTTTGCTCTAAAATGCTGCGAGATGGGTGAAAAATGCTTGCAAACATGACTGAAAACGACTGAGTTGGTGAAAGCGGTCGAGTGGTAGGAGAGAGCGGGAGATGAGGGGAGGCGTATTATCACGTAACTCGTTCATTAGAAGAATTCCCCTCATCTCCCGGACACTCCTACTACTCGGCAGCTAACGCGGGCTACGCCGTTTTCAGTCATGTTTGCATACATTTTTTCCCCATTTTGGCGCATTGGCCATTGTAGCGCAAAATGAGAATATACGTTTTGTAGTACTATACTTCTACTTTTATAATCTATTAGAGAAATTGAAAACACTAGAGAATCTAGGGATACTGCAAGGTAGTGCAAAAAAAATCTGCAATTGTGCCAAAACTAACAATCAGACAGCGCCTGTTTTGTGCACACATAAAGTACACATGATTCAATACTTTTATGAGAAAGGCCAACCTTCTTCATGAAAAATAGCGGAGTTATGAATTTTTTAAAAAATCTCGAAATTTTTCGGTTTTTTCAGTTTTTCACCGTGAAATAATAGCATTTAATTATGATAAATCTGGTTTAAAAACCAGGCTGTTGGTAGAAACATGGCGTCGATCCGAAAATAACTCGGCTGAAATTGAAATTAATTTGAACGATATGTGAACATAGGTCTTCCCAAGTTCAACGCATTTGTTACATGGAATCCACAAACCCTATTCCATCCAGGAAAATGTACAAAACATATTTGCATTCATCTACTACTAAACAGAATTTCTCTTTTTCCATGATAAAACAGTAGTTCAGATTAAATCACCAAGGATTGGATTAGGCCCTTTTTGTATTCAATTTTATTACCAAGTCATTGATAAGCTTTTGGGTCCTTAAATAAGTGAAACACTTGTTTATGAGTAACTGTCTTCATTACCTCTGCCCTAAAATCAGATTTGCTTCATTTGGTACGTCAAAAACACACTTGCTACTTGAAATACAATGTGGACTATAATACGATAACGCCTATAACTTCAACGTTCTAAATGATTAACAAAATGGCTCAACTATTCACTATTTTTCTATTAAATCTCACAAATGAATTCCTTATATAGTGAAAGGTGAGTTCCAGAATATCCAAGAAATTAAAGAATATTCGAGATAAAGAACAAGAACAAAAATGAGTATTTCTACATCTTTCTGCGGAATTCATATAAGTTTTCTAAATGATTCACGATTTTTCTAGATTAACTGACGATGTTTTCATCGATTACCAGATCCGTTGGTATGAATATAAGAAATGAAGGCGACGTCACCGGTTACAGTAATGTCTTTTACAAAAAAAAGTGTCCAGTGGTTTTGAACGTCGAAAATTAAAGAAAAGCCATGTCGGTCAGAGGGATAAAAAAAAAACTACATTGAGAAAACTCGTGAGAATATAAACCTGAAAAATAAAAAAAATTAAAAATTAATAAAAAACATGGGACCCTCAAATAATTTTTGTAGCTTGACATTTGTGTATGTATGTATCCATTAAGGTGGGGGTACGTGTCGAGAAGTTGGATGGCAAGGGGCAGCAAACATACGCATAAAAAAGTACGAAAAAATAGGTACACTGTAAAAATCTTTTCCCAAACAAGTTTTCATTTATAAACGATTCAACTAAGAAGTTTAAAAAATAATATGAGTATGAAGAAAATAGAACGTCTGAAAATCAAAATTTGAAAAATGAGAAAACTTCCTATATTTCTATACGACTTATATCTGCAACACTAACGTTAATATAGTTACTGCCCTAAAGTCGATAGAACAAAACTAAAGTAACGTTAGTTAAAGTGGTAATAGTCGTATACAAATTTAGGAAGTATTTCTAATTTTTCTAGATCTTCTACCAATTATCCATTTAGTAACAGCTACGTCCTTCAAGAAGATGATTTTGATCGGCGACAGGAGTTTGTGAAATTATGACTGCAAGAATGACGCTGATGGGAATTTCCTTTTCAACGTCTGCCTTTCTGATGGTGTACTTTCTTTTTGAGTTCAACTGTGAATCGTCATAATTGTCGGTATTGGTCAGATGCCAATCCACATGCCTCCCCCAAAACTCAAATTCCCCAAAAACTGAATGTCTGGGCCGGTATTTTTGGAGACCTTTTGATTGGACCAATTTTTCTCGAAGGAGAAACTTATTTGGAATTACTAGGTGAGGCTTCTTACCCACAATTAGTAGACATCATTGAGAATGACGTAGTTGCCAAGAAGACCCTTGATTTTTCAACAACCTCCACATTATGCACGGCCTGTTAGAGTAATTAAATAAATAGTAATAATAAAATTTTGTCCACGTATTTATAAAATGCTCATTGTTTTTTCAAACTAATCAGTACAATTTCGAGAACCATGTGGGTGTTTGCACCTGAAAGTGGGAAACGCTATATTATCTTCAAGCACATTTCAAGCATAAAACACATTCTCCGCGTGTTCGAGCAAGTGTTATATTGCACAGGAAACCATAAAATAAATATTATGACTGCTGAAATTATTTGATTAGGAACGCATTTTATATTCAATTTTTAACTTGTTGCTTTTGCGTTGATTGCCAAAATCATAATAATTATAATATCATGGGAAGTCTGCTTCATTGTGTATTGAGATGTTGATGAAAAACGTATGTTTCATCCCATTTATTAGTCAGTTGAAAACGAGTACAGTACACGTGAATTAAGACAGAGAAAACCAATTTGCAATGTTGATATAACAAAAGGACGTCTTCATAAATATACCGCGGAAGGTGGCTCGCCCCTATAACTTTTTTGTTTTTGAAGATGATTGAATGCAATTTGGAGGATCTGCATAAGAAGAATAATTCAAGTCATGAAACTTTCGGTTTCACCGGAAGTTACTTAAACATTCGATTTTTAAATGGAACACCCATTAACATCTTTTGTCTCCATATGACATTCTGAATACAACCATGTCTCATTTGTAACTTTTTTTTTTATTTCTTAATTTTATCTTTAATCGAGAGTGCTATGGAAACGTTCAAATCACTAATTGCAGCCCTAAAATTTTGGGGAAAATACAACTTCACTGTTTTCGGTCAAAATGTATTTGCTATTTGAAATTACTATTTTTTTAGTAAAAATTACCTTATTTGAATAATTTGATACCGCACACTTATAGGTTTTAAACGAAATTCCGTTAAAAAACTCAAAAAACTAGTTAATTGTTTCATAAAATAAAGCATCTTTTGATAAAGTGAAGTTGTATCATTCTCAAAGTTTTAGTAATGACATTTGTGATTTGAAGATATCCATAGCACTCTAGAATTAAAAAATTAATTTCAAGATAAAAATAAAATTCGGTTACAAAAAGTGACAAATAACATATGGTTGTATTTTGTAAATCATATGGAGAAAAAATAAACGTGCATGATGCTGAGGTACTTGTCAAAAGATGCAGGTTCAAGTCTTATATAGATCCTCCAAATTTCATTCCATTATCTTCGAAAACAAAAAAGTTATAGGGGCGAGCCACTTTCCGCAAACACCTGGTAAAGGTAAAAGGGTTCAAAAGAACTAGATGATGAGCATCGAATCATCCATGATACGAATTGTTTCCTTCTGATTCTTATGTCCTGTCTTGTCCTTTCGTTAAACATTTTCAAAGTTATACAAGCCGTCTAAATAACATTAACGATTTATTCAATTCAACAAAAACACTAGTGAAAAAATCACCTTAAGATCTGTTTTACCCTTTTCAAGGCTCAATTTCTTCCATCAAATTATCTCTGGTCACACACTGGTTTCGATCATAAAAAGTTCTTTTATTAATAATTCTCACAGGCCCTCAACACGCGACGCCTATGGAACTCCAAAATATCATGGGACCGTATTCCCACGTATTCATTGCATAGAAACATCTAGACGAACCGGTTCATTTTCTGCCACTCCATTCAAGGATCATACATTTTACAATTCTTCGAGAAAAATTATAGCTCTACCCTTCCAGCTTTTGTTAATTCTGTAGGAAAATCTCAGGAGAAACGACTTTGGAGGCTTCGGAAATCCAACGGGAATTTAATACCACATCGAAAGGTTCCGCATTACGTAAGTGACTTATAAATGATTGATGGGCTTAGAGATGTTGGCGTTGATTTATATCTATTTGAATATGATGTCTATTTCTTGGCAGATAAATCTCGAAGCTTATGCTAATAAACCATCCTTCGGGGAGGGAGCGTAGCCGGTGAGCTATCGCTATTTGCGATTCTGCATAACCAGAGTAATGCTGCGAACTAACGAAATGACCATACCGACGGATAAATAGACCAGTCGTTGAGGGGGTTTGTAGTCAACAAAAGCAAAGCATCGTTCATGATGTGCAGAAGAGCTTTTGGAAAAACATGGGGACTGAAACCGAAAGTCATGCATTGGCTTTACACCGCGATCATAAGACCCAGAATTACATATGGTTCACTTTTGTGGTGGCCCAAAATGAAACAGAGTCGAAAACCAACCTTGGTAAAATACAGAGTCTCGCCTGTCTGTATATCACGAGTGGTATGAATAGCACTCCAACCGCTGCTATGGAAATTATCCTAAACGTCCCACCTTTAGACATTACAGTCATGGGGGAGGCGAGGATGAGTGCATACAGACTTAAACAAACAGGTAATTGGATAACCCAGCCACAAACTGGGCTCACCAAAATCATCCATGAAGTCAACATTACCGAACTGGAAATGATTTCAGACTACATGCTACCAGAATACTCGTACGAAAAACCATTCAAAACGCAGCTCAAGTGGAACGAATGGGACTCGGGAGTAGAATCACTATCGTCTGTAAACATTATCTGGTACACAGATGGTTCAAAAACAGATGAAGGAACAGGAGCAGGAATATACGGGGTGAGGCCAAAAAGGAACGCAATAGTCCCACTTGGTAACAACACCACAGTCGAGACACATGCCATAAGGACATGCATACAAATTAATCTAGACCGTGGGTATGAAAGAAAACACATCTACATTCTATCTGATAGCCAGAGCGCTATAAAAGCTCTGAACTCAATACAGATAAAGTCTAAGCAACTCTGGGAATGCCTTCAGAGCCTCAATGAACTGTCGAAACGCAACAAGGTTACGCTTGTGTGGGTGCCCGGGCATAGGGGAATCGAAGGCAATGAAAAAGCAGACCAACTTGCAAAGAAAGCATCACAGGTCCAGAACCAGCGTTTGGAATTAGCAAAACCCGATGAAGTGGAAGAAATCAAAACACCAAACGTATTGGGACCAAATCGAAGGGCATCGACACAGCACATCAATGGTGAGGCACCTGAGCCAAACACTAACGGCTGACACACTCAACCTTAACAGATCTAAGATACGCACGATCACCGGCTTACTAACCGGACACTGCGGCCTTAGAAAACACCTACACACCATGGGAATAAATAGAGAAACCGTGGACTGTAGACTCTGTGGTGACGAGGAGGAAACAGCCTCTCACATCTTCGACTGCGACGCGCTGCTCAACAAACGCAACAGAATATTCGGACAGATCAACCAAGAAACAGGCATGAATCCCAAACACCTAGTAAATAGACTACTGAACCTGGTGAAAATCACAGGCCTATTTAACTAGGAACCCCTGACGACAGAACAATACAATAGACCCCAGCTGGTCTCAGTGTTAAGGGAAACCACAAGGTAAACCCGGTATCTCGCTCGTCAGCCTTTAACCAACCAACCAACCGAGGGGGTTTGTGATCTATGTAAAAAAAGGAATACTGGACGTCTATGGTGTCACACAGTGAGAAGAATGATATGTCCCCTATTGGTTAAGGCTTTCGCGTCCGAAATTTGAACTACCCCTTTCAGGGTTCAAATGCCGTCGTTTTATGGAATTGCTTCCTAGAATTTCGCTGGTGCGAGTGGCTAGATTCTCCATGAAACATTTCGGAAAGAAGGAAATCGACACGTCTGAATACAAACCGAGCATATGGTTACGATACGTGGATGTCACCTTTGTCATTTGGAGACACGAAAGAGATAGACTAAATCGTTTCCTAGACCATCTGAATGCCCAACACCCTAGCATCAAGTTCACGATGGAGACTGAGCAAAATCAACGGTTAGCCTTATTAAATGTGCTACAGTAGATTGTAGATTGAAGGGGGGGTTGTACAGGATATTTGGCCTCACAAGCATTTCGACCTTTGAGATCTTTTGTACATAACCCTTGATCTATTCCGAGACTTCGGATGAAGTTTACCAGTTCCTTGGGGGCTAATTTCCTGACGTCGGAGGGCGTTAAGAAGGTTCCAGGAACATCAGCCTCTAGCAGAAAAGCGCTAGGCATTTGTAGTTTCAGCAAAGTTCTCGCAGTAGCGGCAACTATCACTCTCTGATTTGCCCACTTGTGGTGTAGCACACTTGTGGTGTTGCCCATATTTTGGGTAGGAATCCTGCCAGGATGCATGTTTTCCTTTAAGGCACTGTGTTTTCCTAAAATTATTTTTGAAACTCATTTACGAGGATATATTAAAAAATTCTTAGCCTACTATAGAACCAAACAAAATTTCAATGTCAAAATATTTTATTACTCAACATATTCTCCTCTTAATTGGATACATTCATTACAGCGAACCTGCAACGTCTCTAGACCTTTCAAAAAAAATGTTTCTTCTTGCTCTGCAAACCAGACCTCCACAGCTTTTATTACCTCCTCTTTGGTAGAAAATTTACGACCTTTTAAACTTTTTTTCAGTTGAGGAAAGAGATGATAGTCGGACGGAGCCAAGTCTGGTGAATAAGGAGGGTGTTCTAGTAATTCAAACCCTAAATCACGAATTTTTTGCATCGCAACATGAGATTTGTGTGCAGGGGCGTTGTTCTGCAAAATCAAAACACCTTTGGATAGCTTTCCGCGTCTTTTCTCTTTATTTTTTTTCCCGTAGAGTGGTCAGTAATGTCGAATAGTAATCTCCAGTGATGGTTCTACCCTAGCCTTCCCGATCGGTCATCATCTTCAATTGAAAATTTACCTCTTTTGAAGCTTGCAGTCCAATTTTTCACGGTCGCATACGAAGGACATTAATCACCAAGGGTATTAAGTATATCTTCGTAAATCTGCTTACCTCTTAACCCTTTTAAATACAGGTACTTGATGATGGCTCGATACTCCAATTTTTCGATTTTCACAATTTCGGAGGACATACTTTTTCTTTTAATTTATTCCGTAACTCTGGTTTACTTTTTTGACGTCAATCTTTAAACTGACACTTCTAATACGTTATTGTTCGTTGCTATGGTAACGCAATATTTTGTTTATGCAGGGAACTGGTCTAGGCTAACTAGATATTAATACATCCTCGTATGTACAAAAATTTACTGTTACCTATACACTAACTTACCTTCGATAAAATGTCGAGAACAGACACGCCAAGTTTCAAGTTGTGATTTACTGAGGGGGGCTCGTTTTAAAGCATTAATCTAAGAATCGCAGCGTTGTGCAAATAAAGTCACCATGCTTCGTTGAAACTGCCGGAAATCGAAAAAAAGATACCTCATCCCTTTCTCCCCGCATTCCTCACTTAACAACACTACAAACCGATGGCATATTAATACATTTAAGAACTAATTACTAATTAAAGTCTAACTATTGACCGTTGTTTACCAGAAAACAATGAAAAAACTAAATAGAATATGTGCCCTCCAGCAAGTGTCAGTGACGTCATTCTGGAATGGTCTATTCTCCACTCAGATGAGAGCTAAGGACTGAAATAATTTTTGAGAAAAACTGAAGATGAGTACTCTTACAGCCGTATGCATAGTCAATTCCAGCGACTCGCCAGAGTTTCGCCGCTCGCTACACGAGAACTATAATGCATAGTGGAGCTCTAAAAAAGTGGTACATTGCCAGCGTCTCGCCAAAATGTGACTTATCACGTAGTTGTTACTTTTTTGGAGCTCGACTGTGCATTATAATCCTTGTGTAGCGAACGGCGAAACTCTGGCGAGTCGCTGGCGATTGACTATGCATACGGCTGTTAGTTTGTTGAATTTTATGTTGGATTATCATTTTGAGAGTTATTTCTGATTGATTTGAGATGAAAAACAGACAGTGCCACCTGCAACCACAGATGGTGCTGTCACCTGATATTTGGCATTTTTCTTTCAACCCGGAGTGTTGTGCTCATGTTACTTAGAAATGTATATTATGTTTATCTGGTTGAAGAAAATTAAGACTATTACTATCATTTATGATTATTTATCTAGGTAAATATCATGCAATCAGCCTGTTTTCGATGACGAAAAATGAAAAATTAGGCTCAAAATTCCTTCAGATTCGTGACCAGTATTGTCAACATATTACAGATACACTTTTTCCCTGGAAAAATTTCAGTCTTGAAAAATCCGAATTTGTCTCACTTCTCATGGAAACACCCCTGTATCCCCTTAATAATTGAGTTAGAATGATGAAACCCTCAGGACTGATGGAAATGCTCAAAATGCACGTACCACTTGAATGGGGTTGGCCTAAGTGATATACACTGCCCGCCACTCGCGATGGAACAACCCATTTTTACGGTAAAACATACTAGGAGGCAAAATAGGCCCAAAATACCTTCAGATTCGAGATCAGCACTACCAACTTACTACAGATACACTTTTAACCTGGAAAAATTTCAGTCCTGAAAAATCCGAATTTGTCTCACTTCTGATGTAAACACCCATGTATCGTCCGTGATAATTGAGGTAGAATGGTGAAACTCTCAAGACTGATGGAAATGTTCAAAATGCACCTAACACCTGAATGGGGTTGGCACTGCCCGCCACTCGCCATGGAACAACCCATTATCCCGGAAAGTTATATTAGGGGGCAAAATTGGCCCAAATTTCCTTCGGATTCGTGTTTAGGATCCCCAAATTACTAATAATACATCTGTTTCCTGAACAATTTTCAGTCCTGAAAAAATCGAATTTGTTTCACTTCTTATGGAGAAACACCCCACGTATCTTCCGTAATTTTTTACGCAGAACCGTGAAATTTCAGGACTGAAATTTTTTCAGGGATAAAGTGTATCTGTATTAAGTTGGTAGTCCTGATCACGAATCTGAAGGAATCTTGAGCCTATTTTGCCCTCTAGTATGTTTTACCGTAAAAATGGGTTGTTCCATCGCGAGTGGCGGGCAGTGTATATCACTCAGGCCAATCTAATTCTGGTGGTAGGTGCATTTTTAGCATTTCCATCAGTCCTGAGAGTTTCATCATTCTACCTCAATTATTACGGAAGATACGGAGGTGTTTCTATGAGAAGTGAGACACACTGTATAAACGAATTTACGACATCGATTCGAACAAATAATATGACGAATGAAAAAAATGGATTTGATTAGTCTCATTCTCAATTACCTGTACTATGTTTCGAATACTCCCAACTTTGAAGAATGTTCAGGAGGTGGAAAATTATTCATCAAGGTTGTAAAAAATCTTCATTGTGCGATTAATGCACACAGGAAAATATGTCTGTACTGAGAGAGTATCTTCAGTTTTTCGCAAATATCTCAGAAGCCTACACTTTTAGGATGAGCATCGAAGAGCCTAACTGGTGTCAAACACTCGTTCGTCCATTCAATTGTCTAAAGAAAATATGAAGGAAAGTATGGCCACATATCACCGTAACTACACCACTGGTTGACAAAAATTATAAATTATCACATTGATAAACCTTTTTTTTTTTTTTTTTTTTTTCGGTGGAGGTGAAAACTCATGTCTACCGCCCTACTGGTGTCAATCGTAGAGCGGTTATGCTGGACTCGAGCGCTGCTCGCCTACCAGCCAAAACACCTCCTGTTTACCTTTCCTCCTAGTACCCCCGTTTCCGGGTATCGTCAGGTGGGTTGGTGTATTCCTATTGCGTTTTTTTTTTTCTAACTTTGCCTCTGAAGTTATTCTTTGTTTCTAGTCAGCATTATCTTCCTTATGATGTTGTATATTTTGTCGAATTTACTTTTGCTCTCCAGCATTTTTTGGACTATGTTCTCTTCCGTCACCATACCTCCAGCCACTCTTTCCAATCTCTCCCTCTCATTAACGTATTTCGGGCATTCAAAAGCCACATGTTGGGCAGTGTCCGCAATCCGCACATCTATCATCCTCGTCTTTCCCAATCCTCTCTGTGTATGTTTTAAATGCCCCGTGTCCCCCGTGCCCCGTGAAGTAATAGTCTGTCCTTTCAAATTTGCAATTAATCCAAGGTTTTTTTTGCTGCCTCTTGGACGTGTACCCCATAGGTACCTTGGTGGTTCAGATGTATGCCTAGGTACTTCAGGCTCGATTGTGGCTTTATCTGGGTCTGTCCTATGCGGAAACTCACCTGGCTTCGGATTTTCTCGTGTGTTGTACCTTTTAAGTATAACAGCCTCTGTTTTATGGCTTGCAATTTTTAGCTCATGCTCCTCCATCCATTTCTCCACTTTGCTGATTGAGTCGTTAGCTAATTTCATCATACCCTCTTTAGTGTCTGCTTGGATAAAGATTGCAAGGTCATCGGCAAATGCTATTGTTCTCGCCCCTCTCCTCAGTGGTAGGTTTAATGCCTCGTCGTAGAGGACATTCCACAGGGTCGGTCCAAGTACCGAGCCCTGTGGTACTCCAGCCTGTACCTTAATATCTGTTCTGTTATTTACTTTTATATATCTGTTCTTCAGGTACTCGCTGACGATGTTGATAAGGTAGTCGTCTACTCCTTTTCTCACCAAGGCTTGAATTATCAGGCTCCACGTTGCACTGTTGAAAGCATTTTCTACATCTATCGTTATCAGTGCCACCCATTTTCTTTGGCTACTTCTGGTTTCATCGCATATCCAGTTGGCTGCTTGTATGGTTGATCTTCCTTTTCTGAATCCGTATTGGTGCCTAGATAGTTTTCCCTGTTGTTCCAATGTTTCTTCTAGCCTATTCTTTATCACCGCTTCATAGATTTTCCCAGGTACGTCTATCAGACTTATTGGCCTGTACGCCTTTGGGTCCTCCGGGGGCTTTCCTTGCCTCCAGACTAATACCAGTCTCGATGTTTTCCATATATCGGGGAATGGTTGCTCCTTGATGAGCCCATTCATCACCTTGAGGATCGTTTCCGGGATTATCTCCACAACCTTTTTCATAGCTTCAGTTGTTATGCCATCCGGACCTGAGGCTTTCTTGTTTTGTTTTTGTCAGCAGCCTCCTGTAGTTCTTTGGCAGGTTTCAGTTTTTTTCTTTCAGGAGTTTTGAAGATAAAAAAAATAAAACCATAATTTTTTTCGTACTTTCTATACCCTGTATCTCAGAGAGAATGCATTTTAGGACATACATTGATAGAAACTTTTCACCTCCAAATGAGGTGAGGAATCTGTATGCGGAGTTTGACGGTTTTATTCTGACTCACCCTGTATATTTTGTATTAGAATATCCTGTAACTGGTTACTCCTGTTGAAATAAATTGCTTTTTTTGCTTTATAAAAATTTCAACTTTGCGATCGCAGAAGCACAAAATTTCAATATTCACAGATGTTGAAAAAAATTTATATTTGATTGGATCGTTATCACAAATATTTTGGAGCAATAAAGGAATTAGGAACCTTCTTTTTGATCATAGACGAGCATCCAAGACTACATGTAGAATTCCGGCTTATTTGATTTTGATGAGACCTCAGCCTCTAATTCATCTTTGCAGACAGGGCTATATGCACAGATGCCAGTAACAAAACGATCGCCGCAGAATGAATGGGGCTAACCGCATTCGCGGCATATTCCTATTCCGGCGGAACGCGGAAAACGTTGAACAAATGATGACGAATAACCGCCCTTAATGCGTTTCACTTTTCTCTGACGTGATCACTCAGCCCCTTCGGGGTCGGTATCGCTTCTGTCGAATGCTTTTATTTTTGCGTTTGTGTGTATCGCGAGCAATCGAACGATCGCTAGGGATCAAATTTTGTTGTGTACGCTTTTTTTCCTTTTTCCTAATGTAAACACGATGTGTTCGCGAAATCCTTTGACAGACGACGATTCTAGTTGTCTGCGGAGAATTTGCACTTTCTCGAGGATGAACATTACATAAGTGTCAATCATATGTAATTCGATATCAGTAGGACAAAGGAGTTATTTGCCTCGTAAGTTTATTTCGAATAGAAAGATTAATTCGATTTGCTCAAAATGTCGAATATTTTCGGATATTCGATTTTAAATCTACCTGGAGTCTTGTTTGGATTACAGCTTGGCAATTCTATCTGTGCCTCTGAGATGCGCAAACGATAAACAGAGAGGATAATTATCCGCTATCAACTTTAATCGGGAAGGACAAGAAAGGACAGCGGCTGTTCTACCACGCATCCAATATTCAGAGGCACAGATAGATTTGTCAATCTGTACTTACTTTTCTCACGAGATGGCGATACGACACAGTGACTTTTAGGGTCATTGAATCCTAGAAGGCTTTGTCCTTCTTACGGGTATGGCCAATGGGTGGAGTCTAAATAGTTCCAATGTTCCAAAGAACACCACAAAAATTAGGTTCGATGTTTGAACTAGTGACACATGTCAAAAGTAAATTTTTATGTCATTGGAAATGTTCAAAATTAGTTTTAGCAGATTCACAGAAAAGAAAAAGAAAGCCGATTTACCCAAGATCTTCTGATGAGCCATGCTGTCACTGATCCAACTTATGAATATGTTGGTTACTTTTTTACTGATACATATATTCCTTTTTTCTGAAAGTGAAGTACCTATAGTGCAGTGAAAACCTGCAAGAATACCGACAAAAGTCATAAATTATATTGTATTCTCAGAGATGAGTTCAAGATCATTTCTTTATAAATTGTTGATTAGTAGATTGAAGATTACATTTTTCCCATTTTTCTCACTAAAGACAATTACAGATTATATTTTCATTCATGTTCGTGAGATATGGAAAGTATAGTAGGACTTGTGGAAGGTATGTGGAATGTTTGAACTTGTCTAGTTGACCAAGAAGGTACGAATAAATTAATTTTCAATAGGAGATTGTCACTGTCATTCGTTTGCTGTCAAAATTAAAATGTTTCCAAAAGAAACCAGAAAAGGCAGTTTTTGATCGATTTTTGAAAAAGACCACTTAAAAAAGTTGGTTATTTTGTAATTTTATTACTATGATACTAAACATGCCAAATGGTTCATAAAAAAAATTGCCGATGATGTCACCTCTCCACCAATAGTACATATTTGAATTCACAGAGAGGTTCAGAGTGAAATACCCTTCAACTTTCATCCGAACTTTTTTTCAATAACTCTCATATTAACCGAGGAAAATGGACGGGCTCATACATTTGACTAACTAACTAGTTAACAGTATTTTTTCGTGACTCCACACTTTGGATATAAAAATTTGTCAGTACGCCCTCTGGTTAAAAATGTATCAACATGCTTTCCGACATGGAAGCTTGAAAGATTCTAGAAATTGTGGGATGAATGAATTCTTGTTTATTTCTATTAGTCGATATCTTGGAATTCAATGTAGTACAATTGAAAAAATTTAAATTTTATATTACTGAAAAGTGAAATGAGAAAAAATTAAATAAATAAAAAGAAATGAGATGATGCAAAATGCTAAAAATGTCACCTGCCTTGTCATTTATAACAACGCTGTCTCTTGAATTCATTTCTGAATGACTGATAAAAAAAAAACAGCCTCTAAACCTGGATCAAAAACATCACGATCAGAAATATATTAGTTACTATTGGTAGTCATAACTCTTTTCCAGGCTACAGCCGAACATTGAGTTATATTTTACCGAGCTTAAAAGAAATATTTTTAGCATTCACTTATAGCCACTCTACTGATTTTGATGCCAGATCCCACGTTTTTTTAAATCCACCCCCCTTGGCATCAAACTGGAGTTTATTTTGCCAAAGAAAATTTTTGAAATTTTGTAATTTCAGGTTATAATTCCATATTGATATTGTAGATTTCATTATAAATGTCAGAACAATATTGTAATCTCTTCGTTGAGAGTAGCCGACAAGACAGTTGTATTGGTGGGAAGGGAAGTTTCAGTGGAAAGAGTAGACTTTGTGAAAATTCAGGCCGATGTAGGCCGTGATTGGGACATGCGAATAGGATTTGATTAAGATCGGTAATCAGTTAAGAAAAAACCCAGAGGAGGATGCATTGAAAAGTAGTAGAATAAATAAAAAGAAAACAGATGATGCAAAATGCTAAAAACCTGACTTGTCATTTATAGTAGCGCTTTCTAGGAGTTTTCTTATAGTTCCTCTTTCAAAATTTTCAAGTCTTCCGAATTAACTTGAAGTTTATCTTTCGAAGATTTGAAATTTTCGTCTTCTCCTTCTTGGATCAATCACTGTGAAAGTATTTTCTGCAATGCGGCCTTCTTACCAGTTGTTTCGAGTTCCTTTTTCTACAATTCTTGTTTCAATTTCGAGACTGTTAAGTCCACTTGGCGCACTTTCTTCGAAAACATTTTTTTTAGTGTCTTTGCACGAGATATCAGTTTTACGAAGAAGGATTATATCTCAAGAATTTTATTTTTGTTAAATCCCGAAAACGATTCGCCTTGCGAAAACATGTGTGGTTGTGGTTAACGGGTCACTAATTTTTGCGCAAAAATGGTCCATCAGTCCACTACGCTTAATTATTTATTCTGAAAATCCCACTTCTGTCACCAATTGAGATAAAAATAGTGTTAACGTTTGAATTATTTTATTTCGTACAGTTACGCTAATTTATTTACTACTGACTACGCAACACACACAGAGAGAGAGACAGAGACATGTTTTTGATAGAATTATCGTCGTAACTTTTTTGACAAGTTATTGCCAAAGCTGCTTTGACAACGGCCCTCTACTACTACTAGTGCGGTAATAAACATCTTCATGACATTCAAGTATCACGTCACAGTTATTACTTGACAGCTGTCATGGCAAATAATAATAGCCGTCATCTATCCGCACATGCTATGCCTTTGGGTACACTCTACGAGTGTTTATGAGGGATTATTATTATTATTGATGGCAACGTTGATCGAAGATAAAAGGAACGGTCTGCATGATTCTTTTTGCACTTCCAGGACTAAAATGTATCTTTCAGTCCCTAGGGAGATAAAGTTGCATTTCAAATCCCTAGGGACATGAAGTAAAAATAAAACTTTACCGCAGCTACACTATTAATAACTAGGACAAAAATTAGGAAATATTCCATTCTAAATCTTTATTGATTGAATTAACATTTAAGTGATACTAACATTATTAGAATTGATGAAACTAAATGGGCGATTATTTGTCAACATTAATTGAAATGTCACTGAATTGAAAATTTTTGTTGACACTGTTGCTATAACGTTACCTACTGAATAATCCAGGTACCGTGTTTATATAACTCATCAAAATTATTGATTGTATCAAAGTTGAAAGTTATAATAATGGGAAGTGCAAAAAATAGCGTATATGCCTCAGGACTAAAGAGATATTTTATCTCTTACTTGATTATTGGCACTTGTGCTCTACGAGCCCTCAGGCAATAAACATCACGTGCGGGATTAAAACATTCACTTTAGTCCCTTGTTATATAATATACTATTGCGTTTTAGTTTCGATAATGTCGGGAACGTAAGACTTGCCTGTCATATTTTACTTATTCCACACAGCGAGTAACCTTCTTTCTCGAGATATAATCTCAACTGCTGCTAAAAGACAGCCTGAAGTTTGTTGAGGTTCTTGTGTAGGGAACTGAATGGAATTATTTGTGAAGTTTTAAGTAAGTTTTAATGTATGCACACAAGTTAGAAGTATTGCAAACGCGAATGAAAATATCCATTTGGTTGAATATGTTTTGGTCTTTATTATAAGTTCATCATTTAACCTTACAAAAAATTGTACACAAATTATTAATTCAGTTTATTTCACAAGAAACATAGTTTATGAGAGGGGAAAAAATCTAAATAGTGCAATTAACATGAAGGTAAATACAACATTAAAAATTAATAAAGAAAATTATGAAATCAGAATTGGAATGGATTCAATGGAGAAATTCTTTAGATTATGTTTGAATAACAATTTTCCATACGTTTTTGAATAATTTGGAAGCTCATTGTAAAATTTCATACCAGCAAGATACATTGATTTATTTCCATTAATATGTTTTAATTTTGTTAACATATAAATTTTGGGCTTGTCTGGTCAATTGATTGTGTTGGTCATTATTCATTTTAAAAATTGAAGTAAAATGTTTCATGTTATTTTTAACAAGGTTAATGAATGTGCATATTTCAGTTTGTATAGGGAATGTATATCCAGAAGTTTTCTTGGTTTGTGTAAGTTTACAGTTGGTTCTGGATAATCAAGATTAAAATAAATTTGATAATTTTATTTTGTAATGTTTTCAAAGGTTTAAGCAAATAGGTCGAAGCAGTGTCCTACGAAATCAAGTATTGACGAAAAATATATACACAAATGTAAACAAATTTTAATCTTGAATAACTTTTTAATTTTTTATCCGATTTTGATAGTTTTTTTACCTAATGGAAGAACATCAAACATATTTCCTAATAAGTTCCGAATTATACATATTATACTAGGGAAAACTAAGTTTTGTTTCTGTCATCTAAGTTTAAGACATCCTGTGGTGAAATACAGCTCTTGGATGACACTCAAAACCATCCTGTATGCAAGCTTGGGTCATGCCCTATACTTTGCTATTTCATTCATTTCGATATCACGATTCGTTTGAAATTTATGAGTTATTGAATAAAGCAGTGCATTTTCTCTGCGTGATCTTTATTCTTCAATATGGAAAAATTAACAACTGAACGATAACATAAGTAGAGAACGGTTCAAAAGAAAACTATTTACCAATTTTGTAATATCGTATGTTGCATCCTCTAGCTTGGACAATAGCTTCCATTTTCCGAGGCATTCCACGAATTAGCGTTCGAATATTCTCCTTGGGTATGTTATTCCTATCCTCTATGAGCGTAACACGAAGTTCATTTTTATTCGTAGGTGGTCTTTTGCGACTTCTCAGAAATCTACGTAGATAGTCCCAGACATGCTCAATAGGATTTGCATCAGGGGAGCATGCTGGCCAATTTAATTTCTCTATCCCAACTTCAATAAGGTATTCTGTAACACACCTGGCGGAATGTGGTCTCGCATTGTCTTGCATAAGAAGGAAGTTTATGTCTCCAAAGTGTGAATATGGAACAACGTAGTCAGCTAAAATATCATTAATGTATTTTCGTGCTGTCATTGATCCATCTTCAACAAAAACCAGCTCAGTATGACCTTCCGTTTCTCTGAATTAATAGTCGATTCTCTTCTCCGCATAGTACAACGATAGACATTTACGGCGGGTTGTACAAAACAAGCTCACCAACAGTTCAACCAAACTGAGTTCAGTTGTCAAAGAACTAGAAATTTCATTGGCTAATCCCTAGCAACTGAAGCGAGCTTACTTGAACTGTTGGTGAACTTTTTTTGTACAACCCACCCTTAATATTCTAACAACATATTGATAATTTAGTTCCTCTTCTAAAAGTGTTATGGCTTTACCACAGTTTTCTTCACTCAAAACCACTGATAGAACGATTATAAGTTTTCTCAAACTGACGTTATGATAATAACACAACTGTCAAATGATAAACAAAGTGGAACAATTGTTTTCACAGCAAACGTGGTCATTGAATATGACAAATATGTAGAGAAAATGCAATGCTTTATCCAATAATTCATAAATTTGAAACGAATCGTGATATCAAAGTGAATGAAGTAGCAATGTATAGGGAATAAACCAAGCTTGCATACAGTATGGTTTCGAGTGTCATCCATGAGCTGTATTTCACCACAGGGTGTCTTAAACTTAGAAACATAACTTTGTTTTTCCTCGTATACTACGTATAATTCGGACCTTATTGGGATACATGTTTGATGAGAATCAATTTAGGAGAAATTTCCTTCCGTTTTTATGCACCTGAGTGTAGATTCTAGATATTTGAGAGTAAGCAAATTTTGAATTTTGAAAGTAATTCCAAATAATGGTGAGATCTGCCTTCTTAAGTTCTCATCTGAGGTTCGTCTACAATTGCAATATGAATCTTATTGATTCATGTATAAAACAAATTGAGCGAGATATTTTATATCCCCTCTCATGTTAATATTTGTACAAATAAGGAAAAAAATCCGTTTTGAATGGTATCAACGATATTACTTTTTGAAATAAAAGACATTGTGACTGTTCGATAGAGGGCGCGGGAAAGCACATCAACTTATAAATTTCATATGACATGGGGGTCAGTTATCACATCTGAACATTTTAGAATGTTTTCAATATATTTCTACAGTATCAACTAGAAATATCAAGTAATAGTGCGGATCTGAACGGTACTCTATAAATTAAAAATATTTGATATGGAACAATGGGACAGAAAATGTTTTGAATACATTGCAATTACTCGACAGTTGGCACTGGAAGCAAATCAACTTATTTCGAAGGGCATAGAGATCAAAATTGTGAAAAAAACAATTAACAAAATTCGAAAAAATTAATTAAATAAAAATAAATATTATTTCCGTTTTTTAAAAGTTAAATAAAAAGGAGCAATGCAGACGGCAGCTCTTCGTCGGTAGGCACTATGGGTTCGTTTATACTTTATCGAGGGGTGTCTCACTTCGGAAATCTGTTGTACAACATGACCAGAAATCCTTGAAATCCATGTTGAATTCCAGAAATTCAACCTGAAATTCCGAAATCTTTGATGAAATGCAGAAATCCAATATGAAATCTTGAAATCTCTATGAAATCCTTATGAAATCCAGAAATATCAGATGAAATTGAGAAATCCTACAAGAAATCTTGAAATCCGAATGAAATCTTGAAATCCGAATGAAATCTTGAAATCCTTATGAAATCTCAATAGAAATCTTGAAATTCTCAAGAAATCCAGAAATCCTAAGTGAAATCTTGAAATCTTCATGAAATCTTGAAATTCTTTTGAAATCTTGAAATCCAAGTGTAAATCCTGAAATCCTTGGTGAAATCATATTTCTAATGAAATATGAAAATATTAAAAGAAACTTCGCAAATACTCGTGGATTCCCGCATAAAGCCCCACCTGATTGTTGAAGAGTGAAGACTGACGCAGAAACCGGTAGAAACGTGTTATTGCAGTATATGTGCCGGTAAAGTTTGCCGCCTAGAAACATTTTCTGTGAAAAAAAGTTATTGTATAATTGAATCGAGAATTGAATATGGCCGCTGAGGCTACATAATATCAAACTCCAAAAGAAAAATCTCGAGTGGTATCAAATAAAATTAAAAACTTATTCATTTGTTAGGTTAGCTTATGGTGTTTATTACCTGCGGAGCGAGCTGCGGAGGGTAACGGAAATTCGTGCTACAATTCAACTAAATATTATGTAACACACAGATGTACTTTTCAGAATAAACATAAATAAATGATTATTTCAAATTCAGTTGATAAGAAAGGGCACATTGCGAGAATGTTTGCAAATATCTCCAAGGATTCTATACGGAAATTTTGAAAAAATTCTAGAAACTCTTTCAGATTGCGATCAGATTGTGAATTAATCAACAATTTTTGTGTGAACCAAGATAGTATATATACTAGAATTTGTATTTGCTTTGAATTTCTCATTTTTCCGAAAAATTCTCTCGGCAAAGAACTCCACAGAATGCTCGTCGTGCTCGAGTCGTGCTAAAGAGAGAAAGAGGGAAAGAGGAACTGAAAGTGACAGAGAAAGGGTAAGAGATGGTGAGTGACGAGGTGAGTGAAAGAATCTGTGATTGACAGAGAAATATCGAGAGAAAGATAGATGTTAAGATGTGAGGTAGAGAGGGTGAAGTTGGCAAAGAGGGGGCTGGAGAGGGTGAGGAACGAAAGTAGAAGGAGGGAAAGGATCGTCGATAGAGAATTCTGCTCAGAATTTTGCTTGAAATTTTGGCAAGTTTCTAGAAAATCAAAAGGCAGAATGACTACTTGTAGGGATAACGATGATGAAACTGACAAATTCTCAATTATAATAATTAACCTATCAGAATTCTCGAGAATATTTCAGAAGCTTCAGGAAGTTTCTTCTGGAAGGTTCTTTAAATTTATAACTTAGAAAAGTATATTTATTTCTTGTATTTACTGACGATCCTATCAGATTTACTGGATAAGATTCCATTTGATATACCAGTTTACTGAAGAATATTTTGAGGTATTCAGGATATGTAATAGCGGAGGCTCTTCAAGAATTAAAAAATGATGATTTCGCGGAAATTGAAAATTTTACTAGAACTCCCCTCAAAAATATATTAAAAAATTCTGGAGTAGAAGAAAAAAAATTTAAAGATTATTTTGGATTTTTTCATAATAATTTGAAAATTTCATGATCCTGCCTGGACACAAGAAAATTCTCTTGGCTGTATCGAATCATTTAAAAAAAAAAATACAAAGACAACTGTGAACACCATACATAAAAAATCTTCGGATATGAGGAAGAAGAGAAATGCTACCTTTTTAACTAGAAAAACGTGCGTGGTGGGGCGGCGTCCGGATGTGGTGCGGAGATGGTGCTGATGCGAGATATCGGGAGACGAGAAATGAGTAGTTTCCTCGTAATGGGAAGTCTACGTCCATCATCACGGGTATTAAGGCAGTTGGGGCGCTATTCTATTTCCAGGGCTTCACGGATGATCCTAGTTTTCAGAGTTTTCATCCATGCCAATTGTGTTAGTCTTTTTGAAGTCTATTTTGTGGCCTGTTTCTTCACGATGTTTATAAAGTGCGGAGGAAGATGTTTGTCTGACTGCTAGTTCGTGTTCATGTATTCTGGAAGTTTGGCCAATGTATGTTCTTGGACACTCGGAACACGGAATAAGGTATTTTAGACACTGAAAGTAATCAAACAAAAAAAATATTTCTGGAAATGATACACATCAACGAAAATAAAGAATCAATGAACAAAAAAACAGATTTAAACAATCTCAGTCAAATTTATCCCTACTTTTTTAAATTGAAAGAAAATATCAATATTTCACCCAGTATTCAGAATTTTCCTTCTTGATAAGTAATCAAATATAAATTGTCATCATCATTGTCATACATCTAACGTCATGTTTTTCTGTCCGTTTTAATTCTCACGTTAGTAAGTAACCATCTATTTTTATATGTATATGAAATCCTTAAATCCAAAACAAATCCTGATTTGATGTACAAATCTCGGTACAAATATTACGGAAGTGAAACACCCCTCGTAGAAATCCTGATTTGGTATACAATTTTTAAAGAAGTGAAACGCCTCCGATATCCACTTGATATCTAAAAAAATCGCAAATGATACTGTTAGAAACAAATCACACCTCTCATTTACATTTGGTTGTCAACGAATGAAGAATTGCGCTAAAATTCCCCAAAAGCAATGAAATTTCAATGAACCTGCACCCGTATTCTTGAATACATTACTGCCAACTGTGTGCAGCATTTTTTTGACCTTGGAATCCTGAAGGAAATCTTGAAATCCGAATGAAATCCTGAAATCCCTTATGAAATACAGAAATCTCCGGTGAAATTCCGAAATCGTACAGGAAATCTTGAAATCCGAATGAAATCTTGAAATCTTGAAATCCGAATGAAATCTTGAAATCCTAATGAAATATTGAAATCCGAATGAAATCATGAAATCCATATGAAATCCAGAAATCTTTGGTGAAATCCAGAAAACCTAAAGGAAATCTTGAAATTTCTTATGAAATCCAGAAATCCGTTCAAAAGTTCTGAAATCCAATTGAAATCCCTCAAAGAAAAATTTGGTGTACAAATTTTAGGGAAGTGAGACACAGAATTATGTCATTCAACAGTAATAGAATGGTCACAAAAATAAGAGGGGGCGCCACAGCAACTTTTAATATGTTAATGTCAAAGATTACTTACTTGGAAAGTTGAGGAACCGAATAACGACGATTAGATGTTATACCCAAAACTATAAGAGACTTTACCATACGATGTTGTCAAGTTGAAGAGTGTTAACCAATAAACAAATAAAACATAAATAAACACACAAACATTTTATATGAATAAATCTTCGCTGGAAAGAGTAACAGTTTCAAGAAATAATATTCAATATTCGATATCTGTTGCAAAAGAGGTTAAATATGTAAGATTTTATTAGGAAATCAATTTTCCTATGTGGTGGTTTACAGATAGTCGGTGAAAGATATAAATTTCAACCGGAGAATATCAATATTGAATAAGAATTAATAAAAACTTAAAATTGAAATGGTAGGATTTTATCCTATATAAAAAATAGTAAGTGAAACCTGTTCCTCTGGTGACACCAACGTGAAGATTTTGGGTTAGATCCAGATATGTCTGAGTCAACGGAGATATTTGTTTTTTTTGTTAAAAAAATGCCAAATGTGCTTTCATCATTTTTGGGGTCTTATTTGTTATCGTATTTATAACAGGATATATATATTTCTAAAAGAAAGTTTCCGAAAATGATGAATTGTGACCACCTAACGTGAAACACACTGTAGAAGAAACCCAAGTGAAGCGACAGGTGATGCTTTGAGCCAAGCACCGGACTGGTGGGAAGTAGGGGAGTAACTGCTTTGATTCGAGACATTTCTTTTGCTGAAATAGCTGAATCAAGAAAATCCCTAGCATCCGTTTGAACAAATTGGCGATCTCAAGCTTTTTAGAATATTCTCATCGATTCGCGGCCAGTCCTTAAACTCGTTGCAAGTGATTTGACCTAACATTTGGACATCCGACTGCCCATGAACAAATAAGCACTATCTCATTGATATAAGCCGCAGGCAAGACGTATTTGTACCAAACGGATTGCCATACTAATTGAAACATCTTTCACTCCAACCCGTATATGAATCGTCCGGTTACAACTTTACTGTACGTGGTACGAATATTCGTGTAGAATACACAGACCTCGTAGATCCAACCAGGACTGGAGTGATGAGGGAAGGGAGTCTACGAAGACTATCAATGAAGAAGGCTTCATCTTATCTGACAGCAATCAGCATTTCATCAGGTGAAACCAGGCATTCTACACTTCGGGCAAATGAGCTATACTGGAGCTATATTACCATAAATATCATCAACAGGAAGACGTGGGGCTTAACCAAAGCTTGGAAGATACCCAACCAGACAAGGAAACGTGACAATCCCCTGGGTTAAATTCCTCCGGATAAAGCAACCCTTCCGTGAAAGGTGTCGGCGTGGTACAAAGTTTTCAAACGCCAAATTGTCGTAACTGTCCAAGATAGGCATCTATCAAAAGTCAGGACTTGGAGCTGATGGTGAGATGAGTAGAACAGAATATCCACAAATGATCACTTACAAAATTCAGGATTCGTCAGCCGAACAAAACCAGGAACCCCTGTATGGCTAGACACCTGTAGCTTTCACCAATTCTACCTTAAAAACTCCTCGTCTCAGTCGGAAACGAAATCCACCTTGAAGATTTTTTCATCCAGGAAGTTAGGGTACCAACATTCAGATATTTCCATATTTGCATGTTCCATGCATAACCGACCAATCTGACCAGCATAAAAATGATGATGTGTTTGGTTATCTCTGATCAGACACCCCAAAAGCTAAGTTGGCTACACTGATATTTTAAAATATGAAACAGTTGACAAGTGACAGTTGAAATATCATTGGACAGCTGACAAATAAAAATAAACATAAACACGAAAGCAATTAAAACATTTGGTTTATAATCACATTGAACCCTAAAAATTAAAACAGAGACAATAATTCGAAGACACTCTTTATGAACCTTCTCAATAACCAGAACTCAGACATACATATGAAGCACTCACGAAAATTCGTTTGAAGACAACATTGGATGCCAAAGTGAGTAGGATATATTTGCTTTCGAAGACATTTTTTATTCCTCTTCAATAATTTTTAGATCGACACTTGCACAGCGTAAAACAGATCACACTTTTCTAGTAAGCAGAAATACAAGCAGTACTCGGAAAACCAAACAGGACCACAACGTATGCAGTTTCAATGAGAACAAGTCGAAAATAGAAAAGTTATGATTTATTCTGATGGTGCATCCAGAACTTAATTGTTCTCCTTGTAGTGACAACTTGTAAAATGTGAATTGACCATTAAATGTGGTTTTTGAATGGAAATTAGCATGGGAATGAACATATATGTATGTTGTCTTAAGGCTCATTGAAAGCAGGTCACCACAGGGTGAAGTCTACATTGCTCTAAAGCTTTCTAAATATAAACAAAATAAAGTAGCGAAAATTTACATGCTACACCGTCAACTTGTTGCACCCCTACGTGCAACCCTCAGAAGTCTTCGAGAGACTTGTGTGAGCTAGGGAAGACGCAGCCCTTACCTTTTAACGTGTGATGCCATGCACGAGACCGATGAATCGGTGGATCGAACCAACGACCCTACGCTTGATAGGCTAAAGCTCTAGCAGTCGACCACAACGGCTCAAGATCTTAAGTTATCTGCTTGTCTAGTACTGTATGGGTTTATCATATTGTTTATTGAGCATCGAGACCTCTTTATGGATCTCCATCAAAACTAAAAATATGTATCAATTATACATGGGCATTATTCTTGGTTTGATAAACAAAGCACCTGTATTTTCAACGCATGGCAAGGCTTTGGGACTCAATACCCAGTGAGGTGTTTGCCAAATACACCGTACCCTTCGTTCGCGTAATGTTTTTTGAATATAAGTGGACCCGAAGATGAAAAAATCGTTTTAGTACAGTTTTCTGTTCATTTAAACGTTTTCAGTGGTCTTTGCCGTCACCGGCAAGAAAGTTATCATGCGTCGTTTTCATTTTGTTTCAGATCAAGACGGCGCCGAGCCTTGCGGTAACTCCGTTTCCGTTCACAACCTGATAAGGATGGCGGTGTACCTGGACAGGCAAGATCTGCGCGACAAGGCGGCCAAAACTTTGACTGCGTTCGCAGAGAGACTCAAGTCGATCCCTATCGCCCTCCCCGAGATGACGTCCGCTTTGATGTTTTATCAGAACTCGCCGACACAGGTAAGATAAAAATTGGTGCGACGGTTTTGTTGAGAAAATTTGAAGCTGTTTTGTTTATTCTGTAAACTCTGAGTGTTCAGATGAGGAATTTTGGATTGATGAACATGAATTGATATTGAATAGTTATTACCTAACAAGTGGGGAAAGTTGAGGGTGGTAATAGTTATTTACGTAACCTGTTATTTAAATAATAATTTTATTTTTTAGACGAGTGTTAAATCAGATTGGCCAAGTAAAATTAGTCTTGCAGAGAAACTCTTTTTCTCTCTGTTTCTTTTTCTGGATTGTCTGGAAAATAATATGAGTAAAACAGTTTTTCTTCACAACTTGGCATCCCACTTTGGACGCCAAGTTGTTAAGAAACACTTTTTCTCTCAGTTTATTTCTGTGGATAGCCAGGAAAATGATATGAGAGAAAAATTGTTTCTCTACAACTGGGCGCCCCACGTTGGTCGCCAAGCTATTGAGAAACACTTTCCTCTCGGTTTACTTTTGTGGGTAGTCAGGAAAATAATATACGAGCTGCACTAAGAAGAAACTTTACTCTTTGTTAAAATGGGGTGATGTAGCACCGTATAAGTATCGTGAGCTATCTTACAGCTATAATAAATAAATAAATATGGAATGTATATAACTTATATTGAAAAGGAAAAACAGCGAAATCGAGAAATTAAGTGTATCATTACCTAGATTAAATATGCAGGAACAGGTTTCCACAATACCTTAGGTATTATTTATTACCATAAAAAAACAGTGGCAAAAATCTGTTCAGCTTTGAGACCAGAGGAATCAGCGTGATTAAGGATTGTAGTATTAAAAATTAAGTAAAATGCATTTTGCGATCTACCGAGATTCAAATGTGAATTATTCTCTGTACTGATTTGTGATGGCAAGACCAGCAACCCATCGTACCGACATGGATAGATATACCCGATGTGCCGGAATTGATGGGTAAATATAGTGAAGGAATATACCAAGACCCATTTAGGTTTTGCTACAGTCTTTTCATGACGTGTTGAGTACCAAATTTTAACTAACCCAGCATTAAAGTGAAAAAGAAGTGTGTTGTTCCAAATGTAACAACGCTTGCAGCCGTATTAATAAATTCAGCTTGATTGCTTTAGTATAAGTGTTGCTATGGATACTAAATAAATAATATCTGTCAGAGGTGAATATTTTATTGCTAATTTATCCTAAAATAGATGATTGTGATGAAGATATGCTTTCTGATATAGAAGAAACAGCTAATTTAGCAGTGAATGCAATATCAAGTCAATACTCGACAAACCATACCAGGAAACTGCAACGAGAACTGCTCACACGCTATTTTTGATTAACCAAGTTACTTTATTTCGGATAATTCAGGACAGATCAGTTACCAGAAAAGGTTACATTGTTACCAAACAACTAACTCTCTCGTCTCTTTCAAAGGCAAAGACAAGAACTGAAGATTATCAGTCCTCAAGATGTCTAGGGTACCCACAATTTCTATTTAGGCCTGGTTTGTCACTTACTAGATGATAAATGTATACTTACGCACCTTATATATGCTTATTCAACGTTTAGGTATTCGAAGTTCGGTGCAGATGAAAGTTGATTACAATTAGGAATTGATTTTCGCTAACTAACTCCTTCATAGAATCGCGTTGTTTAGTAGAGTCCCGTCACGTCTACCTCGATTTCGTGTGAATTGGCCGGTAATTTATTTTTATTCGCGAACGGATAACCCATGATGTGCCTAAAGAGAACATCGCGGGTATCTAATGAAATTAGGAAAGAGAAACCCTACGAAGTTCAAAAGCGGAGCTTGGGGGAATAGAAAAAGGTTACTCTGTGGAGTTCATTACAGACTATTATTAGAGACAGCGAAGGATGGAGTAGGTGAAGTAGTTAGTGGTTAAAGTTGCTTAGAAAACCTCCCGAGGCAGGTATTTCCATAACGGTTTGATCCAGAACATAAATAGGGAAACAATGGAGTGGTGGATTGTGTCAGTCGTTGAATACAAATCGAAAATAATTAAGAACAGAGCTGGATTTGAAATGTGAGTCACCGGTTATGTGATCGAAATAGGGTCAATAACGTAGTTGGTAATGCACTCCGTATTGAAAAAGAAACAGCTAGTGAAATAGCTGAAATAGAAGAAAACATACAGAAAGCTGAAAGTGTATAAAGACATGTATGAACACAGGCGCGCCGTTAGACTTTTTCTAGGGGGGTAGGTACTTATTAACTGAATTGGAATTATGAATGAATTGGGGGTTGGTTAGTAGTACAGCGCCGAAATAAATGGGCCAGGTACTTACCACACTCGATCAGTTTTTAACTTTTATCAAAGTGAAGTTTCTTTTATTTTTTCTTTTGTGTTTATAGTGGCACCGACTGCTAGGGTCATTAGCCGCTACGTGTTCTGGGTAGGCCTTGTTACTCACTCCATACGCCAGCACTGTTAATTCGAAAGCATCAGTGAATCGTGCAGTTTCTTTACATACAATTTTTTATTTTCATAAAACTATAACAATGATCGTTTTTAACTGTTTGAAACACCGAATTGATACACTGACATGTGTCAACACTGTCAATTTTTCAAATTTGAATTTATTGAATAAATATTTGCAAAAAATTGAGATTGTTGCAAATGTTGTGTTCCATTTTTCTGGAATGTGTACGAATATACAAAAAAATTACGTTTCACAGATTCCCGGAATCTAAAAAACTTTCGCTAAAATGGTTGTTCCATTTGATTCTTTCCATCGAAGAACTAGTATTCTTTTATCGTGAAAGTACTTTTGGAGATCATTTCAAGTAGAGTGAAAGATTGGGAAGACACCGTTTATATCAAAACTATGATGTTGAGTTCCATTCTCGATGTTCAAATTGAAAATTTGAGAAAACACTTTCCTTTTTTAGACCCCATTATCTGAAAATGTTCCCAATACTTCAATCAAAGAAGGTGAAAGAATAACAGATAATTCTGTTTCTTGTAACTCTGAAGTTGATAAGATTTACTTTTGTAACTCTGATGTTGGTGAGGTAACTAAATTTGAGGCATTTTCTGTTAGGAACTGTTAATAAAGAAAGTAATACTATTGGTTGTCTAGAGGAAGATAGCCCATATCACACCGAACCCATGGATGAAACTGTTGACTGTTGTCTTTCTGAACATTGTTATAATTGTGCAGAGTTTCTGGATAGTTGATCTCTGACGCTGCACGAAGCACACAACATAGAAAATAAAACAAACCCCCAATTTGCTTCTCAAATTTGGAAAGAAAACGAATGACTAGGATTAAATCTTCCAAACCTGGACCCATAATCAAACAGAAGGCCTAAATGATAAATAACAGCAGCCATGAAAGTTGGGTTGGATAATGTAATAAAATTATCGTCTTTATTACTCACAAGATAGTACATCTTACATCAGTATGAAAATACGATTGAAATGAGTATAAGGCGAAGTTCAGTTTAGGTGCAGATGATGAATCACCACTAATGAGGATGATGTTGCAGCCAAATATGAAACAGAAAATGCAGATTTCACATGTTTCTCATGTGGACTTGTTATTAACCCAGGAATCCCTTTCTTGACAACTTCCCCCGACAGAGTTGTTTTTGATTTATGTATTAATATCTACCATTTGTTGGAAAGAAAAACATTCTTATGCAGAGGATTGAAAAAAAAAATACACTGTAAAACAATGTGTGGAACAGGGGTATTTCTTGTAAAAAAACAACAATTATTTTCAAATAGAGGACTTCGGATAAGGATGTAGTCTTGCCACCGCACAACTTTTGGTTTTAAAACTACTGGCACGTTTTTCGGCAACTTTTCGTCATGTCAGGGTTCCTGGCAGCCTCAGGAACCCCGTAATACGATTGAAATTGTTCATAACGACGGAAATATTGAGATTTTCCATAAAATACAAAACCCTAGGGACTTTAATTTTGTTTAGGGATTTTTCTTACAAAATGGCGCTAATTTCAAAATATATTTTCCTGAATAAAAAAAATGCATATTTCACTTTTCCTATAGTTGCCAAATAATTAATCGATCTAGAGAATATTCTGAGCTTGGTAAATTTCATGGATAAACAAACCTTATTGAAAATGCTCTCGGCCTTTCATTCAATAACTTGACCTTGAGGTTACATCACAGAACTTGTATCAGTTTTGTGGGTACTGTACCCACAAATTCTTCTAAATGTTTTTCGATATTAGTTGACTAAACTACTGATGTTTCACGACAGGAACAAATGTCCATATGTCCGAAATACAATCGGTATCATAAAATCAGTGGGGAATTTCTTCAGAGCATCAGCAAAAAGAACGAACAACTTAAAGAAAATATAAGGAAAACCTATTCCGAAGTGAGATGGCAAAATCTTACAGCAATGTGCGAAACTTGCATTGAGAATCATGTTGGTTTAATCAGATTCAAGGAAATTTTCAAGGCTTCGAAACTCTTGAAGAACTAAGTGAAGAAAGGGATTTTGAAACTTCATCAAGAGCGACTTCCTTTTTAAAGTCTATGATTATTAGTGAATTTGTAGTGAGTCTGAGTTGCTTGACCATGTTGTTTTCATTCATACTTCCACTTCGTAAAATACTCCAGTCGCCTCTCTGTGATTTGGTGGCCGCTTTGCAACATGTTGATTTGATCATAGATAATATCAATAATGATATTCGAAAAAATGTCAAATCAAAATTCGCCAACATTTACAGTGTGTCCCGCTTTTCATGGATACACCCTAATATCTCAGTTATTAATAATGCGATTTCCTTGAAATTTTGGTGGTGATTATATGTTAGGAAAATAAAGTATTTGGCATGGTGAACATATTCATCGACCATTGGCGTGCGGAGTGGGGGGGGTGAAAAAAAGCTGTTTTTTGGGAAAATGATATTAGGGCTCATTTTAGATAACTTTTTTTATCAGATTCAGAATCAGCATCCCCAAAGACCCCTTAATTCATATTTTCGAAATCTCAAGAGCTAATTTGAGCAGAAAAAAAAATAAATTAACTTTTTTCATGAATACGCCCGAATATCTGTTATTATAAAGGCGATTTTCTTGAGATTTTGGTGGTGATTGTATATTAGAAAAATGAAGTATTTGGCATAGTGAACATATTCATTCACCATTGGCGTGCGCTGTTGGGGGGACAAAAAAAGGCGTTTTTTGAGAAAAGGATTTTAGGGCTTATTTTATACAACTTTTCTTATCAGATTCACAATGAGAATCCCAAAAAACCCTTTCATTCATATCTTCAAAATCTCAAGAGCTGATTTGAACAAAAAAAATTAAAGTCTATTTTTAATAAGTTCTTTATTTGTAACTGATGTGGTAATAAAATTACAAATTACATTATTTCAGATTCTTGTGTTTTCAACATAACTACCTTCAGAAACAATACACTTTTCAACAATTCTTCTCAAACGTCCATTCACTTTTCTTTAAGTTTGGGGACTTATTTCCTGACACACTTGCCTAATTGCAAAGCAAAGTTCCTCTCTATTACGAGGCCGAGTAGCATACACTTTATTTTTCAAATGCCCCCACAGAAAAAGTCACAAGGGGTAATATCTGGTGATCTAGGGGCCCATGGTTCGAAATGAGAATTTCTACCTATCCATTTCATAGGGAAAATTACATTTAAAAAGTTCCGAACTATCAGCGAATTATGTGCGGGGGCACCATATAATTGAAAGATTAAGTTTTGTCTCTGTGCTAATGGCAATTCCATGAGAAAATCATAGAGATCATTTTGTAAAAAATGTAGAAAATTTTGTCCAGTCAGGTTATCCAGGAAAAAGGGACCAACAATTTGTTCGTTAAATATGCCACACCACACGTTAACTTTTTCACTGTACTGGTTTTTACAATGAATTACCCAATTCGGATTTTCAGCTGCCCAAAACCTACAATTTTGACTAGATACCACTCCGTTTGTTGTAAACGTTGCTTCGTTCGTAAACATCATGTTTTTCAGAAAAAGTCTGTCGTTAAGATAGTTACGCTGCAACCACAAGCAAAATTCAAACCGTCGTTCAAAATCTCCATTTGACAGAGTATGTAGAAATTTTGGTTCAAATGCCCTAATCCTATTGCGTTTCAAACATCTCCATACTTTGTTTTTCGTTAAATTCAGTGTCCTCGCAACTGCCCTTACAGTACCATTTGGGTTTTTTCGAAATTCTGCTAAGATACGTTCGTCGTCTGGATAGTGTCTCTGATTTAAATTGTACTTCCCCGGTCTTGTTTTGAAAACCGCTCCAGTCCTTGCGAACAATCTGTTGATTTTGGCAACGGTGACGTGAGAAATTGGTTCTCGATCATGATGCCTTCCATTGAATATTCCAGCAACCTGACGCGTAGATCTTTCATTATCACCAAATAAGCGGATAATCTCTACTTTTTCTCCAATTGTAAGAACTACTCTTCGGTTGTGTGCCATCTTATTAACACTGCTTGACTTTTTGACAATTCGTACTGATTACTGAATGTCAAACAAAAACTTTTGTTTAAATCACTCTTTTCATTAATTTACTTAAAAACACAAATCGTAGTATAAGGGCAGTTGCAAAGGATACTGAATATAACAAAACGGATGTGTTTGATATTCAATAGGATCAGGGTATTTGAACTAAAAAGATGGAAATAAAAATTTTTTTTCTGCTCAAATCAGCTCTTGAGATTTCGAAAATATGAATTGAGGGGTTTTTGAGGATGCTGATTCTATATCTTATAAAAACAGTTGTCTAAAATAAGCCCTAATATCCTTTTCTCAAAAACGCCTTTTTTCTCCCTCCAACACCGCACGCAAATGGTAAATGCATATGTTCACTATGCCAAATCCTTCATTTTCCTAACATACAATCACCACAAAAACAGATATTCAGGTGTATTCATGAAAAAAGTTAATTTAATTTTTTTTCTGTTCAAATCAGCTCCTCGATTGAGAGGAGAATTAGACCTATGGAAAATGGTATGGCTAAAAGAACCTGTTTCAACTCGACAACATGTACTTCTGAGAGATAATTTTCCTCGCTGAAACGCCTCAAAATCTATTTGAGGAATTCCACAGGTCAGGAGAGACTGAATGGATTGGCGTTGATGTCGATTAACCGAGATGTAAACATTGACAACGAGAAGATCATTGATTTGTTTGCAGCAAAAAAATCTAGAGGCTCAATATTATTCTTTAATGTGGATCTGATGCCTCTATATGTTTCCTATTAATGTATTTGATTTTGTTTGTTTTGTTGTTGAATAAATATGATTGCAAGCAGTGTCAAATATTATTTTATGAATAAATCTGCAAAATTGTAATATGGTTAATACCAAATATCCAATGTGATCTTTCCTGGGTAAATTACAAAATTGTGTTGAACATACAAACTGTCCTAAAATTGATCAAAGTTGGTCCGCAATATTCTTCTTAAGCTCAAGTCAACGGACGCCCCCGAATTTTTTTTCTGGGTTACATTTTAATCATAACAGTTGGTTAAAAGGGATGAATTTGAATTTTTCGTGGAACAAATGTACACTGACAATGAAACAACCCTACATTACACAATAACTCATTCAATAACAATGCTCTAGCTCTATAGTTTTGAATTTAGCGCCATTTTGAAAGAAAAAACCCTAAACAAAATTCCCTAGTGTTTGTATTTTATAGAAAATCTTGATTTTTCCGCAGTTATGAACGATTTTAATCATAGTAGGGGGTTCCTGAGGCTGCCAGAAACCCTGACATGGCAAAAAGTTGCCAAAAAACGTGACAGTAGTTTTAAAGCCAAAAGTTGTGTGGTGGCATGACTGCATCGGTATCCGATGTCGTCTATTCTAGGGCAATTAGCTCTGACAGGATTACATTGTTGTGGACTGGGCTTTGGATCCTGTACCAGTATTTACTAGAATATATTTTGAATATTTCAAATTCAATCATGAGCTTTATACAGTCAGGGTTCACAGTGGTTTTGGTGTCGATTCTTGCCACTACTACATACTTTGGCCAAGGACAGAGCAGACTGGTACAAATTTGGTGACAGTTGCTTGAGTAGACTGTTTTCTATCGAATTGGAGCCTCTAGAGATCATACATCCTTTTTACTGAAAAGCAGCTATTCATAATTCAACAGACCTCGTTAGTTTTCATTCAATTAAATCCAACTCTTCAAATGACGAGGTGCTACAGGTTTTTACGGATTTTCTACAGCTGTAAAACCGAATCAATTTAAGCAGCTCCGGTACATTTTTTTTCATTATTTCTTTGTTATTGCTATATTCAATATTTTAATAAAAGTTTTTTTTTACTTTGGTCCCATATAGTGATTTTTTTCAACTCCTGTAATTGTATAGGAACACAATTTTTTTCCCGTTTTCAATATTTTTCTACTTTATAAATCATGTGATCTATGCGTAGAAAAATGTGTGAACTCAGGCCCTGGGACTCTGTAACTCATTTTGCATGGCGAAACGAAGCTAAACGAAGCACACGCTATCACTTTCCTGTGTAATGGAAATAGATAGCGTATGCTTCCTTCGCTTCGCTATCGCTATGCGAAATAAGTTACAGAGTCCCAGAGAGGGCAATGCATAAATGTAGCGATGTTTCTCTAAAAACCGATGATATCTGATTCGATAAATTTTTATTTTAACTTTCAGTTTCAGATGATCAAAATAGTAAACAATTTGTTGAAGTTGAAAGATGTCAATTATAATTTACTTGAATCAGTGTTTCCAACATTTAAAAACAAAATATATTACTAACATGACAGCGAAAAAACGATCACCAAAATCCTGTGGAATGTTTTCAATTTCATGAATGAATAGGACCGTAACACAGAGTATTTTAATTTTGTTCTCTAGCGTTTTCAGGTTTTCAAGGATGTTGAAACCCCCACCCTAATGATACTTTAATATCGGAAAGTCAAATGTTCCAGAGCGAAATACTCTCGTGGGCTCTCTGTCGTCCTAATGTTTTTGCATCTTTTAAAGCTGCCCACAAGTAGCACTTGAAAAATACTTCATACCTTCTGTCTCTGTTATACGTTATATGAAAAGATCTATTGCTGCTTGATCAACCAATTATTGTAATGTTGTCTTTTCTTTCAGGTTTTCATCGCGGGCGAGACCGAGGACAACAACACGCAGGCTCTCCTGGACGTGGTGCGCATGCGTTTCCTACCCGGTCGCATCCTGGCCGTGGCTGACGGCCCCGGCGGCCGGGCCGGTCTTCTCTACCGGCGACACGAGACGCTCTTCCGCATGAGGCCGATTCACGGCAAACCGGCGGCGTACGTTTGCAGGAATTTTGCTTGCTCGTTGCCGGTCACCGAACCTTCGGACCTGGCAACGTCGCTCGACGACGGCAACGGGGCGAAGGAGACCGGAGGGAAATAATCGGCGAAGAACGGGAGGCAGATAAGTTGTACATTATTGTAAAGATAACAAAAATACATATTTTGTGCTTCATAAGCATGCTAGATTTAGGACGACGGTCGATGAGATGGCAGCTTTCTTTTGTCAGTAACATCGGAAACAAGTTCAGAGGAAATTCATAGAGAATTAATTGATAATAACCTTGAGTAAAGTTCGTAGGATAAATATAAAATGGTGTCGATTTTGATAATCGTTTTAAATGCTCAGCGTTAATTTGTATCTCGAATCAATATTGTTACAATGTTGCTTTTAACCGAAGTGGTCGAGGCAACCGTTGCTGGAAATATATTTTTTCTACGACAAGGTTTTACACACTGTTCACAGTGTGTAAGTGATACTTGTTAGCACAAGTGCATAAAAAAATCAACTTTGCTTTAAATCATCTACTGTGCGTAAATTGATGTTTTACGCGCTGTTCATACATTTTTCTAAAAGATAGTATTCTGCCTCAGATTTTATTCGGAAGTCATCATTTGATAATGCGATGAAAATTGAAAACTTCATAGGATAAAATCCAACAATTGCTACAATTTGTCGATATTATAACTGTCATGGAAAATACTTTTTATGATACATTTTCGTAAAGAGCTTTTTTGTACTCACGTGTTTTGTTGAACTCTGCTTCGCCTCATTCTACTTTCACGCTCATACAAAAATGTCCTACACGAACTTGTATCATAAATAACTATTTTGTAATACCTGTCTAGACCGAGTCTCAATATACAGGTGTTCGGTAAACCATAAATTATACTGTGGCGGGTTTTAGATCAGATCATAACCTATAAAAAAAAACAAGATGGACTGAGTAAAAACTTCATAGTTATTGAGATATTGGGACTTTAATATAAAAAAATTGAATTCCCATCTCGGGTCAATGTTTTACGCACCATGTATAGGTACAGTGCGGCTTTTTATAGCCCCCCCTGTTAACTTTTGAACGGTCGACGTACAAACATGGGATAAAAACCGTTTTAAATGGTATCACCGATACTACTTTTTGAACTTAAAGACATTGTGATTGCTAGAGGGCACGGGGGGAAATATTTCAAATGGCATGGGAGTTCAAGTGACACATCATTGAAAAGAGAATTCAATATTCTTTTTAACCATTTAAATTCTGTCAGATTTCGTTAAAATTTTTTTTCACAATATGCATTCGAAATATTATGTTTAAGTGCAGATCTGAATGGTACCCTTGCCTCTATAAATTTGAACCTCTCTTATCGACCAGCTCTATGGCAATACTGTGCAAACATACTTACTTTGTGAACTGCGTCTTTTTCACAGGAAATAAATCACATGCGTCAATAAATGATATTACATGAAATCGCGATATTTGAAAAAAGTGTGACTCGTGCCCTTTTCGAAATAATGTGTTTAATTTATTATACTCTCATATTTGAAAGCTACGTTAGTACCAAGAATAGGTTAATGTTTTTTTCCACACACTCTATTTGCGATAATACATTTTTATTAAAATATCTTTTGTCTTGGTAAAATCGATCTTTAGTTAAATAGAATAGAATTCCCATCTCGGGTCAATGTTTTACGCACCATGTATAGGTACAGTGCGGCTTTTTATAGCCCCCCCCCTGTTAACTTTTGAACGGTCGACGTACAAACATAGGACAAAAACCGTTTTAAAAGGTATCACCGATACTACTCTTTGAACTTAAAGACATTGTGATTGCTAGAGGGCACGGGGGGAAATATTTCAAATGGCATGGGAGTTCAAGTGACACATCATTGAAAAGAGAATTCAATATTCTTTTTAACCATTTAAATTCTGTCAGATTTCGTTAAAATTTTTTTTCACAATATGCATTCGAAATATTATGTTTAAGTGCAGATCTGAATGGTACCCTTGCCTCTATAAATTTGAACCTCTCTTATCGACCAGCTCTATGGCAATACTGTGCAAACATACTTACTTTGTGAACTGCGTCTTTTTCACAGGAAATAAATCACATGCGTCAATAAATGATATTACATGAAATCGCGATATTTGAAAAAAGTGTGACTCGTGCCCTTTTCGAAATAATGTGTTTAATTTATTATACTCTCATATTTGAAAGCTACGTTAGTACCAAGAATAGGTTAATGTTTTTTTCCACACACTCTATTTGCGATAATACATTTTTATTAAAATATCTTTTGTCTTGGTAAAATCGATCTTTAGTTAAATAGAATAGAATTCCCATCTCGGGTCAATGTTTTACGCACCATGTATAGGTACAGTGCGGCTTTTTATAGCCCCCCCCCTGTTAACTTTTGAACGGTCGACGTACAAACATAGGACAAAAACCGTTTTAAAAGGTATCACCGATACTACTCTTTGAACTTAAAGACATTGTGATTGCTAGAGGGCACGGGGGGAAATATTTCAAATGGCATGGGAGTTCAAGTGACACATCATTGAAAAGAGAATTCAATATTCTTTTTAACCATCTAAATTCTGTCAGATTTCGTTAAAAATTTTTTTCACAATATGCATTCGAAATATCATGTTTAAGTGCAGATCTGAATGGTACCCTTGCCTCTATAAATTTGAACCTCTCTTATCGACCAGCTCTATGGCAATACTGTGCAAACATACTTACTTTGTGAACTGTGTCTTTTTCACAGGAAATAAATCACATGCGCCAATAAATGATATTACATGAAATCGCGATATTTGAAAAAAGTGTGACTCGTGCCCTTTTCGAAATAATGTGTTTAATTTATTATACTCTCATATTCATATCACACTGTATTTGCGATAATACATTTTTATTAAAATATCTTTTGTCTTGGTAAAATCGATCTTTAGTTAAATAGAATAGAATATATGTTTATTTCGCATTTAGAATGAATATAAAACACATTTCAAAAAGAAGATAAAATAAACATAGGGGTAATCACGGAAATATGCTGCATCGGTCTGCAACATATTTGTGTATTAGTTAAATATGACTTGCTATCTTATAATAAATATTCATTGATGTTTCCAGAAATACACTGTATACTATTCTAGCTAATTTCTTCTTAAGTTAGACGTTCTTATAGTTATCTCCTGACGGTGGGTTACTTTCGCCTACTATTCCTACCGGAGATTCTGGCTTCATGGTTTGTGACAGGTATTTTAATTTATCATCGCTTGCGATCTATGTCGTCCTAGTCTTTTGCAGAACTGACCCTGAAATCCATTCCGCTGTTTGCGACATCTCCGTTGAATTTCTTTTGTGATAGTTTCATATTAGATATACTTCCCGTGATGTACTTCTTGCATCGCTTGTATTAAGATATGATCATGTGGCCTCATATCCGTGATGGAGAATGGCTATTTGTGTATTTAGAGAGCAAAGTGATTGATTGCTCGGCAAAGAGAGTTACCGCGCGACGCGAAGCGAAGCGCGGTAATTTTTGGAGTGCGGTACTTTGTGCTCGAAATACATACATGATTTTTTCTACAAACGCAGCTCTTAGACACTTTATTTAACATAGGTAAATTATATTACCATGAGAAAATTCACACTTGATAGTAATCCCAGATGTATAAGCTATCCAAATATCCAATAATTTACATCTCCAACAAAAGGAAAATTGGGAAATGACTTGCCTAAAAAAAAATTCCGAAGTCCGAGATCGAACCCACGCCGATATCGAAAGCCAGTTTGGTAGGCAGAATCTCTAACCTTGAGACCAACGCAGTTCTTTAGAGTGCTCTGAATTTATAGTATTTACTTTCCATCATAGGTTGCTTTACAACAAAAGCTAGGGAGATCGAGCGTTTTTTCAATATTTTCGCTCTAGAGCGAGAAAGCTGTCACAAAATGTTATTTCTCGGAAAACGTAAACTTTGCGCTGATATTTGAAAGCGTCAAAGACTACTTTGGTAAGCTGTAGTGGAAAAATCCATTTTCCAAGTTCTGAAAAATACTAACAAAATACTAATGTCTACTGTCCACAATGAATATCATCCTTCAAATCTGAATTGGTCTGAGGTTTTAGCTCCCAAACTCCCATAGGATGATGCTTTCTGTTTCTAGTCAGAAAAGGGGTTTCCCATATTTCCTCAGAGTCATACATTTTGAAAGATACCTTGTTCGTAGCTCTTCACCCTGCAGCTGGGCTTATAGACCGTCTGATAGTGACAGATTTAGGTGCCCCATTTTCGCATACAAGCCTCGAATAGGATTGAAAAGTACATCTATGTTTAGTAAAATGGAGGGAAATTTACGAGTGGCTCTTGGGGAGTACATATGGAAAATACGATTTTCCAGAAGATAAATAAGAGGAGTATGTTGCCCATATTTTCACGCGAGCTATCTTCACCTAATCATTAATTAACAGAACCTGGCTTCGGAATACCAAAGGCTTGAGTGTTGCAGGTGGCTGGAGGGTTGAAATGAGGGCGTAATCTTGTAAGGAAAAATCGAGATTTTAACAGATTTTCCCACACAAGCCCATTGAAACTATGAAAACCTACATTGTCACTAGACCGAAAAACATAATGGCTTGAGTGGCGCGAATGAATAAGTAGATTTTGTCGTCGGAAAATTTAATGGAAATTCTTTTTGATATTTCACTCCATTTTACTCAACATCGATGTACTTTTCAACCTTATTCGAGGCTTGTATGCGAAAATGGGGCACCTAAATCTGTCACTATCTGACGGTCTATTATTATTTAAATGATTGGAAACCCTTAAAATCATTCGCTAATGAGTAGCATTGAAATATTAAATTAAACTTATTATACTCTAAATAGCTGTAGTGTACACGTGAAAATATAGTCTAATGAAAATCCTCTTAACGTTTTCAATTAATGTATTTATACTCGTAAAATGTAACTACTAATTTATATCATACAACTCGGCAACTCTCTTTACTTAAAGTCAGACTGTCTGTGTTAAACTGTAACTGTCACTCTGGTCACTGGCTCTGTATTTATATCTACGTAGATTTCTTTCTCGATCGATCGCAAGTCTCTAGCAAAGACGAGAGAAGCCGAGAGAGGCCGCTCATACTGTTATTTAGAACAGCTATGCAGTGGGATTCTATTTCACGAATCGAGTCGAATCCGCCATTTTGACTCGATTATTGGTATTCTGTTTCTCGATTACGTCGTATAAACTCAATGAGAGTACTCGATAGCTCAAGAGGAGTCGAGTTGTCAATTTATCCTTTTTTTACATTTTCTTTAATTTTGTTGATGTGTTTTCGAAAGAATAACTGTTACAGCGCGGAAAAGTGATGTTTGTTTCGTAGTCTAGTGGATTCATAGCAGAATTAACTTATTTTACTCTTTTTGCTACATATTAAGCGATTCTATTGAAACATCCCATGGTCATCGCTTTCAAATTGAAAGATGCCCACTGGGAAATGTTATAAACATTTCTCGAAGAACGCAGCAATATGGCCACAAGGCGTATATTCTGAAGGAATATAAAATATTCAATTTCAGTTGGAGAAAGCCATGTTGTTGTTTGTATGTTGAATGTTAGACTACTTTTATTTTTTTGTTATAATTACTTAATGTTGTTTAATAAAACTGAATTATTTTGAATATAAAAAAATCTCGACGTTTTTCATCTTAATTTAAAAAAAAAATCCTCATGCATTCTTGATAAGGATTAATCTCATTTAAAGAAAGTTAGATCACAAATATAAGCACATCATGACAAATAAGTCACAATATCATTATAGATAATATGATTCAATTTATTTATTTATATATTTACTACCGTCTACTAGTAGATTTCATCTTGATTCCATGTTATTGAATCAAAATGTCATTACATTACATCAAAAACCCGACGATTTCCGAAGCGAAATTCAATCGTGATAATATCGAGTTTATCATCGTGTCGTACGGTAGTCGACGGTCGTGAAATAGAATCTCCCTGCTGATTATTCGTCTTTGGTAATATTCGTGGTGACGTAATATGCTACTGCTCTCGAGCGATACGAAGCGGCAAGTGGTCAAGCCCGGCTCCAGGATCGTTTCCATCGTAAATATTTCCTAATTGTATATAGAAAGAGTTTATACCTCGGCAGAAAAGTGCAAGTGGCATTTTGGGGGCCATTCAGTTGAGGAATCAATAAATGTATCCATGTGGATTATGCAAATAGGCCAATTCCAACACGTAATATTATTCGAAAGTTAACAAAATACTGATGAGGCCAAACCTGCAAAAATGTAGTCCCACGGAAAGAGCACTTGAACGATAGAAATGTCAGGAACATGTGGAAAAAAAATGGTTGTTCCCATATTGTTGGGACAAAACTGAGTGAAATAATATACAAGCCAAGCAAAGTAGCCATAGGGAGTGCCACAAATATACCCCTCTCTATTTTTCCTAACGCGTACTCCGTTACGCTAGCGATTTTCCTATGTATGGAGAATTTTTTTCCGAATCTGTATATTTCACATGCTTTTTATCTGTGAATATAATCGGGATGAAATATCATCGACAACTTGTCAGAACATCGCATTTTCAACGCAAGAGTGATCAAGAAGCAGGAGCCATCGTACACACACGGGCGGCATTTTAAGTGATTGAAATACCTTTCGGCGATCCAAATTGGAGATTCTATCACTCGATTGTCGTTCGTCCTGAGCATCAAAGGAAGGGATTCTACTGAAGGTGTTTCAGTTGGATTCGCTTGAAAGTCACCATTCCTGTAAATTAATGATGTAGTATAGAATCGTTATACGAGGGTTGCTACTCAAGTTTTGAGATAGACAAATAATAACAAATATTTATAATCGGAAATAGCTTTACTGTTCTTCAAAATATTCTCCATTAAGATCAATCAACTTTTGCATGCGTTTGAACCAATTTTCGAAGCACTTTTTCTGTCGCCAAAAAAACGCTGACCTCTCAATTTATTTTTGACCTGCGGGAATAAGAAGAAATCATTGGGTGCCAAACAAGGACTGTACGGCGGATGACACATCAGTGTTATGACTGCTCAAACACGTTTTTGTTTGAGCTGATGTGTGAGACCTTGCATTGTCGTAAAGGAGAATTTTTTCCTAACAAAAATACTAGTAGAAAACCCAAACCGACTGTGCCATTAAATGAAAGACAGTCCGTAATTATATTCTGTTATGTTTTCGACTCACAACTGTAATTTATTAATTTTTTATAAACATTTAAATAACCAATGAATTGTTTTGCTTATAAAATGAAAACAAATAAGGTAAACCTACCAATAGATGACACTATTAAGGAAATAAAATGAAGAATAACTGAAATTTTCAATATTTTGAATAAAATTCAAAAAGTGAATACATCATGAGATACCCTAAGGTTTTCTAGAACTGCCCATCATTGTCATGTGAATATTTTATCAAAAACTGAACGAGAAAATAGTAATTTAGGTACGTAACAAGTCCGGAAAATACTGTTTTTTTGGACGAGTAGACCAAATTCTAGGACGAGCGTTAGCGAGTCCTGGAAGTCTACGAGTCCAAAAAAACTGTTTTCGGACGTGTTGCGTACACAACCATGTAGAATAACAAATCAATGAGACGCATTTAGTCTAAGAGACGAAGAGAGGTCGACTTTCACGCATTTGTTAACCGGATGAAACGATTCCAAATTTGAATATTTCGAACATTTCAGTTCTTATTTGTATTATATATTGAAATTCGAACAGAAGATAGGTACTAACAGAAACATTCTAATTCTTATTTATGTTAATATTTGTATTAAAATTCGAGCACTTCCCGGTCTAGTCCGAGAAGTACGTACTTCCCGGACTAGGCCGGGAAGTGCTACTTTCCCTTAGAAAAAGTGTCCGGGAAGTAAACACTTCCCGGATGGTTGCCGAAAAAATATTTTACTTGCACCCATCATTACTACCTGAAGATGACACCTCTGAATTGAAATAGTCCAATAGATGACATGTTTCTGGCCAATAGATGACTTGATTAATTTTTAAACTTCTTTAACCGGCAATGATCTTGGAATAGCATAATTGATTCTTTCTCATCTTCTCAAGATTTCCGGTTGAGATACTTTACCAATTACTTGGTCCATGGATATAAAAGAAATGTCCTCTTCATGTGGAACAAACTCTTTTTTCATTCTTTCTGTGGATTTTATTCCCATAACTTGAATGTCTGATTTATTATCTTGCACCACACATAGATAAATAAATTTAGTTGATTACGTTTACCACCTAAGAATTCACACAAGACAAAATCCCCCTCCTTGGGAAGTTCGAAATTAACTGGTTCGAATGATAAATCATCTTCTTCATTGTTGACGTCTTCGAAATCTTCATCCCATGGAGAAGAGTAGGCACTTTCAATCGATAATGATTCTGAAGTCGTTGAATCACTATCAACCTGTCGTTTAAGTGGGCCGTTTCTTTTTTTGCCTTTGTTTTTTTTCTTCTGTTCATCAGCAGATTATTTTCTTCTAACTCTTTTCGTTTTTGATCTCTTTCTTTATTTCTCCTAGCTTAATTTTCAGCTTTCTGTTGCTTATCTTCTTCCTTCTTCCGGTAATACATAATCGTTTGAGGCGATGTGAGTACTCAAGGAATTTTTCCTTTTTCATCCTTTTATACGTTTGTGTTTTTATATCAGGACATTATTGCACTCGCTTGAATGGAGATGGAATTGTGAGATCTGCGGTGTTTGTTGACTTCAGGCTGCAATTTTTATTATTTTTTTTGTTTGGTCCAGAGTGAGACTGATACAATGATATAAAACCCAATAGCTGACACCTATACGACCAATTGTTGACACCACTGTCATCTTTTGGTTCCCAACATCTCTTTATATCCAAATTTATTTGTGTGATCGTGAAGAAGCAATACGTTAATTTCGTCTAACCAGCTGAAGAAATTGCGAAATCTAATTCCTGACATTTAGCCTCAAGAGGTTCACTTAGACCAAAAGCTGACACTACACTAAAAAAATCTGTTATTTATTAAATCTAAATCTAATGAAGGGAAAACATAACCTTAGCAGTAATACTCATTTTCTAGCTTCAAAGATTCAGTATATTTCAAACCATAAGGAAAACAAATGAGAAAAAATGTAAACTTACCTCCCTAATATTCTCAATAGACCTGTACAAAAAACCAGACTACAATACGACACTCTTGAATCGAAAACGTGTTGACGGGAGTAGTTCTCATTACGGAATGATAAAATCTAAACAATGTTGCCAACTGTCGGACTTCAATAGGAAATGTTCGTATGTTTTAATATAGGTAGTTTTTGAAAGTGTGTCATGCATTAGCATGGAATTTGGGGGTGTTATCTATTGGTGGCTTTACCTCAGATCAATCTGATTGCTCCAATGAAAATAATTGTAGGTAATTGAAATACGAAAAAATGGAATGTTTTACGACCCTATCGGATCATTAATAACGGAGGAAATCCGGAAAATTTTACGATTTTAAAAAAAAACTCATAACTCCGTCATTTTTCAAGAAATAGAGTGTTTCCTTCTCATGCAAGTATTGAATCATGTGAACTTTATACGTGCACAAAACAGGCTATGACGGATCATTAGTTTAGCACAATTGCAATTTGATTTTTTTTCTTACAGCGTGTCTGGATGCTATAGTGATAGTCCGATTTCAATTTCTAAAACAGATTTTGAAAGTAGAAGTACAGTACCACAAAACGTATTATCTCATTTTGGGCTAAAATACTGCGAAAAATAATAAAATGGGTGAAAAATGCTTACAAACTTGACTGAAAACGGCCGAGCAGGTGGAAGCGGTCGAGCGGCAGGAGAGCGGGAGATGAGGGGAAGCGTGTTATCACGTAACTCGTTCATTAGAAGAATTCCCCTCATCTCCCGGACTCTCCTACCACTCGGCAGCTAAAGCTCGGCTAAAGCTCGGCCGTTTTCATTCATGTTTGCATGCATTTTTCACCCATTTCGCACCATTGTAGCGCAAAATGAGAATATACGTTTAGTAGTACTATACTTCTACTTTCATAATCTTTTTGAGAAATTGAAATCGGGCTATCACAAGAGCACCCAGGCACGCTGCAAGAAAATAATATTAAAATTGCAATTGTGCCAAAACTAACGATCTGACAGCGCCTGTTTTGTGCACACATTAAGTACACATGATTCAATACTGTCATGAAAAAATGGCGGAGTAACGAATTTTTCAAAAAATCACAAAATTATCCGGTTTTTCCAGTTTTTCTCTGTTACTAATGATCCGACCGGGTTGTGAAACACCCCATTTTGTTTTTCCCATTTTGTATTTCAATTATCTACAATACTCTTCATTGGAGCAACCAGATTGCTCTATCAGGTTTCATTTTATAAGCAAAACAATTACGGACTGTATTTCATGTGATGGCAAAGTCGGTTTCCTACTGGTATCTTTGTTACAAACTAACTCATTTTCTGCTCTATTGCTTGGTGTAAGTAACTAATACCGATGAGTTTTTCAAACATTTCTCTATGAATTTCCATGAAAGCACGCTGGAAAAACCGACGTTTCTGAATTGAAGGACATACTGTTTCCCAATTTCTTTTATGGGTTATTGGATTTTTACAGATTTCCTCTTTATTTCTTTCGTCATTTTCATGATAGTGAGCTGATATTTTATAATCCAAATCCAATGGTTATTTTTGTAGTGCGCGAAATGCTACTTTAGTCGAGATCACCAAAGTATTTCGCGCACGAGATGCAAACAAAAATTTTTCTACAAACGTCAAAAAAATTGTTCTAATATGCTTATCTTAATATGAAAAATAGCATTGAACTGGCTTAAACTGTTTTTTCAAATCAAGTAATTACTGCAACTATGGAAATAAAATGGCATTTGTTGACGATTATTTCAAAGTGACAGTTGTTGAAAATCATTTTAGAGTAACTTTTTGTTCGCGTCAGTTTCGTGCCTGATATTTATAACTGTGAAATAATGGAAATTTCGAGCGACGATGAACCAAGCAGTACCCCACCTAACTTTCTTGGATTTTTGCTTGATTGAGGACCATAAAGACCATTAAGGACCAAAATATATAAATCCCATATAGTTCACATGCAGTGTGCGAAGTGAGTATTTCGCACACTACTTCGCGCACGGTGTCATGGAAACGAAGGAAAATGAAAAAAGGGTCACTTTGCATATTGTTGTCAGTGCGCTAACCTTGTCTTTTTTTGACGTTTGTAGAAAAAATATCTTCGCGGACTGACCTAGTGATCTAAAGTTAGTCTTAGATTAAAATCGTGTTTTTTGTTTTATTTTTGGAGAATTTTCTCATTTGCCAACACACTGAAAAGTTCATTTCATCCAGGTTCAAAATGTCTTCACTCATCGACCTGTTATTGAGTTGGAGTGGAAAAATAGTTTACGTTTATGTTTATAGTCTAGTCAGTAGCTGTGCTTATTCTAAAAAAATAAATAAATCGGATTATGAATGATTCTGAAAGGTGAAGCGAGATGGAAATGAATATCGGAAAAACTACTATAATATTTATATCACACAACAATATGGGATAGTACTTGAATTTTTTAATGTGTTTTGTAATGTGTTGAAGTAACAAAATTGCTGAAAAATCCCGTACTGTAAAATCACGAAAGTTATATTTAAGACGCATCACATGTGATGTGACATATTATCGTAGGACTGTGGTCTGGAAAATAGTTGTTTTCTGAGTAATCTCTTAACTCTTAACTTCACCATTGTTTTCATGATAGGTTTACCTACCATTTTTTGAGAATCGTAATAAAATGTTCCACAAATTTAAGTATCGTGAAATTGGTTATGTTTGTATTTACCTCCACTCTCATTTCATCATTCAGAAATCGAAAAAATCCTTACATTCGTTAATCGTGAGATGGTTTGTTGGTGAAAAGTGTATATTTTTTTGTATTTGAATAATAAGTTGAGTATTTTTGATGTTTTTTTTTTCAGAATTTTCGAATTAAGTAAGTGTAATGGACAAAAGTGAGTTCATATGCCATTTTCCAATGCCCCAAACTGGATTATCTGTATTGTATTTTGGTTTTGTTGTTGTACTGTTTTTCCACAGCAATTATTAGTCAAGAGTGTTTCAAAGGCATTCAAATCGAAAATTCCCTGATTGATAGTTATATAGTTATATACCATGTCTATTCTACCAATATGACGTATGTCTTGAATTTAAGATTTTTAAGATACAAAAATTAAACAAATTGGGTTAAAAACGAAAAAAAAAAACAACGGAATATACTAGTAATCTTGAGAGGTCCCAAATAAAATGTATTTCTTCCTTACAAGCTGTCCAAGACGAAAATTTTCGTTTCGATGTCTGAGATTATACGGTTTTCTACTTTTTGCATAAGCAGCTGAAAGCCGTTTATGAACATCACAAAAACGTTTACCCAAAACTGCTTCACGTTCGACTGTATCTAGGGCATCACGTAACTGCGGTACAGGATTGGCAACCTTATTCAGATGCACGTCCCTTCCAAAATTAATGAGATTTGGCGTAATACCAGTTACTTCGTGTTTTGGAACGCATCGCATATGCTATTTTGGCAAAGAACTTATCCCATTGAGCGTGGTTTCCTGCCATGAGCTGTCAAAATGGTTTTAAGAACTTTGTGAGTTTTTTTCACATGGTTGATAGTAATTGGCATTAAAACTTATGCGGATATTGTACTTCTCCAAAGCATTCTTGAAAAGGGTATACTCCTAAACTGATATCCATTGTCAACAATAATCCATTTGGGCACTCCATTTAAGAATATTCGGAGCTGTGGCCGTTCTAATAGGAACGAATAGAAAGAATTTGCAAACGAACTTCAAAACTGACAATATGTACGAACATTCAGAAGTTGATCTTGGGAGTGGACCTACCAGATTAACACTTTCAAGTGGCCATGGCTTGAGCAGACAACACTTTTTGTCTTGATTTTGTTCCGGCTTGATCCCCAGACCAGTATGGCATCTCCTTAAATACTTGGCCACGTCGACTCGCAGTAGGGGCCTCTCCCTACTATTTTGGAGACTCCGAAATTATCACAAGTTGGACGATTATGATTTTGTTCCATTATCTCTTTGCGCCTTTCTCGATGAACAAGGATTCTCCTTTCTCTCTCTGAAAGGCCGGGATATTGTAACTTTACCTCCCGTAAGAGTTTGCCTTCTTGGATGGTCCACAATGGATACATAACTGGGTACATGGCGATCTTCTTGCACATTCCAGTATACCATTTGTGTGACGAAGAATCAGGCTCTACCTGTACCTCATCAATGCAGTCAATCGACCCTTGAAAAAGCGTCCGGAATGAGGTGGTCTTTTCCCTTTCTATGAATGACATCAAAATCGTACTGCTGCATTCTTAGTGCCCTACTTGCTGTTCTCCCAACTTGATCCTTTATTTTGAAAAGCAACTTAAGGCTCGCATGGTCACTAATAACCGTGAACTTGGTGCCGTCTCAATTTCTCGATTGCAAAAAGTACCGCTAAACATTCCTTCTCAGTAGTGTAATACTTGTGTTTATTTTTAGTCAGAGACCGGCTGAGGTAACAGACCACTTTTTTTCCTTCTGGGTATCTCTGTGAGAGTATGGCCCCCAAACCATAATCCGACATAGAAAGGTAGATTAAAGTCTGGATACGCATGAATGGAAGACACGGAAGAATGAATAGTCTCAGATATAATTCAGCTGTAGAGTTAATGAGAATGTAATGATTTTTTGATTTATTGAACGGCATCGATAATAATATGTAATGTTGTTTATTCAAATTAATGGCGAAGGCGCAATTTTAAATTCCAGTTATGTTTATTCTGGGGAAGCAATCAAATGGAGGGGATGAGGTTGTAGCTGCAGATGTTTCAGCCAGTTCCTTTTGCAGAACATCAGCGTATATAATCAGCGCCTGAATTTGTAAGAAAAATACGCACGCGTATAGTTTTTTTAACCTGCTACACAACGTACTTTTTCACAACACTCTTTGTGATATATTATTTTTATTCCGAATTTAGAATTAGAGAACAAATATAATACAAATATATAATAATAACCCATCAGCAGTGTCTATTTTTGACACCCTGCTGCTCGAAAATTGGTAATAAGTTCGATCTGTAAATGGGATTATATTATAAGGATGCCGGATCTACAACATATAAAAATATCACAAAGTTTTGCTGAAAGCCATTTCATATTATACAAAATGTGCGTGGTCTTCTTTTAGCACAGTATGAAATAAAATGTTAGGCAGCCGTTAAGAGATGCTACAGTACATGTTTGGAAACGTGAAACTCGTGCTACAACATAACACCGTGAATAACTTAGTAGATTTGTAATAAAACCGTAGACACGCGTGTCAAAAGTTTCTTGTTAGCCTCAATTCCAATTTGCAAACACCACACACGATGATATTTTTTGTCTGCGGACCCGCCATAATCAAACTCTCTCGCAGTCCGACGATTCGGATCAGGCCTTAACGATCCGGAACGAGGTAGTTTTTGTATCTGGAACAGATTTACACTATATCCGAGAACGTCCTTCCATCAACCAACTGTAGCTGTGTAATAAAACCGGGATAATTGCTCCTACCGGAGTCGTGTGCTTCTTTTTGTTATGTCGCCATTTATCTTGCCGTATGCGAAGAGACAAGTTCAATTATCTGCCTGTGACTACATGTTTTCCACATTTAAAACGGTCGAGAATACACAAAGAACGCAGATTTATCGGGATACTAAATTTCAGATAACAAAAATTTAAGGATGGAGTCGCAGGATATTAATGGGGTTTTGTTGGTTTTCGAGACCGTTGCGAGAGAAAAGTTTAATGGTTTCTGAATAAAAGGGAAGACGAAGTGCTCAGTAAAAACGTGGGCAGCCGCCGGGTTCCTTTCGTGTAACGAGCATTTCATTCTTACTATAAAATTATGGATACGGGGTTCATTATAAATTGTTGTTAATATTTCCACTGTGCTGGAAATTATACTCCATGAAGCTCTTGCACCTAAAGCGTAACTAATTTACACCGGCGCAAAAGAATGGTTTATTACTATTGGTAAAGTTGAGAGCTACTAGAAATATAAAAATTCATATTTTGTCAAGGCGATAACCGTAGGTCTTTAAGCTAAAAAGTGAAGTTCTCATGAAGAAATTAATACTTTATTTGTTGACATCACCCCAGTGTTTTTACATTTTGGCGTTGTAATCGAGTCAATAGAACCACGATATTGACAAAAATCGGGAAAAAAAATCTCTAACAGCTAAAACTCTGGATGTGAGTAGAAGTATCAGATGACGAAAAGTTAAAGCGCTACATATCCAAAAAGCGGTAAATTTTTTTTATTTCTCTTTTTGATGCTATAACTTTTGGTATGAAAATAGAGCAAAAAGTTTGGAACAAAAATTGTAGCTCTTCATTTTCTTACGGTCTTACAAAAATCGAATTTTTTAAGTTCAAAGATTTCCAGTACATGCAAATATAGAATAGAATATAACTTTATTCACAGCAGTAACTAAAATCAATTAAGACACAATACTCACAAAGCGAAAAAAGTTATTCGACAACGATAAGTACACAGATGTACTTGTTTCGTTATAGTCACATAATAAAATTGTAATTAAAAATACATGTGTTATTAATATTAAGTAAAAATAAAAAATGAAAACGTGGAAAATCGATACTGCAATTTTAAAAGTGGACGTGATACATAAAAGTAAGTAAAATGGTACCATATATATATATACATGCATTTCAGAACAGTTAGTAAACAATATAGCAATATATATAGCAATATATGATTTTTTTTTATTCAAATAGACGTAGTAGTTCAAGTCGACTTTGGAGGATATGTTTTTTCAAATCTCTTTTAAAGCAGTTGATATTTATGATTGATTTTATACTTTCGGGAATTTGATTGTACAAATTAGGCGCAAAGTAGGTATATGATCTTTGAGTAATAGTCCTGACCATTAGGGGTGTAGTATATTGATCTCTTTGGCATGTGTGTGGTACTGGTGTGCGGGAAGCAATGCTGTATGTTTCTGTGTATGATATTTAGTGCTAGAGCATAAAAAATACAACTGTCTTATGTCCAGTATACCAGTTTCGGTATATAAACGCTCAGAGGGATATCTGCTGTTTTTTGAAAATATTAATTTAAGAAAACGCCTTTGTATTACTTCAATTTGATGAATATGAGCATTCAAGGCTCCTGCCCACACTGCAATTCCTTAGCGTATATGGCAATCCACAAGTGAGTTTTGAGATATTTCAGTGGTAGGAGTTCCTTAAGTTTTCTAAATTTGTATAACATGGTCCTCAATTTATTGAGGGTATATTGGATATGGAGATCCCATTTCATATGAGTGTCAAGAATTACTCCTAGGTATTTCACTTTCTTTTCAGTAAAGATATGAAAGGGTGGTTCATTTCTTATTATCAGTTCATCGAATGGGGATTCTCCAGCTGCATTACAACAGAACGGTAGTTAATGCGTTTTATCAATATTAACCAGCAACTTCTTATCCAGCCAACATTTGATAAGTGAGAGCTCCGTTTCAACTTTAATTTTCAGGGAACTCCAGTTTTCTGCTTTATAAAATATGGCTGTGTCATCTGCGAATCCAACTATGTTCCCGTTGCCCAATGAAAATAGTCCGTATATATATATATATATATATATATATATATATATATATATATATATATATATATATATATATATATATATATATATATATATATATATATATATATATTGAAAAGTGTTGGTCCTAGCACGGATCCTTGAGGTACCCCACAGTCGATCATCTTATCACTGCTCAATATATCATCATTTCTTACGGCCTGGCTCCTTCCTGTTAAGTAGCTATTAAATATTACAATATGTTGCCCCGTATTCCAGTATCTTCCAAAGACTGAAGGAGAAGATGATGACTGACAGTGTCAAAGGCTTTCGAAAGATCTATGAACACACACAGAGAGGTTTTCTTTTCATTTATGGCCTCTGTAACTTTTGAGGTCAAGGTGAGAACAGCATCTTGAGTGGAGATTTTTTCTCTAAATCCGAATTGACAGTTGGAGATTAATTTATATTTATTAAGAAAAGAAACGAGCCTTTTTTTGATGATCCATTCAAATATTTTCGAAAGATGAGTTACCAGAGAGATAGGGCGATAGTTTGTGATAATAGACTTATCCCCTTTCTTGAACACTGGCGTAATAATAGATTTTTTAAATTCACTGTGGAAAACACCTTCTTCCACACATCGGTTGAGAATAGGAGTTAAGGTTCTAGAATGTAAACTGATACTAGTTTTATAGTTTCTGCTTTTAAATCGTCACAACCTATAAGAATAATTATTATTTAATGACATACACGAAAACTCTAATGTTATAATACTTTTCTTACATAAGGTGCCTGAAATATTAGAACTCAAGATGAATGATAAATCAGTATATGCGGGATTCTCAAATCTTTCATTACCAGATTCGCCTTTCAAACGTAGTTAGTATCATTAAGCCCATATCCAGTTCTTTGTTCTTGATGAATATTTTTATCAATTGTTTCGCTCGACTTGTCTCCGATTTTCTGGAAGACTGATAACAGGAATCCGGCTGGGAGTTACAAGATTTTCTGATTTCGTAGTTATATCAGTTTCGTTTGTGAAAAACATACTTAGTTTTTTCTGATCAGCATGTCTCTTCCATATTTTTGTCCGTCAACGCGTACTAGACAATTCATTGGACCGTCTTCCCTAACTATTTCAGCAAATTCAACATTCAACATGTCCTTTTGTTCCATTTCTACAACAGTTAAGGGAGAATTTCGATACACACTTCTGATAAAATTTCTCAAAAGTAGATTTTTTTGTGGCCGTTTTAATGAATGCTTCCATGTGAGTATGGCCAGGTTCAATAAAATGATGGTGAACTTCCATGAGGTTTTTGCCATCTTTTTTCAGGTTCTACATTACTAAACACAACATCGGTGTCACGTAAATATTTCTATTCTGTCCACTGCAGGAATCACTATTCAAGTGAAGAGTTTTGACATTGATAATATCATGGAATTTGTTTGCCTTCCCGAAGCCACTGTTTCATTCCATAACAAACATATTTCGGAGTTTACCGAAGCTACACTTTGGTAAATGGTTAAAGTCCAGAGTTGTCTCTTGTAAAATGCAACTCCTTTACTAAAATAGTTGTCGGGAGACACTTTTTTAAATCAAAAGAGCATATATAACAAAAACAAATGAGTGGTCATCTTTGCTTCTTTTTTCTCTCAGCTGGGAACAGTGGGTATCTTTTTCCTGTCAGTTTTTTTTTTATCTTCGTCATCTTCTGGGTTGAGTTGGCAATTTTCAAGTGCTTTCCATCCTATCTTTAATAGGTCGCACTTCGCGCAAGCATCGTTGGCTGAGGCATGAAAGTAAAGATGAAATTTCTCGTTGAACAGTTTTCTGTAATGGGTATTTTTTTGCACTAGTCAAGTCATTTTCCAAGCAGTATTCATAATATTTCCGATACATGAGTACAATAGAGAGATTTGAACTAAGACATAATATTGAAGTACGCTCTCTAGAATAGTGACTGGTTGACGACGGTCGTAATTTTTTTTATTTATACTCTCTTATGCTCTTCATCAATTCTATAACGGTTCTAATGTTGTCCTCTTCCATCTGTTGGAAGCTTTGTCAATAAGTTTATCATTAGTTTCCGACAATAAAGCATATTTTGACTTTGACTTTGGATAAATATTACGATTTCGCTTTTTTTCCAACGATAATTTTCCACTTCTTAAAAGTCAAATCAATAGTACGCAAATACATTGTTTCATAAACTTCCATAGCATTTCCTTCTGCGTTAAATTCATATTACGATACTCAATGGGTTATCAAACTCGGCCTAACGGCCTCGTTTGACAAATTTCCCATCTCATTTCGTAATATGAATCTTTACGACACTTATATCGTAAATATCTATTCTGCCGAATTGTCTTCGACTGTTTGTCTTGCATTTGTTTGGTTTAGTTCTTACCCGTTCTCTTTGTTTGTCATTTTCATTGTGTCTGCTAGATATTGATCTTGTCCATCTCTGGTTATGTTGTGAAAATTTTCAAATATTTTTTCTCGCCTTTGTTCGTCAACTGTCAGATAGCATTTCATCCAGCAATTGCAGGACTCCATTATTTTTTTGTTCTTTAGGCGGTTTTTTGTTGTCTCTTCTGGTATTTTTATGACGCCCACCTCTTTTGTTATTGATATGGTTTCCTGGTGCCATTGATTTATTTCCCCCTGTGTCAACCGCACTTTGGTTCTCATTCTTTTCTGTTGTGTTTTCAATCTAAAACAATATATTCGATCAGTGCGAAATGCATATAATTGTGAAAAACACGTTTTTTTTTTACCACAGAGTCAGCAGTAACTGGATATATTTCATTAGTGGCAGAGTTCTCTTTACTTTCATCATCAGAAATATCTGAATAAATGCATACATCCCTTACCGAATCATCACTTTCAACTATACTGCTATCCAGTGGTGCATCCAAAGGTGTTATTTCCGTATAACATAAACCATCCCTCACGGAATCATCAGTTTCTACCATATTGCTAACCAGTGGTTCCAAAGGTGTTTATTTCGTACACGAGAAAGTTTCTGTTGACACTCTGTAAAAAATAAATTAGACTAAAAATTACTAGGAACATTAAAAAAAAGGTACTATCACTGATCTTTTTCGCAAACGCGGAAGCTGTTATTATGTTGTTTTGACCTTTTTTGTTTAACCGGCCTAACTTGAAACAACAAAATCAAGTAATGATTACCCCGCTTCACCCTATTTTTACAAATAATTAAAATATTGTTGCTGCTCACATTCTCCAGAGGTGAGAAATGATTCACAGAATCAGAATTAATGCCATTCTCATTTTCTGAAAGAAATATTACTATGTAGACAACGTATTTTCAATAAATATAGAACTCTTTTTCTGAAGCTTTGTGCATTCAGTTAGGATACGATGTGTGATTTTTAATATTTTTATTTCAAAACAAGGCCTTAAATTACTTCTAATCTAAGGACCAATGTCCACTTCTGGTACATTATTATGAGGCGCCGTTTGGATAAAAAGTCTTTTTGCAAATATAAAAATGTTGTTTCAATATATTTATTAGTTGGAGCATTATTTATTATTTTGCTTGCCGATATATTTATTTTCTGCCAAGCACAAAATATTTAATTTTCAAGCGCTGCAAATATATTAAAACGTAAATGCCCATATATTTATAAATTCGATCTATTTTAAGTCGTCAAGAGATGGCGCTGCCGACGCGATTCAATACACCATTTAATTTTTTCAGTTTTAACGTATTTGACTTTGAATAATCCAATGATTATTCCACAAAACTAATGAAAAAGTATTCTGAGAATATTTGCTGGCGGCTGCGATATCATTCGGCGGCTATATTCTCGAGAGTGTAATAGATCGCGTAGGTAGCGCCATCTCTTGACAACATGGAGTAGATCGAATTTATAAATATATGGGAATTCACGTTTTTATATATTTGGACCGCTTGAAACGTAAATATATTACGTGTGATCAAAAAATAAATATATCGGAAAGCAAAATAAAAAATATTGTCACAACTAAAAAATATATTGACACAAAATTTTATATATTTACAAATCACTTTTTACCCAAAAGGCGCCTCATACATTATGGCCTTAATAGAGTTTATATCAAATCATTCAATTCAATGTCCAAAAATTGGCTCATTTTATATTTAGGTGAATACTAAAGCTATAAAAAGTTTAGCATAAATCTTAAAATTATTGGACATTGGGCTTTTCTTGTTCGAAATATAGCTGTCACAGAGCTTCTACTGACAATAACTCAAAATGGTAATTTTGGGACATTGGCCCTTTTTCTTCCAAGGTACAGAATTACGCTGGCCACTGTGAAAATCCATGCTTGTGTTCTGTTCGCATTAAGTTGTTGGATCTCCATTCTAGAAATTTCTTCAGATTTATAACGTTTACGTTCCTTCCCTGTTATTTCCTGGTTTCACGGCTGATATAGAAGAAAAAAAATACTCAAAAAGACTTTTAATCGCGAATATGACTTGATGAATTATTTAAACTTTTTTGTGGATTACTTTTTTATTGGACCTGCAAATTCTATTCCTATCACAAAATATAAAGTTCTTGAAAGTGAATGTTACTAAAATCTACCATACCTCACAATCGATTATTTGCTATTTTTGATCATAGGCTCCTTTTTCGTTACCGAGAAATGTATTTTACATTAGAATGATGTATTTTGAAGAGTACAAATTATAGGAAATGCTCAATCGGATTGGCCTAATTTCAGTAATCAGAATTCAATAGCTTGTTACATTCCATTGTATTTTCGACGCCTCATTCGATAATTTTCAGGCGCCGGTCGTTTCTGAAAGTGTACCTTCAGGCCCCTCTTTAAACTCGATGAATTGCTAATGGAGCAATTTGATTGCAAATTCGCCTAGGGTCCTGAAAAGAGACCATTTTAATTTCTTAATGATTGCACTTTTTCTTCAAGACCTTCTTGCTTGAAATGAAGGGCATCGCATTGTTTTTCATTAGCGATAATGAACGCCTTGTATTAAGGTTTAATAAGATGAGGATAAAGGAGGTCGTAGCTCGTGAATTTTGGGTCTTGATGCTTTATTTGAGGGTGTGCGGATAAAAAAAAAAACATGAAAAATTGAAACGAAAGTATAAATGTATGTAAGATGTTTGGAGATGTTTAGTGAAAGAGATGCAATTCTTGCATAATTGAAATGAGCGATTTCTGTGAGTGATGAATCTCCAATGGAAACTGGATAATTAAAAAATCAATTATTATTTATGAAAATTAAAATTTTTACGTTTGGATTTTTTCATTCAAGTTAGAGTCTTTCCACAATATCTATCAGATGTAGTTCAATGTCCAGCGTGACCTTGGCCTGGTAAGTAGTTTTCGCTTAGATATTACCAAAAAATAGCAACATTTCAATCCAACTATCTGAATGACAATGTAAATTTTCACTTCTTTCGGATTTTTTCTTTCAAGTTGGGGTCTGTTCGCAATATCTATCAGATGTAGTTCAATGTCCAGCATGGCATTAGCTGGGAAAGTAGTTGTTTTCGGTTAGATGTTCCAAAAAATAGCTTCACTTCTATCGTAGGTTTTTTCCGTTTCGAATCTTTCAATCTTCAATTGAGAATGTTTCCCTTTTCAACATGTTTTGAGAGTTTTCACCTGACAAGTCGTTTAATTTATAGAACAAACAAAAACATTCGCGATTAAAACTAAACGAAATACTACAAAAGTAGGTCTGAGGTAAATATTTGATGAATCATGAAAATTAGATATGTTATTAGCTAATCCTAGTAAGTGATTGAATCCTATCTGGATCTCGGAAAACTTGTCTTTTAGCTTGATTGAAAGTTTTGTTGAGTTTTTTTTTACATCTGTTCCATTGCGTGTCTACTCCCAATTCCTCGATCCGAATACATAATTATACCCATAGTTACCTGGAGGTTTCGGAAGTTTTGGAATGAATCAAGTGAGAAGTCGAATATACCGGCGATGTCCTTCTTTATTATTTTTATCTCTATCAGTTTTCAAGCTTGTTGTGTGAATACAAATTATAGAAGCCTTTGATTATTTTCTTCTATAGTATTATGTATTCATTCTGAACTCTCCATTTTGAAAATTTTCTTTCGATAATACTTGCACCCTATTGAAACTCATAATTTTTTTTGAACATCGTGTTTTATTTTCTTCGAACGTTGTTTTTTAGGCAAACATTTTCACTAGGTAACTCTCGTTAAAATGTTTGCCTTTTTCGGCTCATAGCTGGCACTTTTTATTATTTCAAACTTTATTAGCTAGTGCTCTTCAAAGCAGTACAATATACATTCCGGTCAAAATGTCAATAAATACAATGAAAATGAAAACATAGAACTCATAAAATTAACGTCATATTTTAGGATAAGAAAACAAATAAGTAGATTGCTATCACTGGGTAATTTACAATTTTCTCCTTCCTCAATTAATAATTTTCTTTTACGAATAACACACACGAATTTTTAAAACTATCTAGTGACACACTTCTTTTCATTCCACAAGGAAAATTGTTGAACAAGCTCACAACATTTGTGAATGAAGAAAACATTTTCAGAATTTATATTAAAATCATTTTCTGCTTGCCTTCTAGTATTGTGACAATGCACATCTTGAACATAATTCAGCTCACTTGATAAATAGCAAGTCATCATGTTATTTTTCTATTTATATACAAGAGTCAGTATATTATATAAAACTCTTTGTTTAATGTTCATTAATTGCAGTGTGTTCAGCATTGTTGTGATTGGTAACTTTTACAATTCAAGAGTTCATTACTTGAGAAACTTAGTAAAGTGCCAAAATGGTCCATTAGAGATGCAATAATTGACTTGTCAATTGTCAATTTAGTAAAGTGGGTGACTTCATCTCCTGTATATGAAACCTATTTTTCTCGCGATTTTCTTTTTGATATTGTCACATTGACTGTTAAAATTGAGTTGGTTATCAATGATCATACCTAAATACTTGAACATTTTCTCTTCTTCAATGCTTTCTCCGTTTATTTGAACATTGAATTTAATTTTATTTACCTTGATCTTTTCGTATTTGTTCTTGAGGATATAATGATGAATTTTGCTCTTGTAACATTAATTTTGAAACCATTATCATAGATCCAGGTGAAGATATTTTCAAGACCTTCATTCACGAATTTTTCCACTTCCTCTTTTTCACCAGAGAGTTTCAGCTTACAATTTTGCACGACATGTATGATGTCATTTATAAATAAAATAAATAATGTTGGTCCCAGAACCGACCCTTGAGGTAGGTACTCCATGCTTGACCTGTTCTTTATTGGAGTCTGTGTTATTGTATTTAACAAGTTGTTCTCTATTTTGTAAATGGAACCAATCGAACACCTTTAATTTTATATTTATAGTTTCATATACCCTAGCAAGCTCTATCAATTTCTCAAGTATTGGTAGTGTACGATGTTCAGATACAAGTTGTGTATTAGGTACTTTTGGTATCTGAATCACTGTAGATATTTTCCTTACTTACATCTGAAAAAACCCCAGTAATCAAAGATGAATTTACTGCATCAAGAAATCTATTTCCAATGATGTCAAAAGCCAGTTTAACTATGGTACGATTGATCCCATCTTTGTCCCACGAGCTTTTTTTTCAAGAAATGCCTTCACTTTGGGATTGTCATCTATTTTTTTATAAAAAAAGCTTTTATATTCTTTACTGAAACTGCTTTACGTGCTGGAAAATTAAAGTTACTATTACCCGCTGTTTCACGTCTACCGAAACCAAATTGAGGAATCAAGTACGCGTACGAAACTAGTATGAATAGGTTGCTGAATGAAGTTGAATGGCAGCGGAATATGTTAGCTTGAATAGAAAATAGAAGTTGAATTAATGATTTTATGTACTAAGGCGGATTTCAGTTCCAAGGGTTTTGTTGATTACATAGTTATGAAGGTTACTGGTACATGTTTACATTTTCTATTCATAACATAAATATTTTCCAGTTTTTATGAACATTCTATTAATTTCGCGAGAAATTACGAACACCTCGCACATACTTCATGGAAAATTGAAACCGGTTGAGTAGGCTGTAAGTGAATTATAAAGGGATTTTCGCTCAGAACTTCCTCTCCTGAGGAATATCTTTATATATTTTAGAGAGATACTTTGATGCTGCAAACATGCACGGCATTTTCTGATGGCAAGAAATATAGTAAAGGACCTCTGCAAATTTCCTTGAAATTTTTATATATTGTAAAACTCGTGATGCTGTCAAAGCTCTAAATTCAACGGTTTAGATTATATAGGGTGATGAATTTAACTATTCCAGAATTTCAAACGGCCTTTGTGAAGACCCTTTTTTGAATATACAGGGCGTTTCTAAAGTCAATACAAATATTTCAAAGGCGCATTCCTGGGGTCAAAACAAGACTTTTTTTTCACAAACATGTGTCCTAAAATTCACCCCCTCCAAGCTACAGACATATCGCAAGTTGCCATAAAAAAATCGTGAATCGTCTACAATTATGAATCAAATGTTCGGAAAATTTACAGACTCGAAAATAAGATAACTCTGAATTGAAGAGGTGAATGAGGGTTGCTTATAGTTTTTATGGCCAAAATTTTCTGTATCCGCCAAAAACATTCAAATTCGAATATCACCATTTCGTTGTCCATGAAATAACCTACAGTTTAGTCCTCTTGCATTTTTTTGAATCAGCTAATAGTTTTCTAGAAAATCGCTAGTACCTAAATGAAAGGGGAATAAGTAACAAACTAAAATACTTAGTGGGCTATGAGTTTTTAATTTGTTTCCCATTTTGACGCTTTTGACTTTTAAAATGCAACACAGCACTTCGATTTACTTGCTAGTTTGACCTTTGTTGAACGGTTGAATTACTATTTTTTTCAAGCAACTTGCTATGTCTGTATCTTGGAGGGGGTGGATTTTAGGACACACATTTATGGAAAAAAAGTCTTATTTTGACCCCAGGAATACGCCCTTGAACTATTTGTATTGAATTTTGAAACACCCTGTATAATCCAAATCATTTATTCATATGGCCGATACAAATCCGCTATAGAGTATAGTAAGTTTTTTTAGTGATTTCTAAAAAGTTGAGCTGTGGAATTTCATTCATTTTCAGATATTTCGAAAGATACAAAGATCAAATCCAATTGTTGATGTTTAGCATCTCCTGAATCAAACCGACATATAATATACAAGACGTTCTATTTCCCAAGAAGCCGCACCCGAACTGCTTCTTGACATATCCAAATGCCTGGAATTCTGGATAACTTGTTGATGAATTTAATTATTTATGATGAAATTTGACTCAATATACAGGGTGTCCGGTAAACATTGTACAATATTGAAACTGGTGATAGACCAGGTCATGACTGTTCAGAATATCGGAATTTCACCTCAGTAAAAATATCACCGTTTTCGAGATAATGGGCATTTTAAGAATTTCTGGAAAATCGCTACCTTACCTTGGATTTTTGAGTGCCATGTATGCAAATTGTGACGAATCCAAATATCTTTGCTGCTGAAGATTACTGATGAGTGATGCTTCTAGACGTACAGAACAGTTTTTCAGAAAGTGAAAACATTTTTCAAGAAATGAGGGTAAAATGACAGATTTGAGTTTCATCAATTTAAAAAAAAAAAGTTTGACATTATTATCTGAAAGAAACATAACCAATTGGAAGTGGACATTCATTTCAAAAGAATGCTCATTTTGTCCAGACTCTACCATGGTATAAAACAAACCATAATTGGATGATGTTATGCAATAATGGCTCAAGCCACAGTCAGCTAGTTTCGTAAAAAATATCGAAATAGTTTAGCAGATCATGGAATGATGGAATGTGGCTTAATACTATCGTAAGTGGATTGAGCCCCCTTACAATTGCGGGTTGAATCATTTTTGCTTATTGTAGAATAACACTTTGGCGATTCCAATGACTGTGTTAGCTCAATTATCAAAAAATGTGGCTTGACTCATTGTTGCATAACACCATCCAATTATTTTTGGAAGAAGTGGTTTCCATTGAATTAGGCGTGGTTTTAATCTAGGCTTCTTTCAACTTTTATTCAAGGAAAAAAACTACCCAACACCAAAACTACGTCACAATCACACTCGACGTGCGTTTCGCCAACAAAGTTAGCATCTTCAGGAGCTAAAAGTAAGCTTTTAAGATTTTAAGATTGTGACGTAGTTTTGGTGTTTGGGTATTTTATTTTTTTTTAAATTGTATTTACACCAAAGGTTCCAAAATATTCATTTATTTGATCAACTTTTATACTTACGCCCAAAAATTATTTTATTTAGATTTTATCAAGATAAAATGTGGAAATAATTATTGATAATAAAGAATAGACTGCTTGGTAGCATTAAATAATATGTCAATAACATTAACTTTTCATGTAATTAGGCCTAATAAAATTATCGAAATGAAGTGTCGATTATCCGACATGGCACCGATTAATACGAATTCTTGTGATAAATGTCGCATTTGTCCAACATCCAGATTACAACGAAGTTTCAGAGACCGACAGATATACAGGGTGTAACCAAATAAGTGCAAACTTTTTTAAGAGATGAATCCTTGTCGAAAGTTAAAAACTTTTGTTTGAACAACTTGTGACTTCTATCGTCTTTTTTGAAATTATTCTGCTTGTTTCATTCAGTGGTATTTATTTCTTTGTCATGCCGTACATACTTTATACTCCCCGAGAATATGCGCATATGCACAACATTTATGGTGAATGCCGCTCATAGAATCGCTGATTTGGGGGCTATAACCTATAACGCATTTGAAAAGGTTCTTCTTGAAAATATGTCGTCTCTGCGTACGAGTGGATGGAAAATAACATTTTTGTAATATTATTCAGTGTGATGTTGAATAATCGTTATTGTGGTTTATAAAAAAAAAACGTTGAATTAGTATTTACTTCATTACATCTCATTGAATGCTTCTAAGTAGTTGATTCGTTATTACTCATAATTATTTAATCATTTCATCTTGATAGGATAAAAATAAGAGACATTACTGACAAAGTCTAATGGAGTTGATTTTAGCTCAGAATAACATCACACTCTAATATTATCGAAATTCTACTCCTTCCAAAAATATTGATCGTATGTTTTATACCATAGTAAAGCCTGGACAAAATGTGCATTCTTTTGTAATGAATATCCAGTTCTACTTGGTTATGTTTTTTCAAACAATAATGTAAAACTGTTGTTAAAAAAATTGGTGTAACTCAAATCTGTCATTTTACCCTCATTTCTTGAAAAATTGTATTGTTTTCTGAAAAACTGTTTCGTACGTCTGAAAGCATCACTCACCAGTAATCTTCAGCAGCAAATATATTTAAATTCGTCCCAATTTGTATACATGGCATTAAAAAATCCAAGGTGAGGTAGTGATTTTCCAGAAATAAAAAAATGCTCATTATCTCGAAAACATTGAAATTTTTACTAAGGTAAAATTCCGATATTCTGAACAGTCATGATCTGGTCTATCACCAGTTTCAATATTGTACAAGGTTTACCGGACACCCTGTATACAGGGTCTATAGTGGTCTTTGCTGATGATTTCTTTGAAGTAGTTAGGCTCAAATTTATTTTATTAATGCATTTCCATAAACACATTGGTTTGAAACAAATCTTCTGAAATATGTTGAGCAATTCACTCTGGAATATTTTAAATAATATGTATAGTTACTTCGGGTAGTAGATAAAGGTAGAATATGGCAAAAAATAAAATTAAATCATTGAATTATACAATATATAATAGGTAACGCAATATACTCACTCATATTTTATCAAAAAATACGTTTCGTACCTGTTTAGAGTATCTCACATTGGTGTAACAACCAATTTCATTATTCCTAAGAGAATTTCAGATGCCTTATTTTCAGGTTCTGGTTGAATGGTTATGAAATTTCAGAACGCACCATAATCGCCCTCCTACCGATGACTACCAAAAATGCCAATTCGCAAAACATACTTATTGCCCGAATTCGCACCTTTTTATTTTATTTTTATAAAAATATGTGAAACTGATCAAACTATTGCTCATGCGCTCTAAATTCAGTTTAATCTAATCTTCCTGCATATGGAAAGGAAACTATTTTTGTTTCGTGGCCGGATATGAAACATTTGATGCCCATATCCAGGGTGTTTTACAACGTATCCGAAAGTATAACAAAAAACGAGATAAGAACTGTTTTGGTTCCAATAAGCGAAAATAATAAGAGGTAAACTCTGCATGAAAAAATGTACTGTCAAAAACAACAAAGAAAATATGTGATATGATGTCTGTATGTGTGTCTGAATGCCCGGTTATGGCTATATAAGACCACAGATGATTATGATTGAATTTTCAATATTTTATACTTTTCGACTGTAAATATCTATTACATCAATTCAAATTCATTCATACTTTACTATTCTATAACATCTGTTGTGACCTGCCATACATGTAGTTATTATGTAACATGGTACAATAAACTATCTTTCTGTATATCTATCAATTGTTAATAGCATTCGAAACAGATAAACAGAATTGAAAAAATCAACAGTGTTGACGATGTTATTTTTGGGTATTATTGCACTTGTAAAACAGCATCCAGGAAGGACCCTTGGATGTTGAGAACAGTACATAAGGTATCCGTCAAATGCCCTTCTCATTCATCTAGACGATGCTGCACATAGAGACAAGCTAATCAGGTGCAGTTTTTTGCTAACTCGTCATAAATTACGTTTTCTTTCGAAGAATTTCACAGTTCGGAACTTAAAGTATGTAATATCAGAAATATGGAATTGTTTGTTGGTTCCTACATCATCTATGTCCATCCTACTCTTGCAAACTCAAGTATGTAAATACAGATGTTAGGGTTCATTCTGAAATTCCACATAACAACTATTATCTAGAATCTGAAAATGAAGCATCTGTAATTATCTCCGAAAAAATTAAATTGGTTGTTGTTACGCCAATGTGTTACTTTCTGTATAGGTACGAAACGTCTTTTGTAATAAAATATGAGTATATTTGTACACTGTGATTCAATTTTCATTTTTTGCAATATTCTATCTTCATCACTCAAGTTATTCTACTGCTAGTAAAAAAATTTTTTATACATATCGAAACGAAAGTGTTTAAGGAAATGCATCAATAAAATTAATCTCAAATAAATTATCAGCTGAGACCACTATTCTTTTTTTATAGAACCTGTATATTTTGTATCAGCCATATGAATAAGAGATGGATAGTTGATTTGGTATACCGGGTGACAACGATATCACTTTCGGGCTGCCATTTTTTTATTTTTTCACCTAGTATAACGAAACTTGGCACAGTTATTATTCGAACTAAATGTCAATTGACTGGTGTAACGACAAATTACTACAACTTCCGGTTTCCCTGGAAATTACCTTAACTTTCTATATTTAAAAGGGACACCCTGTATAATGTTTGTTTTTAGGATTCTTTAAATAATTCTACATCCGAAATCATAATTTTTTAGTTGGTTTTGACATAAATTATATTTTTAAATCAAATTTTAATTTTCAATCTAGGGTGCCATGACCATCCTAAAATTTCTCCACTTAGACTCTCTATTTACAGAAAAGTCTAAAAAGAATATCTTTTTGTTAGCCTAGAGAAAGGCTGTGAAGTTGTAAAATTTAATTTTTTTGTATTAATTCAAAAAACTATGACTTCGAGATTTGGTAAAATTCAAATTAATAATGAAATAAAAGTAGGTTTGAACGTGAGTGGGCCCGTATCAGGCCCTCCACTGCGGCCAATGGCCTATTGTGGCTAAGTGTTATACATTTTTGGATTCGTCTTGAAATAATGCATTTAATAGTGAAAGTGATATGGTTACATTTAAGTTTTTTGAATTAATACAAAAAAATTAAATTATGCAATTTTTCAGCCTTTCTCTAGGCTAACGAACAGAGATAATAATATTTTTAGATTTTTCTGAAAATAGAGAGTCGACGTAGAGAAATTTTAGGATGGTCATGGCACTCTAGATTGAAAATTGATATTTGATTCAAAAATATAATTTATGTCAAAATCAATTGGAAAATTATGAATTCGGATGTAGAATGATTTGAAGAATCCTAATACCAAACGATATACAGGGTGTCCCATTTAAATTTCGAAAGTTAAGATCATTTCCAGGGAAACCGGAAATTGTAGAAATTTGTCGTTACATCAGTCAAATGACATTCAGTTCGAATATTAACTCTGCCAAGTTTCGTTTTACAGGGTGGAATAATAAAAATATGGCAGTCCGAAAGTGATCTCGTTGTCACCCGGTATACATATACAGGGTGTTTCTTAAGTACGTGTAGAAACTTTAGGAGTTTGTTGCTGACGTCGAAATAAGAAAAATGTTCCTATAAAACCATGTCCGCAAGTTATTCGTTTCTAAGATACGGAGTGTCAAAGTTTAATTCTTATATTTGTTTTTTGTGAATAAATTCCAAAATATTTGTGATATTCGAGTAAAGTTTGGTATCTGGGATGATTTCTCAATGACAAAATAAAATTTTGTGTTAATTGTGAAAAAAATAATTTCTAATTGAATTTATTTTGAATTAAAAAATCTTGTCATTCAAAATCACTTGCATCGATTATTTCAAATCTCAATAACTCGAAAACAGTTGCTTGCAGTGACCTTTACCAAGAATATATTTTTTACACAAACTGAGTAATAAATATTCCCAGATACCAAACTTTACCCAAATATCAAAATTATTTTAAAATTATTTTCAAAAAATAAAAATAAGAATTCACCTTTGTCACTCTGTATCTCAGAAACGAATAACTTACGGGCATATGCTTGTAGGAACTTTTCTTCTTATTTTGAAGTCAGCAACATGCTCCTAAATTTTCTACACGTACTTAAGAAACACCCTGTATATCCGAAAAAGTATATTCACAATGGTCATTTGAAATTTCAAAAAAGTTAATTTCAGCACCCTATATAATTTAAACCGTTGAATTAAGATTTTTTAAACGGTGCGAGATCCTTTGACAGGGTGTCTCAAAACTATAGTCGAGTTCAGTTATTTGAAAATGCTAATTTAATCGAAAAGCATATCAGAACTAAGTAATGCCACATTATTTCTAGAATCTCTGTAATTTAGTGAGAAACAGTACATTTAACTCATTTTCTATACTTATTCGAAGTGGTGCAATTAAAAATATTGCAATTAAAATTATGAATAGAAGTCTTTTGGAAATTGGAAAATGTCATATGAAAGATTGAAATGTGATACTAAAGGGTTGTGTGTTCTGTGCGATATATATTATGCATTAACAATTTTTATAGGATAGATAATAAAATATGTTGACAATAAAAAAAAACCGTCTCTTATTTCAAACCTTCGCACGATGTGAAAAATCAGCTTTCAGTAGCTGAGATGTGATTTTATGGGTATTTGTTCCCAATCGGATCTGGTAAACGGACGCAACATGGAGGAATTGACGTAAGTTTTGAATTTTATATTTTAAAACAGGTTTGTATGAAACCAAGAAGGGTGGGCTATTTTCTGTATATACATTGATTGTATATCAAGTAGTACGTTTATACGTTGTTAAATATTTTATGGTCGATGACGAAAAACTTTGCATGTGCGTTTTTCCCAAAATATTATGGTTTAGAAAGTTTCCTGAGAATGACATTGTACCCAGAGCAGGTACTTCAAAAGTAATTACAATTAAGTAACTAATTAAAATTACAAAATACTTTTTCAAAAAAGGAACTAATTATAGTTACAAAGTACATGTTATAAAAATAGGAATTATTAATTAGTTTTTTGTAATTACTTTTCGGATAAAACTTTAAATTACGATAAAATTGAAGAACCGTGACATTTTCAATTTTTCAATAAATGAAAGTGTTCAACTAAATGGATTGTATCCTAGTACAAATATATCAAAAAATATATTTAAATAGGTATCTATTAAAAATCAATTAACAACATTTTAAATGTAAGCACATGAATAAAAAGCAATAAGTAGAGTCATTTATGAAAAAACGGAATAGGCAACGTAATAGTAATACAACATTCCATAGTTTATTGACTCTGAACAAAAAAGTTACGCCAATACAAAAGTTTGGGTACTTTTTAATTATAAGCACATCGCATAAATCCACAAACATATGTCAAAAAATGTATTTAAGTAGGTATTTATTAAAAATCAATTAACAACATTTTAAATGTAAGCACATGAATAAAAAGCAATAAGTAGAGTCATTTATGAAAAAACGGAATAGGCAACGTAATAGTAATACAACATTCCATAGTTTATTGACTCTGAACAAAAAAGTTACGCCAATACAAAAGTTTGGGTACTTTTTAATTATAAGCACATCGCATAAATCCACCAAACATATGTCAAAAAATGTATTTAAGTAGGTATTTATTAAAAATCAATTAACAACATTTTAAATGTAAGCACATCAATAAAAAGCAATAAGTAGAGTCATTTATAAAAAAACTGAATAGGCAACGTAATAGTAATACAACATTCCATAGTTTATTGACTCTGAACAAAAAAGTTACGTCACCATAAAAGTTTGGGTACTTTTTAATTATAAGCACATCGCATAAATCCACCAAACATATATCAAAAAATGTATTTAAATAGGTATTTATTAAAAATCAATTAACAACATTTTAAATGTAAGCACATCAATAAAAAGCAATAAGTAGAGTCATTTATAAAAAAAACGGAATAGGCAACGTAATAGTAATACAACATTCCACAGTTTATTGACTCTGAACAAAAAAGTTACGCCAATACAAAAGTTTGGGTACTATTTAATTATAAGCACATCGCATAAATCCACCAAACATATGTCAAAAAATGTATTTAAATAGGTATTTATTAAAAATCAATTAACAACATTTTAAATGTAAGCACATCAATAAAAAGCAATAAGTAGAGTCATTTATTAAAAAACGGAATAGGCAACGTAATAGTAATACAACATTCCATAGTTTATTGACTCTGAACAAAAAAGTTACGTCACTATAAAAGTTTGGGTACTTTTTAATTATAAGCACATCGCATAAATCCACCAAACATATATAAAAAAATGTATTTAAATAGGTATTTATTAAAAATCAATTAACATTTTAAATGTGAGCACATCAATAAAAAGCAATAAGTAGAGTCATTTATTAAAAAACGGAATAGGCAACGTAATAGTAATACAACATTCCATAGTTTATTGACTGTGAACAAAAAAGTTACGCCAATACAAAAGTTTGGGTACTTTTTAATTATAAGCACATCGCATAAATCCACCAAACATATGTAAAAAATGTATTTAAATAGGTATTTATTAAAAATCAATTAACAACATTTTAAATGTAAGCACATCAATAAAAAGCAATAAGTAGAGTCATTTATAAAAAAACGGAATAGTCAACGTAATAGTAATACAACATTCCATAGTTTATTGACTCTGAACAAAAAAGTTACGCCAATACAAAAGTTGGGGTACTTTTTAATTATAAGCACATCGCATAAATCCACCAAACATATGTCAAAAAATGTATTTAAATAGGTATTTATTAAAAATCAATTAACAACATTTTAAATGTAAGCACATCAATAAAAAGCAATAAGTAGAGTCATTTATAAAAAAACGGAATAGGCAACGTAATAGTAATACAACATTCCATAGTTTATTGACTCTGAACAAAAAAGTTACGCCAATACAAAAGTTGGGGTACTTTTTAATTATAAGCACATCGCATAAATCCACCAAACATATGTCAAAAAATGTATTTAAATAGGTATTTATTAAAAATCAATTAACAACATTTTAAATGTAAGCACATCAATAAAAAGCAATAAGTAGAGTCATTTATAAAAAAACGGAATAGGCAACGTAATAGTAATACAACATTCCATAGTTTATTGACTCTGAACAAAAAAGTTACGTCACCATAAAAGTTTGGGTACTTTTTAATTATAAAAGCACATCGCATAAATCCACCAAACATATATCAAAAAATGTATTTAAATAGGTATTTATTAAAAATCAATTAACAACATTTTAAATGTAAGCATATCAATAAAAAGCAATAAGTAGTCATTTATAAAAAAACGGAATAGGCAACGTAATAGTAATACAACATTTCATAGTTTATTGACTCTGAACAAAAAAGTTACGTCAACACAAAAGTTTGGGTACTTTTTAATTATAAGCACATCGTATAAATCCACCAAACATTGAAATTTTTTTACATTCGTTGATAAACTCTGGTCAAAAAGTGTTTCATACACAACATTGTGTGAAAAAAATTGGTATAAAATTATTAATATTCTTTAATTTTCTTGCAGATTAATATATTTATTAATATATTCACAGTACTTTTATATTGTTACTTTTCATTATAACCAGTTTTTCAAAATTTGTGTCAGAGAGCGCATTCCCCATGAGAGTGTTGACCATTGTGGTCATACAGGAAATTTCTTGTTTTCAGAACATGCGAACACGTGTATCTCGTAAACAAACACTCATTAAATTGTAATTAGAAAAAGTAATTGTACTCATACGAAGTAATTGTAATTACATTATTTGAATGACATAATTACAAATTACCATCCCTACACAATTTTGCTGCAGTATCCACTATCATTGTGAGCACAAAGCCATGTTTCTGACCCGACAAGAAGGCAGTTTAACCTTCGTCAGTTTTGAAAGGTTGGATTCCAATCTATACGTTCAAAAGTCAAAAAGAACTAACCAGTAATTCTGAGACTGGGGTAAGTCAATTTCCAGTTACCTCACATTTCGAGAAAACTATGATTTATGTCCAGTGCGTTTCCCGATTTCAACCCATTATCTGACAATATGAATTTTTGTTTCAGTTGATACGTCGATACATTTCTTTATTGACAACCCTCCTCGAATTTACACTTTCAGAAAATGTTCTTTGTATTGGGGAAGACAATTTGGAATAATAAGATAAAATTATCTTCCACAAGTGTCGATAATAATGGCATTATATATCCATAGTGGCCCATTTGAAAGCAGAGCACCAATGTAATTTTTTTATGTGGTGTCCGATTTAAACGTTTTTTTTTTAATAGAAATATCTTAAGTAGCTCTATTATACTGCCATAACTTTGAAATAAAATTCAAAATGTCTTCGATTTTTTTAAAAGCCCAAAAACCAAAAAAATTGCAATTTTTTAAAATAAAGTATGACTACGCCACTAGATTTGTGATACTTTTGAATTGGTGTAACAGGAATTACAGGAAGTGATATTAAACAAAATCTGTATTGTTTTAAGCCGTACTTCTTTATTAGTGTAATTGCGGTGCAATAAACTTCACTAATGACGTAAATCAATTTGAGAAAGCTAGGGGTCAGCCATAAGATGAAGCTTGGCGATGGGTCCCAGGTACCAAATGCGATCAATCGCCTTGGATATATTATCTAATGCCACGGCTAGAGTAGAGGAGGAATTGGAATTGGGGTTCAATTGATTGTTAAAGTTCAAATATCATTCAATGAATACCTCACATTATTATTATTACCATTATTATCATTAATATCCTTAGCATCATTATTTTCATTGTTGTCATCATTATCGTTATATTGTTATTGTCGTTATTATCATTATTCACAAGTTGTTCAGATACAGAAATTTATTATAGTGAAATCAAACACGTACTAATCTACGGATTTCAGTAACCTTGCTCTATATATTTCCATTTCTCATAGAGTATTCTTAGACAATTGTCTTGTTATGTTTGGGAATAAATAAATTATTATTATAATACTGAGTAATTTCACGAGCTAAATATTGTTGCACATGGTATTATACTCGATTTTCATAACTTTCAACATTGAATATTATTTAAGGCCCACAAGCATAGCACAAAATATTACTAAAACTCAAAACATTTAAATTTAAAATATTCTTGAATACTATCGACAAATTTCAATAATCAAAAATAACAATTTTTCTGAACAGAATTGTGATACAGAAGTCTAAACTCGGACTTTTTTTGAAAAATGGATCATATGCGGAACATATTATGCACATTCAATACTATGGTTTTCAAGCTTGTCAACGTAATGTTATTGTTCATGACATGCCTTGTTTTATTTTGACAAAGTTGCACTAGAAAAAAAAGTAGTCAATACGATTTTTTTAAAAACTATACTGATGGTTCAATCGGAAGTTAGCTTGCGACCGTGCACAAAAGGCAGAGTAATGGGAGGACTTGGGGTGTTCTAGTAATAAGTATAGAGTCTAGTAATGTTGTAATTTCTGCACCAAATCCATCGATCCCTGGCAAAAACTGGGTGGGTTTTGAGTGTGGTTTTAGTCTCACACTGAATCCATCAGTGCTGATGAAACAATCACTTTCGAAGTGATAAGAGCAAATTCTCTTGATTTTTTGCCATTCACTCTCAGAGTAAACACCTATCCTTTCAAGCCATTCCTTGTAGGTATTCTTCGGAAACCTGCAGGAAAAGAAAAGTTCAAAAATCTGAACACGTTTTGTAGAAAACTGACTCACTTATTGTGAAACGTAATATTTTCAGATTTCTTTCTACTCCTCCAAGAGTTTTTACAATATTTTATAAAGTACGACATAATTCCAACAATAACACTATACAGGGTGGGTCACGGTCGATGGTACCTTAGACGTTTACGAAGAACGGGAAATAGTATCATTCTGAAAATTTGGTTTCTCAAGTAGTTGCTCTTGGTCTATCGATCTAAAATATTTTAAGCAATGCAACGTTGCCGCTTATACCAGAAAGTAGCAGCATCTTTGTTATTTCAAATGGGTCACCCTGTATATTACCGCATTTTTGAACTTGTCATTCCTTTCTGATTATTTCTGCCTCATACTCCCCTATACCTATCTATAACGGTTTTTGAGATATTGGTTATTTTCCATATTTTTTATCCAAAACATAGCTCAAATTGAATGTTTATTTCTGCGGTATTTGGATTCTTAGGAAGTTGCAATTTTGTGTTTAGTTCATCAAGATCATGTACATTGATTCTGTATAGAGAAGTTTGTTCTGTGTTATACAGGGTCGTTCAAAATTCAGGATCTTACTGCTAGATACGAAAAGGGTTGAAAGTTCGTTTTTTTAAATGGAACATCCTGTATATTAAGAAATATGCTGAAAGATGACTAAATTCCCTTCGAATTGATATATCATGTTCCTATACCTAAATAGCCAGAATTCCGAGATAATAGCAATTTTCACTTGTAATCTCCCAAGTGCTTGAATTATTGCCGGAAATTTTTCGAGTACATGAATTTTCTTTGAAAATTCATGTACGAGATAAATTTACGGCAATTAATTCAAGCACGAGGGGGATTCGGTAAGAAAATTTCACACCGAGAAATGAAAATCATCCAACAATTCATAAGAAATAACTAACGATGGTTTCACCTGAACTATTTATAACCACTGAAATATTGATATGTAAAATATTTAACAAAATTTTCATCAATAAATGTGTTTAAATTTGGAACAAAAAAAAAATAAAAAAGTTATGTTCTTATCGTGTATTGAACCATAATAAGTGGAAATTTTTCTGTCAAACATTTGATATGTGACAAGTTGATATTTTGCTTTAATGTATAAATGGAGGTCTAGTTTTCATATGAAAGGAGATAATTATGTATTTACAAGATATTTGGAATGTGCCTGAAAATATTTTCTCCACGATTATTGCAGAAATTGTCAATTCTGAAATCATATTTCAGAAGAAGTTCAATACACCATTTGTCACAAGTTTTTTATCACAAGTCCCGTAGTTGAGCGGTAGTGTTGCGGCCGGTCTCACCAGGCTAAGAGTACATGACAACCTACCCCGCAAACATGGTGAGGTGTTATATGAGTCGCTGGATATCTTCCAGGAGCGCTGGGTAGAACCGGCGCCGTAGGGAATCAAAGTTGAGAATCTAAAACGTCAAGTACTTCAACCCGGTTTTTTGCTTCTAGCCTTTTCCGGGGCAACATCCAAATTATGGTCCTCACAAACTACCAACCCTCAACTTTTTACATTGAATGGGACGACAACACGCGCATAAGCTTTGCAAGAGGAGCGAATACTCGAGATACCACCATTATTTCTGCCCAAGGTCGACATTTTCACCACAAATTTGCACCAGCGCCACCAGCGGAGGCAGTGACCAGCGTCCTCTCTATATGGGGACACTTGGCACTGTCAAAAGGCATCGTGCACGTCACCAGAGCTGGCAACAGCAGGGTGGCGTGAAGCACACTTGACGTCCTCTCCTTCCTTTCATCCTATCCCCCCGCCGGGCGAAGATGGACTGAAGAAAGAGTAGCTGCTTCGGGTAGAATAATGAATTGTAAATAATAACTTTGATAGAATAAAGTTTTATTTATTTATATATTTATGAGTCGCTAGGTCGATGGTTCAATCCACGATAAGAACATAACTTTTTAATTTTTTTTCTCAAATTTAAACACATTTATTGATGAAAATTTTGTTAAGTATTTTACATATCAATATTTCAGTGGTTATAAATAGTTCAGGTGAAATCATCGTTAGTTATTTCTTATGAATTGTTGGATGATCTTCATTTCTCGGTGTGAAATTTTCTTACCGAATCCCCCTGTGCTTGAATTAATTGCCGTAAATTTATCTCGTATATAAATTTTCAAAGAAAGTTCATGTACTCGAAAAATTTCCGGCAATAATTCAAGCACTTGGGAGATTACAAGTGAAAATTGCTATTATCTCGGAATTTTGGCTATTTAGGTATAGGAACATGATATATCAATTCGAAGGTAATTTAGTCACCTTTCAGAATATTTCATAATATACAGGATGTTCCATTTAAAAAAACGCACTTTCAACCCTTTTCGTATCTAGCAGTAAGATCATGAATTTTGCACGACCCTGTATAACGCAGAACAAACTTCTCTATACAGAATCAATGTACATGATCTTTATGAACTAAACACAAAATTGCAACTTCCTAAGAATCCAAATAGCGCAGAAATAAACATTCAATTCGAGCTATGTTTTGGATAAAAAATATGGAAAATAACCAATACCTCAAAAACCGTTAGAGATAGGTATAGGGGAGTATGAGGCAGAAATAATCAGAAAGGAATGACAAGTTCATAAATGCGGTAATATACAGTGTGACCCATTTGAAATAACAAAGATGCTGCTACTTTCTGGTATAAGCGGCAACGCTGCATTGCTGAAAATATTTTAGATCGATAGACCAAGAGCAACTACTTGAGAAACCAAATTTTCAGAATGATCGTATGTCCCGTTCTCCGTAAAGTCTAAGGTACCATCGACCGTGACCCACCCTGTATACAAAGACACAAAGAAACTATAGATAACTGGCTGTTAATTTAACATACTGTTGCACTGGACGGGAGTGCTTCCAAACCATAAATTGGGAAATTAATAATACAATTCATATAGTACATGCAGATGAATGTCTCTCTCGCACCCACACAAATAACCAATGACGTATTTCTCTGCTGAGCTTCATGTTCCTCGTTTCTTCTTCTCCTAGAGTTGTCTCTTTATATGGGTGCGCAGAGGGTCTAAAAGCATTCCAGTCAAGATAATATAATTTCATTTCAGTGTAGCCAAACCACTGTTTCAACACGTGTTTCAGTGTTTCTGGAGGAAGATTCGATAGATTATTTGAATATTAATTGAAAATTAAATTTTAAATCATTTCTTCCTTCATTCATTCATTCACTTCTCCAGAAGATGGACTGACTTCTAACAGAAAACAAACATTGAAATTTATCTGCCTTACACTCGTTCAACTGTTCTTCAGGAATGAGTTTGCAATTTCTTTACTCAACGTATAAGTCTGATTTCAAACGGGGGACAACCTGTATAGGGTTATTATCCATCATCCTAGATTAGAAAATATTTCAGTAGTAATGATTACCACGTGTGTTACCGAATGAAATGAAATTATTTCAATGCATATACAGGCCGTTTCTTTTATCATGTGGTAACATTGCTATATTCTAAACCGCAACAGATACGAAGACGATTAAATGGGAGAAAAGGTAACTATTGTGAAGAACAGTACAATGGTCAAAGAAAATTTACAGGGAGTCTCGCCCTTCCCGAGTTATACAGGGAAAACCAAAAATGCTGTTATTTGTTTTTTACGAATAGAACTGTTATTTCTGAAAATATAAAAAAATTTATAAGGAAAGTTTTAATGTATTTAAAATGTACTATAAAAATGTAACAATGAATCTTTGATTAAACGTTTCGTGTCAACACGGCCACCATCAACTTTTTTTTTTCAAATACGGACCTGTCTATTTTAGTACAGATATTGATAAAGCGATAAAATCACAATTCAGTGGTATATCACACTTGATATTTTTATAACGTTTCATTTAAAATAACTAGCATCCTCAGTGACAACAATTTTTAATTACGGTCCTGTTGTTAGTTCTTTTGTAAATTATTTTGATTTCTTCAAAACCTATTCAACTATTGGCATACTTCAGACTTCACCCAATAATTTCGGTAAGAAGATACCCCAACACAACGAACATTCGTATTTATCCTTCTTGGGCATTTTTGTATTACAGAAATCCTTGTTTCAAGGCTGATTTCTTCTGAATCAATTATCATACTGAATATTTCTATAATTCTCAATCCTGGAAGTAACGAAAATATTACTTTTTGGTCAAAATACGACTATTGTGTGATATGGTACAATTAAATAGCATCTCACTTCATTTACCATTTTTAAACAAGTAGGCTTTGCTTGGTTTCTATGGCAGGACAAATAAATGAGTTGTTGATACGTGTTAAGAACTGTCAGTCGTTTATACACTCAGTCATATCAAAGATGTATTCAAATGACGAAAGGACTGATATGCTATTTGCTTATGCAAAATCAAATAGAAATCCTCTTTTGGCAAAAAATATGTAGGGTGAGCTATACCCAAATCGTCGTATTCCAAACATTCAAATGTTTAGACGATTAGAAAGAAATTTGAGAGACTGTGGTGCATTTGATAGAAATAAAACTAGACAATGTGTTGTTACTGGAAGTATGCGGAACCAAATAAATGCTTTAGGTAAGCAAATATTACTTCATAAAGATTAACAAAGTGACGAAAATATTTTTTTTCAATTTAGGATTGGTTATTTACAAAAATATTTCTAATCAAGATTGTTCTTTACGAGAAATTGCCCACGAACTAGGGATTTCTGTAAAATCTACCAGAAATATTTTGAAAAAGAACAAATACAAATGCTACAGGATACGCAAAGTTCATCACCTCAATGAAAGGGATTACGGAAGGAGAGTACGATTTGCGATGTGGTTGAGACGTAAAAATAGGGAAGTTGGAAATATTTGTAATAAAATAATATGGACGGACGAATCAAAATTCACCAACAATGGTTGGTTTAACAGAAACATCCATTATAGGTAGAATAATAGAAATTAACATTTACATAGAGAAACCAATTTCCAGGAAAGGTTCGGAATAAATGTTTGGTTGGGAATTTTTTACGACGAGCATTTGAATGGTGGAATGTATTTACATTTTTTATCCAATGAGTTTGATGGCTACTTAGATGAATTGCCACTGAACATCCGCCGTGAAATACAATATTTTCAACAAGACGGAGCCCCTCCCCATAATGCAGCAATAGTAAGGGAACATTTAGATGCAATATTCCCAAGAAAATGGATTGGAAACAATGGACCAATTGCCTGGCCAGCTCGATCCCCAGACCTGACTCCTTTAGATTTTTTTGTCTGGGGATACATAAAGGATGAAGTTTTTTCGACAACTAGTACAGATATCGACCATCTCAAACAAAAAATAAGAGATGCATGTAATAGCATTACACCCATCATGCTAGAAAATTGCCACAGAAATTGTATGGACAGACAACTTATGTGCATTCAACAAAGAGGTCGGCAATTCGAGCATTTAATGTAGGTTATCATGAAGAATTCATTTTCTGTATTGGTTTTATTTTCACTCAAAAATTCAATATGAAATAAATTGTTTTCTGTTTGTTTGATTTCTTCTACTCTTAAGTAAGTTTATTTCCGAGGTAAATTGCTATCGTTCGTCTCTGAAACTACATATATCTTTTATTATAGTGTAAACATAATTTTAATAGATACATTTATTCAAAGCGTCACTGATAATTTTTATATCGGAGGGTTAGGTTTTGTGGAATCCATAAACGACCTAACGACAGGACCGTAATTAAAAATTGTTGTCACTGATGATGTTAGTTATTTTAAATGGAACGTTATAAAAATATCAAGTGTGATGTACCACTGAATTGTGATTTTATCGCTTTATCAATATTTGTACTAAAACAGACAGGTCCGTATTTGAAAAGAAATGTTGATGGTGGCCGTGTTGACACGAAACGTTTAATCAAAGATTCATTGTTACATTTTTATAGTACATTTAGAATACATTAAATCTTTCCTTTTCCATTTTTTTATATTTTCAGAAATAACAATTCTATTCGTAAAAAACAAATAACAGCATTTTTAGTTTTCCCTGTATAACTCGGGAAGGGCGAGACTCCCTGTAAATTTTCTTTGACCTTTGTACTGTTCTCCACAATAGTTACCTTTTCTCCCATTTAATCGTCTTCGTATCTGTTACGGTTTAGAATATAGCAATGTTACCACATGATAAAAGAAACGGCCTGTATATATACGTTTAAGGTGGCTCAAGGACCTCGGTCAATGGCCAGTCAAGTATTATTTTTATACGTAATAAAGAATTTATTATTATTATTATAAGTTTCCTAAAATGAAAGTTGTTCAAATATTGAGAGCAGAAATGGCATATTTACGAACTTGAAATAAAGATCGAGTTCCAACCATCGACAACATCGATATGAAGTTAAATAAAGTATGGAGTATTGGCAGTACGTGACGGAAAATCATTCAATAAATAATGAACAACCTCCGAAACTGCTGGCGATGTTCGAAGTGCTTACTTCCAAGTACATAAATATGTCAGTTGTGCTCACATTATTTGTGTGTACATTGTCTTTCCTAGAAAACTTTATGGTATGTTTGTGCAAGAACAATTTTCTGGCTCATATATTAATTGCCGTAGCGTCCGTGTGAAACTCACTGATTTTTGGTGGCGTATTCACTTCAGTTGTAGGAAAACCCTGAAAAATCGACATGTATCCCAATCAAGTATTTCTCACCAGAGTTGACATTGAGGCAACACATCACTTCATTTAAACAGGGCACGTGAGCTATCGCTATCGATACACTCCAGGAAAATTGTAGATCAGCAGAAGTGACTCGAACCAGTACCAAGTACTGTCTAAAACTCAAGCACGTCCGGAAAGGGCCGTGGTGGACGTGCTGGAGCGTTCACTTCTCGAACAAGAGGTCGTGGGTGCAATTCCCAGCACATGGTCATCGGTCTTGTGCATGGCATCACACGTTAGTAAAGGCTGCGGCTTCCCAAGTCTCGTGAAGACTTCTGAGGGTTGCGCGTAGGGGTGCAACCGGTTGACGGAAATAACAATTTAAACATTTTTGACATCGGCTACTCGTTGTTAATATTACATTGATTACAGTAGTAGGTTTTCGTACAGCTGAAAAGTCAATGCACAACCAAAAATTAGTAGGTCGCACAGGATATTATGCTTTTGGGTACAGTGTGCTACTGTTTATATGGGAAAGTTATTATAAATGTATTTCATTTCTGCAGACAGGACAAAATATTTGAAACTTTCTATGCGTTTTGTCCTTCACAAACTCATTTTCAGGGCACAACAACACACCACATCTGCAAAAAGTAATCAGAAGTGAGTGCCTCGCGAAATCTACAATGTTTCCTACATTACCATCTTGATCCATCTGGATTATCTGTTTAAAACACCGTTTCTTAAATGATCATTATTTTATTCAGTGTATGCAACATTTGAGTTGTGCCTTTAATCTTTTTCATAATAATTTGTATAATTGTAATTATGCAGAATCACCCCATTTTATATAGGTACACTAGTACATTTTTTTATCTACAGTGTGGTGCACTAAGTGTGCAACAAATGGGGAAACTTGTTTATTATCCATTTCTCAGAAAATTTTATTCTTGACAAAAGTTGGTGCATGTTCCAAAACTATACCAAGTGTACCTGAAATGGCTTTATGACAAACACCATAAGGATAGGCCAAAAAATATAAAGTTCGTTCAAGAGTAAAGTACCCTTATTTCAAAAAATATAGAAATATGTTGAAGAGAAAAATTGCTTAGAATTAAAAGTTAGGTTCAGATACGAAGTCATGGCCTGCTATTCGATTTTTTTTTTCGTTTGGAAAATATTGAATTACCCCCGTATGATACATATTTTTACTATTTTGATTTAATATGTACGTGAAGTAGCCACAATCAAATCAGGCTGGAGTATTTTTTATCAAATTGAAGTGTATTTGTAAAATTTACTTGGATTTGTATTTTTTTGTTGACCGTAAACTTCATGTTTGTTGCAACGATATTTAACAGAACTCTAGAATAAAACAAATACTCTTTTTAACGAGTCAAATACTATGTAAATGTTCATATGAATAAACTGTCAAAATCTATCGCGGATAGCCATGAACAAAAAGAACTAATAAGCGATAGTACAGAAACTTACAGTAGGTAACTGAACAGGTGCTAACAATAAAAATTATCGAAGCATCTCTGTATGTCCACCTTCTCTTTCGATGCATCTAAGTGTTCGCTCATAAAATTCGTTTACTGTAGATCGCAACACATTAGCGGGAATATTTCTGCAATGAACTCGTATTGAAGTTTCAAGTTCAGCAACATTATTAAAGGGACGATCTCTGTAGACTTTTTGTTTTAAGTATCCTCATAAAAAATAATCCAGAGGTGTAAGGTCTGGAGAACGAGGAGGCCATCGAGGATCGGTATTTCGTCTAACCATTTATTACGAAATGTCCTATTCAGCCACTGAGAAACATTTCTAGTAGAATGGGCAGGACATCCGTCATGTTGGAACCATACTTTTTGCCGTTCTTCTAATACCATATCATCCCAAAAACTCTCCTATTTCAATTTCCAAAAAGTTCAAGTACCTGTCACCATTCAAATTCTCTCGAAAAAAAAACGGACCTAGTCATGTATCATTTAATATACCACACCAAACGTTTGTTTTCTGATAGTATTGATTTTTGTTGACAATAATAAAATTTGGGTTGACATCTGACCACCATCTGCAATTTTGTGATGATAGAACCCAATTTGTTGTAAAAGTCGATTCATCTCCAAACAGAATACATCCATGAAAATCTCTTTGTTCTTCTATTTCACCCTGAATCCACATGGAAAAATCATATCTCAAATCATAGTCTCTTTCTTGCAATGTACAAATGAATGTAGGTTTGAAAGCATGGTACTTATGTTTCTTGAGAATAAGCTTCACAGAGGTTTTTTTATGCCGGTATAATCACTAATTTCTTGGGTGGACCTTCTAGGATTTTCTACTACTGCTTGAAATACGTCAAGCTGGTTTTCTTCTGTGCATACAGGTTTCGTACGCTCCGTATTATGTTAATATTCTAGTGAGCCGGTCTGTTTGAAATTCTTTAAAATTCTACTTACACTTGAATAGCAAATTTGTTTGTCTGGATGCCGCTCGTTGAAAATATTTGCAGCTTCGCGCATTGTTTTATAACCATCACCACAGATTAAAACTAATTCTGCCTATTCAGTTAACGTTAATACTACTGGGCGAGGCATTTTTAATTAAGGACAAATATGAAAACGTTTGACAGGCAAGTTTCAAGACGCCACACTATCAAACTACAGTATTGTATTCGGGCGTATGTGTTTTTTGTTCATGGCTATCCGCGATAGATTTTGGAGTGTTTTTTAATATCTGTTCTAGTTGAGACATTGTTGTCAGAAGAACAGAAATTTTATGCCTTTATTGACAGTTTATTCATGTGAACATTTGCTTAGTAAAGTATTTGCCTCATTAAAAAGAGTATTTGTTTTATTCTAGAGTTCTGTTAAATATCGTTGCAACAAACATGAAGTTCGGTCACCTAAAAAATACAAATCCAAGTAAATTTTACAAATACACTTTAATTTGATAAAAAATACTCCAAACTGATTTGATTGTGGCTACTTCACATACATATTAAATCAAAATAGTAAAAATATGTATCATACGGGGGTAATTCAATATTTTCCAAACGAAAAAAAAAATTCGAATAGCAGGCCATGACTTCGGATCTGAACATAACTTTTAATTCTAAGCAACTTTTCTCTTCAACATATTTCTATATTTTTTGAAATAAGGGTACTTTACTCTTGAACGAACTTCATATTTTTTGGCCTATCCTGTATGGTGTTTGTCATAAAGCCATTTCAGGTACTCTTGGTATAGTTTTGGAACATGCACCAACTTTTGTCAAGAATAAAATTTTTTGAGAAATCGATAATAAACAAGTTTCCCATTTGTTGCACACTTAGTGGACCACACTGTATATTGTAGTGAAAAAAACTATTCAAGTTGAAACGAGAGGAAAGCTATCTTCATTTTGACTCAAGCTCAATAAATCCTCAAGCTATCGAGACTGCCATGCTTCTCAAAGGATATGGCACTGGATATATGTTTTCCTGGGCTCGTCAGATTTGTGTTTGTTTTTGGATATAGCTATCAGGAGGTCAAAAGAAACAACCTCCTTCATTAGACTTTTTTTCTGGCTATCCAATATAGAAAGTTTGAGGGCAAATTTAAAAATATACAGGGTGTTCCAAACTCAATGGTCTATTAGACGTTTCTGGAAAAAGGGATGTAGGACTATTTTGAAAATTTGGTTTCTTGGATAATCAGCTCTGCTCTATCGATCTAAAACATTTTCAGAGCTGCGGCATTGCCGCTCCTATCGAAAAGTAGCAACAACTTGGATATTTCAAATGGGATACCCTGTACATTATTGCATTTTTCGGTTTGCTATTGCTTTTCAGTGGTGGCTATCTCCAGTGGTGTTTGAGAAAATCAATAATTTCCTTATTTTTTGTGCGAAACATAGCTTAAATTAAACGTTTATTACTGCAGTACTTGCATACGTAGAAAGCTGAAATTTTTGATGTAGTTTGACAATATCCTGTATATTAGTTATGAATAAGGGAATTCGTTCTTCATTATATAGGATCGTTGCGATTTTACCGATAGATACAAAAGTGGTAAAAGGTGTATTTTATCAAATGGAACACCCTGTATATTATCAAATATCCTGAAAGGCAATTAAATTTTCTTCCAAATGATGAATCATGTTCCTATTCCTAAGGAGTCAGATTTCCGAAATAAAAGTAAATTTTCTATAAAAATTGGATTATTTTGCCATATCTTGTATTGGGTAGATATGAAATGTCATCATGAAAATTCTAAAATTATTACATTGATAATCTATCGTTTGCTCGTACATTAACGTAAATTTGATTAGAAATGAATCAAAATGAAAAACAAATTTGTCCCATATTTCTAACTGTTCATTAGATATTTATATTTTGTATTTTTTCACAACAGTCTTTTCCAAAACTAATATTGCATGAATTGAGAAATATAGTGATTTGAAATTTTAATTACCCTGATTGGGAGATAAAATTATCATGGAGATGAAAAACCGAACCAAGCATACTTCGTTTGTTCAAATTTGATTTAAAATTTCAATTCACTATATTTCTCGATATGAGAAATCTGGCTAATAATCTCTTAAATACATTTTTATCATGATGCTCTTGATCTGGGTACTTTTGTGCATAACCCCTCGACGCTAATAAGCAATTTTTTCGTAGTACTCTCCAATGTTTGAAATCATGTTGATTATTTCTTGTGTGAAACTTTTCATTTTGCTCCTCAAACCTGAGAACACATAAGAGCAAGACGAATTTAACACAAACTTATGACAAAAAATTACGCTTGTTGTCATGAGCCTGCTGTTTGAACAGAGTTGAACGTATCACTGAAGTATATAAATGAAATCAAACTAATATAGATGAAAACATGGTAATTCAAAAAATTCATCGGATTTCGAAAAGGCTTCGACAACCCCTGAAGTACCACATTTAGGTATAGAGAAATATTATATGGTTCATGAGGAAAAATATAAGAAGTTCCATTTGAAATAACAAAGTTACTGGAGTTCAAATAGGCGGTAAGTGAACCTCGGTCATGTTAGCTCCCGGCCGGCCAGCTCCAAGCCGCAACATTCGATTATTCCACCACGGCCAAAAATGGAGCCTGTTTTTTTTCCAAGGGAAAATTGATTTTGTTTATTCGGTAGACATCAAATAAGAATTATGATGACGGAATGAAGTATTTTTATAAATTTATAGATACATAAAAAACGATTCAAATAGAAAGTAACCCTAAGTAGTGGCCATTCTCGAACGGCAATGCTTTTGGGATGTAAAAAAGATTATTACTAATGCAAGAATGAAATTGTAAACCAATAAAAAAATATCAGCTCCAAGAATATAGAGTAGCAATTCAGGTCTTATCTCCCTATATTTTTTTCCACAACATTCGATCAAATTCAACCTGAAGGGACCGGCCTCGAAGGGCAATTGTCTTGGGATGTATATAAGATAATTAATAATGCAAAAATGACTCATTCAACGTTTTCAATAAGAGGAAAAGTGCCAACTCCAAGCATACGAAGTAGTAATAGGTACATGTCAAATCTCGCAATATTTTTACCATAACATTTGATTATTTTCAACCTGAAGAAGTGGCCGGCATCGGACGGCGATGACTCTGGGATGAAATGAGATTATTATTATTGCAAAACTGATTTTTTGAACGACTTCAATAAACAAAAATGTGCAAGCTCCAAGCATGGGATGTGTCAAACCTCGCAATATCTTCACAATTTTTTTGATTGCAAGCCAAAGAAGTGGCCGGCCTCGATTAGCAATGTTTTGTGATGGTAATAAAATATTTATCACTGCAAAAATGATTTATTGAACGACTTCAATCGTAGAAAAAGTGCCAGCTCCAAACATATGAAAAAGCAGTGCATGTCAAATCTCGCAATATTATCAATAAAATATTCGATCCAATTCATTCTGAATGCCGGCCTCAACCGGCAACTGTTGTGGGATGCAAGTCAAACAATTAGAAATACAAAAATGACTCCCTACACGACCCAACCAACGAAAAAGTTACAGCTCCAAGCATGGGAAGTGTCAAACCTCGCAATGTCTTCACTAACATTTTCGATTATTTGCAAGCCGAAGAAGTTGCCGGCCTCGACCGGCATTGGTTTTGTGATGTGAATAAGATAATTATCAATGCAAAACAGATTTTTTTGAACGACTTCGATGAACAAAAAAACGCCAGCGCCAAGCGTGGGAAGTGTCAAACTTCGCAATATCTACACTAACATTTTCGATTATTTGCAGGCCGAAGAAGTTGTCGGCCTCGACCGGCATTTTTTTTGTGATTTGAATAAGATATTTATCAATGCAAAAATGATTTTTTGAACGACTTTGATGAACAAAAAAACGCCAGCTCCAAGCGTGAGAAGTGAAAAATTTCGCAATATCTCCACTAACATTTTCTATTATTCGCAATCCGAAGAAGTTGCCGGCCTCGACCGGCAATGGTTTTGTGATGTGAATAAGATAATTATCAATGCAAAAATGATTTTTTGAACGAATTTGATGAACAAAAAAACGCCAGCTCCAAGCGCGGGATGTGAAAAATTTCGCAATATCTCCAGTAACATTTTCGATTATTTGCAATCCGAAGAAGTTGCCGGCCTCGACCGGCAATGGTTTTGTGATGTAAATAAGATAATTATCAATGCAAAAATGATTTTTTTAACGACTTTGATGAACAAAAAAACGCCAGCTCAGAGCGTGAGAAGTGACAAATTTCGCAATATCTCCCCTATCATTTTCGATTATTTGCAATCCGAAGAAGTTGCCGGCCTCGACCGGCAATGGTTTTGTGATGCAAAAATGATTTTTTTAACGACTTTGATGAACAAAAAAACGCCAGCTCCAAGCGTGAGAAGTGACAAATTTCGCAATATCTCCACTAACATTTTCGATTATTTGCAATCCTAAGCCATTGCCGGCCTCGACCGGCAATGGTTTTGTGATGTGAATAAGATAATTATCAATGCAAAAATGATTTTTTTAACGACTTTGATGAACAAAAAAACGCCAGCTCCAAGTGTGGGAAGTGACAAATTTCGCAATATCTCCAATAGCATTTTCGATTATTTGCAAGCCGAAGCAGTTGCCGGCCTCGCCCGGCAATGGTTTTGTGTTGTGGATAAGATGATTTTCAATGCAAAAATCAGTTTTTGAACAACTTTGATAAACAAAAAAACGCCAGCTCCAAGCGTGAGAAGTGACAAATTTCGCAATATCTCCACTATTATTTTCGATTATTTGCAAGCCGAAGAAGTTGCCGGCCTCGACCGGCAATGGTTTTGTGATGTGAATAAGATGATTATCAATACAAAAATGATTTTTTTTAACGACTCTGATGAACAAAAAAACGCCAGCTCTGGATTATAACCGATTGCCGTTTCCGGTGAAAGTAGCCAATGGAGACAGTTGCCGATTATTCCGAAATTTGGCCCGAAATAATATTTTACACATTTGAAGCTGATACTTCTCCATTGAATACAGATGAAAAGGTATTTTTTGTATCAGGAATAATTCAATATACCTACTACTTAAAAATTGCCAGTCGATGTCGGCCTGATTTTCAAGACAAGAAGTTGAAAATAATCGAGGTTAGGGAAAAAATAAAGCAATAGGGAAATAATAAAACGATATGAAATGGAGCATTTTTTCGTGCATTATTGTGGTAAAAACGTTGCAATATTTGAATTTGCAGTGGAGGCCGGCCACTTCTTTGGCTTGCATATAATCGAAAATGTTAGTGGAGATATTGCGAAATTTGTCACCTCCCACGCTTGGAGCTGGCGTTTTTTTGTTCATCAAAGTAATTCAAAAAATCATTTTTGCACTGATAATCATCTTATTCACATCACAAAACCATTACCGGACGAGGCCAGCAACTTCTTCGGCTTGCAAATAATCGAAAATGTTAGTGGAGATATTGCGAAATTTGTCACTTCCCACGCTTGGAGCTGGCGTTTTTTTGTTCATCAAAGTCGTTCAAAAAATCATTTTTGCACTGATAATCATTTTATTCACATCACAAAAACATTGCCGGACGAAGCCGGCAACTTCTTCAGCTTGCAAATAATCAATAATGTTAGTGAAGATATTGCGAAATTTGTCACTTCCCACGCTTGGAGCTGGCGTTTTTTTGTTCATCAAAGTCGTTCAAAAATTCATTTTTGCATTGATAATAATTTTATTCACATCACAAAACTAGTGCCAGACGAGGCCGGCAACTTCTTCGGCTTGCAAATAATCGAAAATATTAGAGGAGATATTGCGAAATTTGTCACTTCCCACGCTTGGAGCTGTCGTTTTTTTGTTCATCAAAGTCTCTCAAAAAATCATTTTTGCATTGATAATTATCTTATTCACATCACAAAACCATTGCCGGTCGAGGCCGGCAACTTCTTCGGCTTGCAAATAATCGAAAATATTAGTGGAGATATTGCGAAATTTGTTACTTCTCACGATTGGAGCTGGCGCTTTTTTGTTCATCAAAGTCGTTCAAAAAATCATTTTTGCATTGATAATCATTTTATTCACATCACAAAACCATTGCCGGACGAGGCCGGCAACTTCTTCGGCTTGCAAATAATCGAAAATATTAGTGAAGATATTGCGAAATTTTACACTTCCCACTCTTGGAGCTGGCGTTATTTTGTTCATCAAAGTCGTTCAAAAAATAATTTTTTCATTGATAATCATCTTATTCACATCACAAAACCATTTCCGGCCGAAGCCGGCAACTTATTCGGCTTGCAAATAATCGATAATTTGTCACTTCCCACGCTTGGAGCTGGCGTTTTTTTGTTCATCAAAGTCGTTCAAAAATTCATTTTTGCATTGATAATTATCTTATTCACATAACAAAACCATTGCCAGGCGAGGCCGGCAACTTCTTCGGCTTGCAAATAATCGAAAATGTTAGTGAAGATATTGCGAAGTTTGACACTTCCCACGCTTGGAGCTGGCGTTTTTTTGTTCATCAAAGTCGTTCAAAAATTCATTTTTGCATTGATAATTATCTTATTCACATCACAAAACCATTGCCAGGAGAGGCCGGCAACTTCTTCGAAAATGTTAGTGAAGATATTGGGAAGTTTGACACTTCCCACGCTTGGAGCTTGAGCATTTTTGTTTGTTAAAGTCGTTCAAAAAATCAGCTTTGCAATAATGATAATCTCATTTTATCCCAGAGTTATTGCCGTTCGATGCCGGCCACTTCTTGTTCAGGTTCAGGTTGAAAATAATCAAATGTTATGGTGAAAATATTGCGAGATATGATATGTACTACTACTTCGTATGCTAGGATTTGGCACTTTTTCTTTAGTTATCTTATATACATCCCAGACAATTGCCCTTCGAGGCCGGTCACTTCTTCAGGTTGAATTTGATCGAATGTTGTGGAAGAAATATAGGGAGATAAGACATGAATTGCTAATTCATATTCTTGGAGCTGGCATTTTTTTTATTCGTTCACAAACTCATTCTTGCATTAATAATAATCTTATATACATCCCAAAATTCAGGGTTACTTTCTATCTGAATTGTTTTTTATGTATATATAAATTTACAAAAATACTCCTTTTCGTCATCATAATTCTTATTTGGTGGCTACCGAATAAACACAATTGATTTTCCCTTGGAAAAAAACAGGTTCTATTCTTGACCGTGGTGGAATAATCGAATGTGGCGGCTTGGAGCTGGCTGGCCGGGAGCTAACTTGACCGAGGTGGTAAGTGATCCTAATAATATAAAATACACTGTATACTATTGATCGTCTACTCAAGCTACAATTACTAGGTGAAACGGATTTGACGGATCATCAAAATTTCGTACACCTGCAGCGGCTAATTCGAATTATATTAAATTTCTTTGACAACTGATGTTTGTTTTTTTTTGGGTTTGAGGTCTTGAATTAAAGAAAACTCTATTTCTTTACAGTCAACGTTTCGTCAGTTTATTCTGACATCTTCAGGGCACTGTAAGATATAAAAAAGGTTGATGTTTTTAAATTTATAAACTTTAGAACATTTAAATATGATTTTTTTTCCAGAAACAACCACTGAACTATTATTAGTCAACAGATACACCTTAAGAAGAAGAAATTGGTATATTTTACTTACGAAAGGATGAGTCTTCCGCGTAATACGTATATCTATATCCTACGACCATATTAGGTCTGAATCACGTGTAACAGGCGGAATAGTTCGATGTAAAAACGGGTAACAAACAAACAATTCACAACACCAGACACGTTAAAATTCGAGTAAAATACCACCTTACTTGGGTGCATGCCAAAATCGAAATGATAAAAGAGCAGAATGTACAAATGAAAATGCAGCAGAGAAAAAAAATATATTTAAAAACTAAACACAAAACCCAATGCATATTACCAAGATATAAAGTATCAGTGTTTGGTTCTTATTCTCGCTGTTAGATTGAAATAGGCACTGTTCAAGTTCTCCAGGTCTTTTCTAAAGTTGACCGTATTGTATTTCATTATATTAATCATTTCAGAGAAATTTCTTTTAAACAGAAAAGATTCATACCCCAATATTTTTGTGTTGGCCAGTTCAAAGTGATGGTCGGTTTTAATACAATTTTCAACCAATGAAGTAGGGGTTTTTAATGTTAAATTATTTTTCATATCTCTTTCATGTTCTTTGAGGCGTGTTTTTAAATATCTTTTAGTTTGGCCTACGTACACTTTTGCAGTTATGGCAAGGGATTTCATAAATGACGTTTGATCTGCATTCTAGAGGGGTTTTTTCTTTGGTTTTGCTTAAAAAATTTTTCTTTATTGTATTTTCATTTTTGAATGCAATCTTTATATTTGAAGTGGAATCTTGGAGAATACTGCTCAATTTTTCTGAGAGACCTACTACGTAAGGTATTTTGAAATATTTTTTTTATTTTCCAATGGTGTATCTCTTTTGTCAGTTATGGTCGTAAATCTAATTTGAATTCTGTTAATAATTCTGTTTGGATAATTATTTTTTATAAGGTAATGTTTTAATTGTTTTAGATTATCCTCTATGAAAATAGGGCTACATATCCTTATCATGCTATCCATCAAGTTGTGTATAATATTCAATTTCTGTCTCATAGGATGATGGGAATTGAAATTGAGGTATCTTTCTGAAAAGGTTGGTTTATGATACCAATTTATCAGAAGTTTATTATTAAGTGTCCTAATAACCAATGTGTCTAAAAAAGCTAGACAGTTATGTTGTTACAGTTCAATCGTGAATTGTAGTTGTGGATGAAATTGGTTGAAAACACGTAACAATTCATCTTGTTTTCCCACTGGGATTATTAGAAAAATGTCATCAACGTATCTCTTATATGCCTGAACTTTGAAGGAAAGCTGGGATAGACAAGTTTCTTGTAAATTTTGCATTACCAGATCTGAACAAATTGGAGACATACAATTTCCCATTCCTAGACCAGTTATCTGTTGATAAAAAACTCATTGAAATTAAAGTAATTACTCTCGACACAGAAATTAACTAACTGTAAGAACTCCTTTTGGTTGAGCAGTGTATTTTCTTCAATTAGAAACCATTTTTGTTGTATGATGTTTATTAGAAGGTCTGTAGGTATTTTTTTTATATCTTACAGTGCCCTGAAGATGTCAGAATAAACTGACGAAACGTTGGCTGTAAAGAAAAAGAGTTTTCTTTAATTCAAGACCTCAAACCCAAAAAAAACAAACATCAGTCATTATAGGAAAAGGTCCTTAAAACTTGCAAATTCTTTGACAACGTTACATTTTGAGAAAAAGTTGAATATCTCACAAACTAAACATAGTGAGCTTATTTTTTCTCAAACATTTCAAAAATGCAAGTAATTACAGGGTAAAAATATTTACCTAACTTTGATATGCCACGATCTTTTCAAATACCTTGAAAATTATTATTTTCAAAATGTAGTTCAGATCAACATACATATTCTTCCCCAGACTGTTTACTGAAAAAAAAAATGAAAAATTTGTCCGCTAGAGTTCGAGGCGTTGAGCTTGACTCACCGTGTAGAATGTCAGAATAAAAAATTTACAGAAAATCTACTATTTATAAAGAGCATCTCTCGTGAATCAATAGTTTTTGTCTAACCAAGTAGACATATTGGGAAACGTAGATAATCTGAAAAGTACAATATAATCGCTTTCGTACCAAGAGAAATAAAATAAGAGTTTGCCCACGATTCCGTTCAAATATACGTTTTCCCTCACCCTGTATCGATACACAAAAGAGTAGACGAAACTGGATCTTCTTTCTCTGAGAAATATTAACAATGAATCCCTATTTTTATCTCACCTAATTCAACAATATTTTTTGCTCACCGTGTAGACCCGTTGGCTTCATCTACAGAATATGCTTTGAGAATATCAACGAAAATCCAAACTTGGACGAGAAGTCAATGAACGGGTTTCAGAAAATAGGCGTTTTCTGCCCCATCCTATAAAGTATATACAAACATAATTGATATATTCAAAGTTAATCGATATTTCTCACAACATATAATACCCAAAGATCAAGAAAAATCCAGTCGCAAACGGTATTTTCCATAAATGGCTTCAGACATTCAACCTTTTTTTGTAGCTCACCCTGTAGGGCATGAAAAAAAGTCTAATGAAGAAAGTTGCTTCTTCTGTCCTCTAGAATCCTATATCCAAAAATCTGACGAGCCCCAGGAACACATGTATCCAGTGCCACGTCCTTTTGAATGTTTGGTCTACATTTTGCTGCAGATTTATAGTTTGATTTCGACAGATCAAATTCATTCTTGAGAAAAACGTATCAAAATTTTAAATAGATAACTTGTATAGCTGCTAGTCACTCTAATATATTGGACTTCCATAATTTTACGTAGGTGTTGTAGTTTTTTAGGATCATCGGATGACAAGAGTTGACGTTAAAAACTGAAAGTGTGCTTTGGAATTCGCGGTGATATTGACTGGCAGTTTTTATCACAATAGAGTGAAGCTTGTACTCGTGGTATATTATTATAAATCGGTTTTGTTTATTTAGTTGTTTTAAGTGACTGTTTATCGTTATGTTCGGAATCCCAACAGATTGCATTAATTAGAATGATTTCAATTGTCAAAGGTATGTTAATTATCGAGTTATTTCAGCAGGCATGAGGTTTGTTTACATGTTATTTATTTCTTATGGGACATGTGCATGAACACCAAGAACATGTTTTCAGTTGATTTCCTCTGTCGAATTGTGAAATAATTGTGAATAACAAATACTTGTGTACATTTTCATTTTGAATCTCACAGAAAATTACATTCCTCATAAAAGCGCCTGATTTTCTTCTAACTCAGAAGGCATCATTCACACGGTTATTATTTCCCTTAAAATATGGAAGATAATGGTAACTTTGTACTTTGTGGGCTCTAAGTACATAGTTTTTCATATATTTTTGTAGCTATGACTCGGTAAGATGACAGCAGATAAGCTGTACATTCTGGAGAATGAGCCCCTGTTTAGCGGGTGCTTAGCCTATAGTTTCTGAAATAGGGCTCTGCTAAAGTCCACTTCACTAAAGACTGGTAAAGATTTCCTTTCTTTACACAAACACTGTCTACATATTAGACCGGGATCCCACGCCTATTTTCAAAAATGATTAATAACAGGTTGAATCTTCCTGAGTAGCTTCATTTGGCCGAGACGCCCAACTTTTTCCTCTACGAAAATTCTCGATAGTGGTAGCTAATAAAATGCGCAGGCGTCAAACATGTCGATTTGGTGAGTGCAAAGAATTCATTAATAACAGTTAGTTTTTCAGTTGAACCTCGAGATAATTCGATGAAGTACTCGAAATTACTTTTGTCCTACAAAATGGACGGTAGGACTGAAGAGTCCCCCACTCCCAACATGTACCAATGACGTGGTCATAAAAATTCATTAATAACCAGCGGATTTTTTTACCGTTGCTTGGTTAATATTTGTATAATTGAATGGTCATATTGTCCTACAAATTGAATGGTAGGTGTTCCCAGTCCTACGCTCCGAAATTGTCAATTCCATGGTTTAAAAAAATTCATTAACAACAGGCTGAATCTTCCTGAGTAGCTTCATTTTGCCGAGACGCCCAACTTTTTCCTCTACGAAAATTCTCGATAATGGTAGCTAATAAAATGCGCAGGCGTCAATCATGTCGATTTGGTGAGTGCAAAAAATTCATTAATAACAGTTAGTATTCCAGTTGAACCTGGAGATAATTCGATGAAGTACTCGAAAAAACTTTTGTCCTACAAAAAGGATGATAGGACTGAAGAGCCCAACATGTACCAATGACGTGGTCATAAAAATTCATTAATAACCAGCGGACTTTTTTTACCGCTGCTTGATTATTATTTATATAATTGAATGGTCATATTGTCCTACAAATTGATTGGTAGGTGTTCCCAGTCCTACGCTCCGAAATTGTCAATTCCACGAATGCGTAGGCGAAAATCATGTTGATTTGGTGAGCGCATAAATTGTATGGATAACTGTCAGTTTTACTCAAATCTGAAGCTCTTGGATCATGGTGAAACAAACCGATTGAATTAACTTCATTTCAAGGCAGTAAAATCAATCTATTTGACCGTAAGCCACGGGCTTAACTAGCCTACAGATATTTCGATCATTATTTCTGAAATAAAAAATGATCAAAATATATTGTAATTAGGTACATTTATCCCCATTACGTTGTTCAGTTCACAGATCGATCCTATGGCCAGTTTTCAAAAATTCCATTACTGCTATTTTGCGAATTATGAATTGATTTGATTTTTTTGCTTTAATTCGAAATCGATTGTTTTTTGAAATAAACACATTAAATCTAATTTGTAGCTCGTAAGTCCCTCCATTCGAATAAGAAATTATATTTCACAAAGGGTGTTGCATTACATAGCATGACAAAACACTGTTCAAAAAAATAGATGAATATTAATACCATTATCATTTTTATTTTACAATTTCTTTGAAAAAGAATGGGTCTTTATCAATATGTTTATAAAAATTATGAAAGCTAAACAAAATTTCCCAATTATTTCATAAACTTTTCACGTAAATTATGATATTTTTGAATCGTACAAACAATTATACATTGAAAGTAACATTACTTCTCGAATAAAATTATATTAAATTAGCTAAACCACAATTTCAAAATAATTCGTTATTTTGAATAATTTTTGTAGGACTAGCGATACATACCCGTTTCTTTGTAGGACACTGTATTATTTAGGTGAAGAATACACTAACCTTTCATTTGGAATTGACAATTTCGGAGCGTAGGACTGGGGACACCTACCATTCAATTTGTAGGACAATATGACCATTCAATTATACAAATATTATTGAAGCAACGGTAAAAAAATCCGCTGGTTATTAATGAATTTTTATGACCACGTCATTGGTACATGTTGGGAGTGGGGGACACTTCAGTCCTACCATCCATTTTGCAGGACAAAAGTTATTTCGAGTACTTCATCGAATTATCTCGAGGTTCAACTGAAAAACTAACTGTTATTAATGAATTTTTTGCGCTTACCAAATCGACATGTTTGACGCCTGCGCATTTTATTAGCTACCACTATCGAGAATTTTCGTAAAGGAAAAAGTTGGGCGTCTTGGCCAAATGAAGCTACTCAGGAAGATTCAGCCTGTTATTAATCATTTTTGAAAATAGGGGTGGGATCCCGGTCTAATATGTAGACAGTGTTTGTGTGACTAAAACGTATATAGGCCAATCAATAGAGCATTTTTTCCAAACAAAAATACTAGTAGAAAACCGGCTGTACCATCACATGGAAGACAGTCCCTAGTTATATTCTGTTATGTTTTCCACTCTCAACTGTCATTTATTGATTTGTTATAAACATTTAAACAACAAAAAATGTGTTTTCTTAATAAATTGTTTTGCTTATAAAATGAAAACAGAGCAATTTGGTTGCTCCAATGGAAAGAATTGTAGATAATTGAAATACGAACAAAATGAGAATTTTTACGACTCTGTCGGATCATTAGTAACGGAGAAAAACCGGAAAAACCGGAAAATTTGACGATTTAAAAAAAATCATTTCTCTGACATCTTGTAGGAAATAGGGTTGGCCCTTATCACGAAACTATTGAATCATGTGTACTTTGTGTGTGCACAAATCAGGCTCTGACAAATCATTAGTTTTGGCACTGCAATTTGAATTTTTTTTGCACTATCTTGCAGAGTGCCTGGATGCTCTAGTGATAGTCCGATTTCAATTTCTAAAACAGATTTTGAAAGTAGAAGTACAGTACCACAAAAAGTATATTCTCATTTTGCGCTAAAATGCTGCGAAATGGGTGAAAAATGCTTGCAAACATGACTGATAACGGCTGAGCTGGTGAAAGCGGTCGAGTGGTAGGAGAGCGGGAGATGATGGGAAGCGTATGATCACGTAACCCGATCATTAGAAGAATACCCCTCATCTACCGGACTCTCCTACTACTCGGCAGCTAACGGGTGCTCGGCCGTTTTCAGTCATGTTATCAAGCATTTTTAATCCATTTCGGGCTATTATAGCGCAAAATGAGAATATACGTTTTCTAGTACTATACTTCTACTTTCATGATCTGTTTGAGAAATTGAAATCGGGCTATCACTAGAGCATCCAGGCACGCTGCAAGATAGTGCAAAAACAAATTCAAATTGCAATTGTGCCAAAACTAACGATCCGACAGCACCTGTTTTGTGCACACATAAAGTACACATGATTCACTACTTTCAGGAGAAAGGCCAATCCTAGTTCTTGAAAAATGGCGGAGTTATGATTTTTTCAAAAAATTGCAAAATTTTCCGGTTTTTCCAGTTTTTCTCCGTTGCTATTGATCCGACCGAGTTATAAAACATTCCATTTTGTTCGTATTTCAATTAGTTGCTCTATTAGTTTTCATTTTAAAAGCAAAACAATTTTAAAAAACACGTTTTTTGTTATTTAAATGTTTTAACAAATTAATAAATGACAGTTGTAAGTCGAAAACATATCAGAATATAACTACGGACTGTCTTCCATGTGATGGCGGTTTCCTACTAGTATTTTTGTTAAAAACTCACTTATTTTATGCTCTATTGCTTGGTGTAATATCATTTGTATCAGGCAATCCCGAATTTTGCCGATTCATTATGTGTGTCACTCAAGTACCTAAGGGTATGCAGATTGTGTATGAAAAGAAGGAAAATCCTAACCTATTTTAGTTGTGAGATTCGAAAATGGCTTCTTTGGGCCTTTGCGACTAAGAAGTGCCTGATGATGACGTCAAGCTACATGAGTAACACAACTTTTCTAAAGCGACTCAGTCTAGTTATAAAATTTTTGTACAGTAATGGCCGATTTCACCAACTGATTCCTAAAGTTAGGAAATACCTAAATCGGATTAAGGAATGCAATTTGCGTTTCACCACACGTTAAATAATGCTTGAGAGTGATAATATGAAAAGCCTACGTTAGGTATTTTCTATCACTTCAAGCATTACTTTCCTAACGCTTGGTGAAATGCAAATTGCACTTGGGCATTCCTAAATTCGATTAAGGTATTTCCTAACTTTCGGAATCAGTTGGTGAAATCGGCCATAAGAGTTCCCAAGTGTTCCACCCACTTTTTAACCTTATTTTTCTGAATTGAAGAAAAAATCCAACAGACCTTAAATGGCCTATTTTTTCTCACTACAACAGAAGCATTACTTTCAATGTACAGGGTGATTAGATTTCAATTGCTACAATCAATCTACAATTTTTTTTAATGTAAACACATTTTATTCTTGATAGCAGAGAAAAGAGGGCGCGACAAGTTTTTGAAATATAATATGTGAATACTCAAGCTACAGAGTGAATTTTATCAAGAATATTTTCGGAAAACAATTGGGAAATGGACTCTTCTTATTTTTATTCATGGGTATGACAATCATATATTGTGGCAATTTGGATTATATTGTGAACTGAAGAACAATTTGATTTCGTTTGTTATGTTTGTTTTAGTTTCTAAGAATAATGAATGTGAATAAAATCGACAAAGTCGAAGTACTTACCCTTCTCTCCAAATATCTCCACAAAGTTGAAAATATGAGTAAAAAATCTGACAGAAAACACCTATTTCCCTGGATAATGCCACGACGGACATTGAACTACATCTGACAGATATTTGTGCAACGTTCTTCCAAGAACACTTAATTGCAAGTGCTTATTGTAGACAAACAGAAGATTATCCTTAATTTGACTGGGAATGACCATCTGCAGACATGTTTCGAGGTTCTCATCAGTGCAAGGGTAGGTCCAACAACAAAGAGTTGTTTTGTCCCTGCCAAATGAAGTATAATTTATAGTTTATCTTATAATTCCCTACGGATGAAGCAGCGACTTACAGTAAAGTCAGTCGCAGCGCCACCTGCAAGGAAAATCAATAAGCACTCCTCGAAACAGCAAAGACTCTAGGAAGAGTAAATGCGAATAATTCGAACAAATTCGAAGGTTTTGCCGGAGGGTACAAATAAATGTGAATAAAATCGACAAAGTCGAAGAACCCTTCTCTCCAAATATTTCCAGTTGTTTTCTGTCAGATTTTTGCCTCATATTTTTCACTTGGTGGAAATATTTGGAGGGAAGGGTACACTTTGTCGATTTTATTCACATTTATTTGTACTCTCCGGTAAAACCTATGAATAGTTCCAATTGAATTTTCAAATTTTCAAAAAAAAATAGAACGTGCGTGTTTCGGTCTCCTCTACGAAAATGCAAATGTTGTCAATCTTCTCCATTTGACAGATCGAATTTCTGTTTTATGAAAACACAAAATTTGTCCTTCCAGTAAAAACACCACACACACACACACACACACACACACACACACCATTATTTACTTGTTTTCATCAGTGTTTAGCGAAAAAATTAGTAATTTTTCAAAACATTCATTCTGCTTCTAAATGTGAACCATGATTTGTTTACGTTTTGAAGAAGGGTGGATTTTTTATTGAAATGATAGTTTTTTCTGAAAACAAGTAAAGTGAGGTGTTTTTATTGAGAGAACAAATGTTGTGTGTTTTCAATAGGTAACAGAATTTTGATATGTCATGATAAGTCGTGGATTTTTTGTAGAGGAGACCGAAACACAAAAGTTCCAAATAATTTTTTTCTAAATTCAATGGATCACTCTAACCGAAGTTTCACCGAAAACATATTATACAGTGTGAGTCCTTATAAAATGCACATATCGAAATGAGAAGAACTATGCCAAATTTCATAGAAGGAAAACGTATTGAAAAAATCTAAAAAAAAATAAAATTTTTGAATTTTTGTTCGCTGCCGTGACCCCTGTGTGAACGAAACGGTGTAACTTTCGAACTAAATGGTATATCACGATGAAACAAACTCCATAATGATTGGAAGTAATAGGGCGTTCTCATTAAAGGAAATTTTAGGAAAAAACTACTCCTAATGGAAAATAAATATGATGTATCTTTAGCAAAAGGATGTTTCTTTTTCATAAATTTTTCAATAATCGTAATATTTTTCAATGAAACCTACCTTTTTTACTACTTTAACACCTTGACTGCCAAGAAATTCATACTGACTTTCCCATGGTGCCACAGAGAACGGGTACTGTGTAACAATGATATAAGAGATAAGCCTACCATTCAGTTATCGCTTCACATAGAGATTTAAAATTTCAAGTAGAGATTTAGGATTGAAATAAACGAAATTTTAATGAAACGTTCCCGACATAATCCTACAGGACGAGTCAGAAGTGCTTTTTTATAGAAAATTACAACTTGTCCATTTTCATCAGCTTAACAATTTTCATATAATACTCATTACAAAAATGTATGATTTGTTGATATTCGTCCACTAGATGGAGCTGAAATCGAAAAAGTTTAATATTCGAATCGAACAATTCGAATGTATTCGAATGTAGCTGGTAGGGTGTAGGGATGGATTCATACACATATTTCTGTCTTTTTAGTCCAAAATAATAATAATTACAGAATAATATGTATTTACTGCCAAATAAAATGAGAAAATAGTTCACAAAAAGAATAAAATTCGAAACGTAAATATATTATTAACCAATAGGTAAATCAGAACTGACTTCTAATGATAAAATGATAAATTCTGGTGAATTTTATGGACGAATAGACCAAGTCACATGAATACCTTCAACATATTGATTAAAAGTTTGATTAAACGGAGGACTTTGGCCCCTGAAATGAATTTTGTGTGTTTGTAACCTTCCACAGTCTAAACATGAATTAATGTTCTCAAGATAATCTATAAAAGTGTAGAAGGGCAAATGAGTAAATTGTATGTTGATTTCATTGAAAATATGAACAGGATGTTCATAAAGTCAGTTGTGGAATCATCTGCGACTGAAAGTTTGTATTTAGTCATCGTACAAGATAACCTCTCTTGGAAGGGATTCATGTTGAAAATTGAATCAATACATGACTCTTCTGGAAATGGAAAAAACCTACGATAAAATTGAAGTAACTTTTTTGTAATATCTAACAGAAAACAACTACTTCTCCGGCAAAAGCCACGCTGGACATTGAACTACATGTGATAGATATTGAGAAAGACCCTATATAACTTGAGAGAAAAAATCTGATTTTTTCTCTCAATATATATATATAGGGTCTATTCATGACTAATCATGTGGCGGTAGTGATCAAGTCAGCGGTTACAATTGATTTTTAGTAGAATGTTGTTATTATTCCAGAAAGTAAATTCACTGACTGGCAGCTTATTCATAATATTGTTAAAAGATGTAAGTGTCATTCATATTACGAAGAAGTAGTGATTTTACATAATCTGAATATTTCTGGGAAGACGTTCTGGTATTCCCAATAAATATTTAAAAACATTCAATAAAAAAAAAACTGAAAAAATTCGTGAGCTTCGACATCTGAATAATCCAAAATAATACCAAAGATGATGAATGATGAACCAGAAAATTAAGAAGATATATTCAATTTTTAAAATAAAAAAACGGACGAATCTGAAGCCATTACCGATAATGAAAATAATGAAATTTTGCAGTTTAAAAACGAAAAATCTGAATAGCTGAATTCTGTTTGGTTTATGTAAAGAAACAACCTTATGATTTTATCTCTGTATCAATCAAATTTGGTTGAATGACAATGGTACTTCTACTCAGTCAAGGCTTCATGAATGGACCTCAACCAATAGAATTGAAATCATGAGATTTATCAGGCTCACAGGGTATTTGAAGGGTTAAGATCATAAGCTACATGTTACCAATTATTGGCCAACCGATATGTCCTTTCGAAACCTGTTCGCTCTACAAATCGTGACAAAGAAAGGATTTCAATTCTTCTTGAGTGTGTGTAATTTTTCATTTTACTGGCACATTACATAAAATGAGATTCATAACTGGAGAAACATTATGTAATTATGTGGACATGAAAATATCGCCAGTTCCATTCAGAGGACGGTTGATTATAAAGCAATATTTCCAGAAAAGCCTATCAGATTTGTAATAAAACTATTCACTGTGCTGTGGAAAATTTGCGAAACGGTGATATTTGTTTAATACAGAATGATCTCGTAATTTGTGTCGTTTAGTGAAAGATTAAATAGGATATATTCGGTCTCCATACCAAACACCGTCAAACACGGTATCAATGAGTCAGAAATTCCCAACTTGATGAAAGCGATATGAAAATCAAATAGATTGAAAAATTACGATGTGCTATTGATGAACCAGGAGCAATATTAAACAGCATAATAAAAGGAAAGCTTATGCATATATTTCTGATGCATCTGGCCATAATTAGCTACTCAGAAATTCACTGAATTTGTAAACACAAATTGCAATAATTTTCGATATAACGCTAGTTCAACACAATAGATTTATCCTAAAATGAAAAAGCCAATCAAAAAAACACAACTCCTACGTGTGACCCAAGAACAATCAGTTATAAAAGATCTTTAATAAATTCCATCGTCTACTCTAACAGAACGAAATGCAGTAAGAGTCAAAAAACATTATGACCCAATTTTTCACTAGTAAAATCAATTATATATTTTTCTGAAGAATTAATTTAATTATGATCGTTATCCATAGTAATAGACTGTAGGCCTACCTCACAATCCTTTCATTTACAGTCTTGTCCTAGTCTGCTTTCGGTGTGGTAAAATATTCTTACATGTTTTGAGGTGAATCAATATCATTACCTCCCCATCTCTACTATTAATTGTGTCGTGACGTTCACAATCATTTATTATATATTTTGTGATATTTGAACCAGAAAGAAAGAGAATTGAATCAAAATGGAGTTGAAATGGGAATGGATTTTCACAATAACTTGAAATTTTGAAAGTGGACAAATTTGCCTGCAACATAAACAATTTACAATTTAAGCTTTCTTAAGTCGATGATGTTTCATTCGGTGAATATAAAAGATCGATACCGTTCTTTTTTCAACCATATTCACAAACGATTAATGTATTGATTCATCACTTACAAAAAAATTACGAGTTCAATTTGATCTATATTCTGTATCATCAAGTACAATGACATAGTTTTAAGAAATACCAATTAGGGATTAAGTGTTTTCATATAGATTACCACGATCCCTTTGTAGAAAAAGTGTTTCAAGCAGCGGTAGTAGAGGTGCAAAATTGGCGGTCATTATGACCACTATGGCACCACAGGAAAGTATCGTGGCGGTCATAATGACCGCTATGGCACTCAAGGTGTTAAATTATGCTTCATCGTATTAGCTGAAATTGCATGTTCATAACTCAATCGTAACATTTTAACTATTAAATCAACTCTTAGAAGAGGGCACTCTTAGGCATGCTTCATTTGAAGAGATGATTAATTTCTTCAACAGTAGATAGAAAATGTGATTGAGTTATTAACATCAAAATTTTGCCATTCGGTAGCTAATACGATGAAGAATGACTTGAAGTAATGAGCATGTAGGTAATGTGTACGTTTTATTGTTTTTTTTTCGATTATTGTAAAAATTGATGAAACACAAATTGATTTTTGCCAAATAAACATGTTTATTTTCAATTGGAGGTAGTTTTTTTTCCCTCAATTTTCCTTTTATGAGGACGCCCAATTACTTCCAATCATTGTGGAGTTTGTTTTATCGAGATAAATTATTTAGTTCAATAGTTACACCGTTTTTTTTCACAAAGGGATCACGGTGTCGAACAGAAATTTAAAAAATTACATAAAAAATAATTTTTAAATGGATTCAGAAAAGTTCGTTGGCTTCGGGAAAGTCACCGAAAAATCCACAACGGCAAGAAGTTATTGAACGAGTTTTAGAAAAAAAAATATTTTTTGCCTCATCCTGTAACTATACAGGGTGAGTCAGGCTGAACGCCTCGGATTCTCGTGGCCATATGGTATTTTTTTTCAGTAAACGGCCTGGGGAAGTACATGTATGTCGATCTGAAGCACATTTTAAAAATAATGATTTTTATACAAGGTGTTTGAAATATTCGTGACATATCAAAGTTATGTTTTTTTAATGAAACACCCGGTATTTTCTTACATTTTTAAATTCTTTGAGAAAAAATAAGCTGACTTTGCTAAAGTTTCCCTATACCTAACTCTCTTCATTTATGAGATATTCAACTTTTTCTCAAAATGTAACGTTGTCAAAAAAATTCAATATCATTGCAATTATCCACTGCATGTGTACGAAACTTTTACCGGTCACTCTTATCCCTGTCAGCTAGTTACTGCAACTTCAGACGACGATCAATATCATACAGTGTGTTTTATATTGTCAGGAACACTTACCGCATATTTGAACTTCAATAACTTTGTTATTTCAAATAGAACACCCTATATTTTTCCACGTAACAATATTCACCTTTCCATTCCCTTTCAAACCATATAATATTTCCCTATAGCTGAATGTGGTGCTTCAGAAGTTATCGAAGCATTTTCAAAATCCGATGAACTTTTTGCATTGACATTATTTCATGAAGTAGGCTGATGCCATGGATACTTGAGTAATGCGTTGTTCCAAGCGGGCTTCTGACAAATAGCGTCATATTTTGTCATAAGTTTCACACTTCAAGAAAGAATCAATATGATAATAACCATTGGGGAGTGTTACGAAAATTGCTTATTAGCGTCGAGGATTTTTGCTCAAAAATACCCAGATCAAGAGCATCCTGATAAAAATGTATTCGAAAGATTATTAGCCAGATTTCGAGAAACAGGTAGTATCGAGTACACTGTTCGAGAGCTATCGAAACCAGTTACTGGGAATGAGGAACACAATTTCGAAGTTTTACAACATGTGATTGAAGATCCCAATACCAGTACCAGAGCCATTGCAAATGCCACAGGTATAAGTCAATCGAGCGTTAGCTGAATTATTAGAAAACACAAATATCATCCATACCACATTCAGCTGCATCAACATTTGTATGGAAGGGACTTTGAACGCAGGATATATTTCTGTTTATGGTATCTTGAACGAGTTGGCGAAGATATGAATTTTTTTGAGAATATTTTATTTACTGACGAATCAACATTCCATAACAATGGTCTGGTGAATCGATATAATTTTCATTATTATGACACCGAAAACAGATATTTATTTCGAACCTTCGATCGCCAGAACCGGTGGAGTGTTAACTCATTCGGTGGAATCATAGGAGACACCATAATTGGTCCTTATTTCTTTGACGGGCATCTGGATGGAAGGAAATTTTTAAGATTCATGAAAAGAGATTTTTGGAATCTTCTGGAAAATATAAAGAGAGAAGATGTGGCTACAATTAGATGGTGCTCCGGCACATTTCAAACGTGTTGTCAGGAACTATCTGGACAGAAATTTTCCAGATCAATGGATAGGGAGAGGTGGTCCTTATAACTGGCCAGCAAGATCTTACATCTTTGGACTTATTTCCTCCTGATGATATGAAAGTGAGGATTAGAAATGCCTTCCAAACAGTAACTCCAAATATGTTGAACAATGTCAGAAGCACATTCAAAAAAGAATTAGATGCTGTATTCAAGTAGATGGTGGTCACGTCGAACATTCCTTATGATTTTTTAAATTTTCACTTAAACTTTAATTGCTAAATATTGTTTTTTTTTAACCAGTAACCCCAAAATTAGTAGATACAGATGGACCGATATAACAAATGCTCCAAAGAAAATCAACTGTAAGTAGAGAGTATTCAAATTCAATTTACTAAAGATAATGGAGAACTACTTTTTTCAGTATTTGACATCAGCCGGTTGATGGAATTTTATTATTTTGAAACTTATATTGGTTTACAAAAAGGCTTTGAAAACTCCTGAAGCACCATATGTAGGTATAGGGACATATTACATGGTTCGAAAGACAATGAAATGGTGAATCTTTTCACGTGGAAAAATACAGGGTGTTCCATTTGAAATAACAAAGTTATTGGAGTTCAAATATGCGGTAAGTGTTCCTGACAATATAAAACACACTGTATAATATTGATCGTCGTCTGAAGTTGCAGTAACTAGCTGAAAGGGATAAGAGTGACCGGTAAAAATTTCGTACACATGCAGTGGATAATTGCAATGATATTGAATTTTTTTGGCAACGTTACATTTTGAGAAAAAGATGAATATCTCATAAATGGAGAGAGTTAGGTATAGGGAAACTTTAGCAAAATCAGCTTATTTTTTCTCAAAGAATTAAAAAATGTAAGAAAATACAGGGTGTTCCATTAAAAAAAACATAACTTTGACATGTCACGCTTATTTCAAACACCTTGTATAAAAATCATTATTTTTAAAATGTGCTTCAGATCGACATACATGTACTCCCCCAGGCCGTTTACTGAAAAAAAATACCATATGGCCACGAGAGTCCGAGGCGTTCAGCCTGACTCACCCTGTATACAACCCTAATTGATATGTTCATATTTAATCGATATTTTTCACAACTCTTTATCTCCAAAAATGAAGAAAAACCCACACGAAAACTGTATTTTCCATAATTGGCCTCAGACATTCATCCCATTAGGACAAGAAAACAGGCCTCGAAAGAAAGTTGCTTCTTCTGACCACTAGAATCATATATCCAAAAATCAAAGAAATCTGACTAGCCCAAGGAATGCATGTATACAGTGCCACGTTCTTTTGAATACATGCTGTAGGTATTGGTCTACATTTCTCTGCAGATTTATATTTTGATTCTGACAAATCAAATTCATTCTTGAGATAAACGTATCAAAATTTTATACAGTGAGCACGTAAAGGTTGGAACAAATTCGTTAAACGCTTGATATGGCCATTAGGAAAAATAAACTAAGACACGTCGATTTTATTTTTCAGTGGCGCATTTTTTGATCTAATCATATTCTTGATGACGCATTCACTGTTCGAGCTATGACGTCATTATTTATTTTTTTAAATGGCATTACCCTATTTTGATAATACTTTCAAAAAGAACGCATTTTTCTGTGTATGGATGTCACATTTTTTCTTATGTTACATAACTGTATGTTCTACTATAAAAGATATTTCATTATTCATAGTAATGTAATAGTAGGTCTGTTAACGTAAACTTTTGACTTAAGGGATCCCTCCAACAAAAATCTAGTTGGGTTAGATCGTGAGATCTAGCTGGCCATTCTAAAAATCCTCAACTACGATCGAAATCATCTTCATTAAGTCCATGATTCATATGAGGATTTTCTTGAAATGATAGTTGATCTTCCATAACGCCTGGATGACCTTTCGTATTATTATCACCGACATTGTCAAAATTTCTAAATTTTGCTTCGATTTTACTCGTTGTCGAACGTGTAACAGGTCTATCGGGATATTTATAGTTAAATAAGTCACAAACCTCAGCTTGCGTACTAGTCTTATCCCCATAACCTAAAATCATTAAAATATCTTTGCGTCATTTTTCGCTTTTCGCATGGTGTCGATAACTTATTTATACCACATTTATTTGATAGCTAACTATTATTGTTAACCCGAATTTTAGAAACATATTTATGTACAGTCAGTGTCTAGTTGCATTGGAGCAATCAATGAGTCAAACGTCTGTTTTAAAATGACTAAAAAAGTGGCACCCATATGAATTGAAAGTAATTCATGAACTTAATGAAGATTATTTCGATCACAGACGAGGATTTTTAGAGTTTCCATCTAGACTTGACACTGTTTCCCATAATAAATTATTAGTTAAAATGAGTGACTACGGTATTCGAGGGTTAACACTTGGTCTTTTTGAGAACTATTTAAAAAACCGAACACAGAAGATAAAGATAGGAGATGTGTTGAGCACCGAATCAATAGTTGAGACGGGAGTGCCACAAGGTACAGTATTGGGACCTATACTGTTCCTAATATATATAAATAGTATAGCAAAAATAAATAATTTCGAAGGCCAAATGATTTGCTACGCTGACGATACAGCAATTATATTTACTGGGAGAAGTTGGGATGAGGTATATAAAAAATCTGAAAGTGGTTTGAAGAATATAAAAATCTGGTTAAATCATAACTTATTAAGCCTAAACGTTGCGAAAACGAAATATATCACTTTCTCACCTACGATAAGCTACCAACCTAATATAAATATTAAATTACACTCTCCCAAATGTGAAGATTTCTTTGGGTGTGACTGTCCGAAATTGCAAAAAGTTGCAGTTTTAAAATACCTTGGTGTCATGATTGATCAGCATGTCAGATGGCCAGACCATATTACCTATGTGATAAAACGATTAAGAGCTCTGATTCATAAATTTTTTCTATTACGAGATTTTCTATCACGAAAAAATCTCATTATGTTATACAACTCATTGGTTGAATCTACCTTAAGATATTGCATAATAATTTAGGGAGGTGCTTTCACAAGCACTCTGCAAAACTTACAAACAACACAGAACACTCTACTGAAAATATTGTTTCATAAGGAAAAACTCTTCTCTACGGAATTACTTTACCAAGATACCTGTTTCTTCCAAGTGAGACAGATTTATATCTACCAATGTCTCCTGAGAATGCATCAAAATCGTGAACAATTTTCAAAAAAGCCTCTCAATACTAGAGCAGCAACAAATCTTAACGTTGAAGTCACTCATTTCAAAAAATCTTTCACACAAAGATCTTTCCTTTATTTTGGTCCGACACTATTTAATATTATCCCAGCTGACATTAAAATAATCCGCAATAAAAGTAAATTTAAATGTGAAATAAAAAAACTCATTTTTAACAATGTCCTACAATTCAATATTTTCTGAAAAATCATCTAAATCAACATCAAACATTTATTCATACCTATTCATCGCTTCCCTCATTGATCAATAATTTCAATACCTATTTTCATTATTTTCATTATTTGCCATATACTGTTCTGTTTCAAATTTCAAATTTATTGTTTAGATTGATATTGATATTTCTTGTAACTACCTACATCTATCCTTTTTTAGAACTCATACTTTAAAATTCTTTATTTTGTTAATTATTTTTACTGTCTAAAATGGACAAGGACACAACAGGCACCCGTGCCTAGGTCCGCCCCTTCTAGACAAAAAGTTTTCTTAAGTAAAAAAAAAAAATTATATATTATGAACTGTACAATGCGTAGAAATATATTTGATTTGATTTGAGATCTCCTGATCTTACCCCACCAAATTTTTTTTGTGGAGATACCTCAAGTCAAAAGTTTACAGACCTAATATTACATTATTATAAATAATGAAATATCTTTTATTTATCGAACATGCGGTTATGTAACATGAGAAAAAATATGACATCCATACACAGAAAAATGCGTTTTTTTTAAGGTATTATGAAAGTAGGGTATTGCCATTTGAAAAAAATTATGATGACGTCATAACTTGAAGAGGGATGACGTTATCAAAAATATAAGTATTCCAAAAAATGCGCCACCGAAAAATAAAATCGACGTGTCTGAGCTTATTTTTCCTAATGGCCATATCAAGCGTTTAACGAATTTGTTCCAACCTTTACGTGCTCACTGTATAGATAACTTCTATAGCTGCTTGTCACTCTACTATTTTAGACTTCCGTAATTTACGTAGGTGTTGTAGTTTTTGAGGATCATCGGATGACAAGAGTTGACGTTAAAAACTGAAAGTGTGCTTTGGAATTCGTGCTGATATTGACTGGCAGTTTTCATCACAATAGAGTGAAGCTTGTACGCGTGGTATATTATTACAAAATAGTTTTGTTTATTTAGTTGTTTCAAGTGAGTGTTTATCGTTATGTTCGGAATCTCAATAGACTGCAATAATTAGAATGAATTCAGTTGTCTAAGGTATGTTAATTATCGAGTAAATTCAGCAGGCATGAGTTTTGTTTACATGTTATTTATTTCTTATGGGACATGTGCATAAACACCATAAGAAGATGTTCTCAGTTGAGTTCCTCTGTTGAATTATGATATTAATGTGAATAACCAATACTTGCGAGAACATTTTCTTCTTGAACCTCACAGAAAATGACATTCCTTATAAAAAGCGCCTGATTTTCTTCCTACTCAGAAGGCACCATTCACACGTTTATTATTTCCCATAAATACCTACTGAGAGATCATGTTAACTTTGCACTTTGTGGGCTCTACGTAGATTTGCATACATTTTTGTTGATATGACTTATATGACTTGGTGTGATGACAAAGCTTAGATATATATATTTATCTAAGCTGTGGTCATGAGCTGTAGCGGAGAATGAGACCCGGTTTGCGGGCGGGGTTTCTGAAATAGGGCTTTGCTGAAGTCCACACTACTAAAGACTGGTAAAGGTTTCTCTTCTTTACACAAATACTGTTAACATATTGACCATACCTACTTACCGTAAAACAGTTGTATAAGGCATGAACAATACCGAATTTTGACGATTAATCATGTGTGATTCAAATACCAATGAGTATTAGACCAGTGCTGATGCATTTCTGAGATAAAAATATTATCAACAGCATGATACCTACTGGAAGAGAGGCAAAATATTGTTCGAAGGGTGGAACGGGGTGAACTTTTAAGGGTTGAAAGCGATATTTAACGGATTATCGAGAATTGCAACGAAAGTTGACCTCCTTTCGGAAAAAGTTATTAGCAAATTTGTTGATAATTGAAATATTTATAGAACTTTTGTATCGAACATTTTTCCACAAAACCTCAAATTTCTCGGGAAAATTGGAAAAATCAATTTTTCAGTTAATAATTTTTTTCTCACTTAAAAATCAATTGGTTTCCACGAAATTTGGTGAAAATATAACTTATTATGTTTCAAGTAAGTTATGATCTTTTTTTGTAGCGGAATACGAGGATATATTGAAAAATTCTTAGCCTACTATAAGTAGAACCAAACAAAATTTCAATGTCAAAATATTTTATAACTCAACATATTCTCCTCTTAATTGGATACATTTATTACAGCGAACCTGCAACGTCTCTAGAACTTTCAAAAAAAATGTTTCTTCTTGCTCTGCAAACCAGACCTCCACAGCTTTTATTACCTCCTCGTTGGAAGAAAATTTACGACCTTTCAAACTGTTTTATAGTTGAGGAAAGAGATGATAGTCGGACGGAGCCAAATCTGGTGAATAAGGGGGGTGTTCTAGTAATTCAAACCCCAAATCACGAATTTTTTGCATAGCAACATGAGATTTGTGTGCAGGGGCGTTGTCCTTCAAAAACAAAACACCTTTAGATAGCTTTCCGCGTCTTTTCTCTTTATTTTTTCCCGTAGAGTGGTCAGTAATGTCGAATAGAAATCTCCAGTTATTGTTCTACCCTTATCCAAAAAATCAATCATGATTACTCCATGGCAATCCCAAAAAACTGAAGCAAGAACTTTTCCAGCAGATTTTTGGACACGAAACTTCTTAGGTCTTGGAGAACCGGAGTGTTGCCATACCATCGATTGTTGCTTTGTTTCTGGATCGTAGAAATGTACCCAAGTCTCATCCATAGTAACAATTCGGTTTGAGAAGTCTACATCGTTTTCAAATCGAGCACATATCGAACGCGATGCTACTAGCTTGCACGCTTTTGGTCAACATTCAAACATTTGGGGATCCATTTTGCAGCAATTTTTCTCATGTCCAAATTGACGTGAACTATATGATGAACGCGTTCGTATAAAATATTTAGTGCTTCAGATATCCGTTTTAGCCCAATTCGACGGTCTGTTAAAATCATGTCATGAACTGCATCGATATTTTCGGAGACTGACACAAAAACTGGCCTTCCCGATTGGTCATAATCTTCAATGGAAAATTTACCTCTTTTGAAGCTTGCAGTCCAATTTTTCACGGTCGCATACGAAGGACATTGATCACCAAGGGTATTAAGCATATCTTCGTAAATCTGCTTACCTCTTATCCCTTTTAAATACAGGTACTTGATGGCTCGATACTCCAATTTTTCGATTTTCACAATTTCGTTGGACATATTTTTTCTTTTAATTCATTGCGTAACTCTGGTTTACTTCTAATAAGTTATTGTTTGTTGCTATGGTAACGCAATATTTTGTTTATGCAGGGAACTAGTCTAGGCTAACTAGATATCAATACATCCTCGTACAGATATTTCCTTTTTTTTTTCGAAAAATTCCGAAAAAACGACCTCATTTTCAACTGAAATGTTTCACCTATAAAGTTCGTCTTTTCAAGCTCGCCAGCCGCCAGTATTCTCGTTGAAGCGTCTACTTTTAGAATATGTAATATAAGAGTAGCACTACCGTGGAATTTTTTCGAGAAAAAATGAAAAAACAGATTTTCAAAAATCAACTTTTTCATCTTTGTTCTATAAGTACTCATATTTATTTAGTAAAATTATTGAAATTAACAGTTGAAACCTTTCGAGAATATTAATTTCACGTTATCTTAAAAGGTACAATGAATAAACATAAACAAGGACATAAATAAGGATTTTGATTATGATAGAAGTGCGAAAGGAGGTGACCTTTTGGAGGTAAAAATGGTTTCTCACGATTTGCAGCGAAAATTAACATCGTACAAAAAAAAATTAGGATAAAAAGTTGTTGGAAATAAAAAGATACACAACTTTCGGATCAAAGATTTTTCCACATAACCTCAAATTTTCAAAAATTGGTTTTTCGCCATTTTGTCGGTCAATTTGAGGTTACGTAGGAAGTTATGTCAAAAGTTTTAGATTTTTTTATTATACACAACTTTTCCATTGAACATTTTCCGCTAAGAAGTCACGTTTCGTCGCAATTCGAAAAAACCGTTTTCAACCCCTAAACTGTATACCAATTTCACCATTTTGAATGTTTTCGTGTTTAAATATTTTTTTTCCAAAGTTGGAACCTCTACAATATTCTCCACCTGGTCCCCTGTTACTTTCTTTCTTATTTTAGGCGTTCAAACTTCGTTTTGGCATCAGCCTAACTATAGGAGCCGCCCCCTTTACAAGTGTTTCAAAGAGGTTCGAGAATAGTATATTCTGTATCAAGGTTAGAATGAACATTCGATGCGAGTGGAAAGTTCCGAGCGCGAGCCTAAGGCGACCGTGAGAAACCACGAGCATCACGAATTTTCATTCTAACCGAGTAGCAGACTATATTTTCTCCACGATCAAAGATAGGAAACTGACAGCAATAATTTTGATACTAACTCAAATTTTGCCACTACGATGACAATCAACTGCGTCAAGGCTAATGTTATTATTGCTAACCAGTGTGAGAATATTATACTATCACAAGAAAGAGAATGTAAATACATTTAAATTGCATGGGGGCAGAGGTGTTGTATCTAGTAGTAAAAGCAATACATTCCCGGACGACAATGTAAATTGTTGGCCGAGGCGTTGAGGCGAGGCCAACAAGCATTGAAGTCTGGGAATGTGCTTTTACTACGAGGTACACATACTATTTTTTTCTGAAATCGCAATCAGCATTATCATAAATTGAATATTCGAAATTACGTGCTTTCCTGAAACGTCAAAGTGACAACTATAAACCAAAGACTGACTTTAACGGCTTAGGCCGGCAAAGTACTTTTTCGGCAACCATCCGGGAAGTGTTCACTTCCCGGACACTTTTTCTTTGGGAAAGTAGCACTTCCCAGCCTAGTCCGGGAAGTACGTACTTCCCGGACTAGGCCGGGAAGTGCTCGAATTTTAATACAAATATTAATATAAATAAGAATTAGAATGTTTCTGTTCGTACCTATCTTCAGTTCGAATTTCAATATATAATACAAATAAGAACTGAAATGTTCGAAATATTCAAATTTGGAATCGTTTCATCCGGTTAACAGATGGGTGAAAGTCGACCTCTCTTCGTCTCTTAGACTAAATGCGTCTCATTTATTTGTTATTCTACATGATTGCCGAAAAAATAGTGTATATACGCAACACGTCCGAAAACAGTTTTTTTTGGACTCGTAGACTTCTAGTACTCGCTGACGCTCGTCCTAGAATTTGGTCTACTAGTCCAAAAAAACAGTATTTTCCGGACTTGTTACGTAAATTACTATTCCCGTATCGAAAACGATACGGAAAAATATTAAACGGTCCGGGAAAGTTCGTACTAAAATACTGGATTAGCGTATTTTGAGGCCTGCAGTTGCTCCGAGAAAGTGGGCATTCTTGAACGATTTCAGAAAAATACATTTAAATTGCATGGGCCAGAAGTGTTGCAGAATATTTCTTCAATCTCAAGAGAGAGAGAGAGAATTCCAGCATTCTGTAATCAAATTTGACTTCAGAATTGGCAAATTCTGTGATGAAAGTGGGGAAAAATTAATATTTCGCTGCAAGAAAGAACACCGATTTTGCGACAAACATACAATTTTCATACAAAAAAAAAAAATTAAAACGGGTTTTCTGATGTTTCCGGGAAAATTTGGGGTTATGTGGAAAAATCTTGATCACAAAAGTTGTAGATCCTTTTATTGCCAACAACTTTTGCCTTCAACTTTTATAATTTTTATAAGACGTTAATTTTCGCTGCAAATCGTGAAAAACCATTTTTACCCCCAAGTTCACCTCCTTTCGCCTTTCTTTGATAATCAAATCCTCATTTTTATGTCCTTGTTTATTTTTTGTACCTATTAAAGTAAAATGAAATTCTCATTCTTGAAAGGTTTCAACTATTAATTTCAATAATTTTAATAAATTAGTATGAAAATTAATATAAATTTTAAATAATGATTTTTTAAAATCTGTTTTTTTTTCATTCTTCGCGTTTTCTGGAAAAGATTCCACAGTAGTGCTATTCTCTTATTACATAGTCTGAATGTAGACAATTCAATGAAAGAACTGGCGGCTGGCAAACGTGAAAAGAAAACTTTTATCGGTGATACTTTTCAGTTGAAAATGAGGACGTTTTTTAGGAATTTGTCGAAAAAAAGGAAATATCTGTATTCCGCTACAAAAAAATTGAACTCACTTGAAACATACCTAATAAGTTATATTTTCACCAAATTTCGTGAAAAAAAAAAATTTTAGTTTGCCAAGCCGTAATTTTCATGGGGTTTCTGTCAGAAGAAAGTATTAAAAATGGATTAAAATGCATATTGAAATGCAGATATTTCGAATCTGAGGTTTTATATTCATGGTTAGTGCAAAAACATTATTTCAAGAACATGCAGGAAATTCAATGAACTTACCACAAGTGAATATAAAAAAATTCTGAAGAAACGTACGGAATAAAATGCTGTGTTTGGGAATGTTGAGGCGCCAAGAGGTGATCTTTCAAGACGTGTTGATTTCTGTGAATGGATATCAACATAGACTTATGAAAATCTAAATATCCTTCCGAAAATTAAATGGAAAATATTTGAATAATATGCTAACAACAGTTAGGAACTTTTTGGCAATCAGCCGCTTCATATATATCGGAGTTGTTGGTAGCAGTTGGACGGTGCCCCCCCTCACTGTAGACAGGAAGTGAGCAGACTACAACCTCTGAAGATCGGTGGATATGAAACTTGGGTCTACAACCTTGGCCACCACGATTCCCAGATGTACTCTTTTAAATTTTTACATTGAATCAAATCAAACAGCACTCCAAATACATGAATTAGCGATCAATATGACCTTCATTTGTTTATTGATTGAAATAGAATTGAGTTCTGTTGAGGTGAATCATGATTCCTCAACAGACACAGGTTATCAAATACCCTGAATGGGAGATAAAATTATCTTTGTACTTTGTTCAAATCTAAGTTGAAATTTCGAATCACTGCATTTCTCGGTTCATACAATATTAGTTTTGGAAAAGACTGTTGTGAAAAAAATACAAAATATAAAGGACCCCGTACTTTTTATGGGTAAAATGGTTCTCTGTGAAATTGTCTTAATTTTTAGTATTCGATGTACTGATTGAACGTGCAGAATCGCAAAGTTCGTTGATGGATAGATTTTGAAATACAGGGTGTCAGTAATCAGTAATTTTTATTCAATTATTTTCTCGGGATTTGAAGGTGTCGACAGCATTTTATTCGTTCCTACCATCAACGTACCTTCATATTACTAAATATCATTCAGATGGTGCAGATTATATCATTATGTACAGAGAGAAAAATAAAAACATTTCTATCATGTCTGAAAATTTAATGCAATAATGAAATATTGATAAAGAATTACTTTGGCATGCAATATACTATTCTTATCCCATCATTAATCACAATTCATACATTTCGTACAGGGTGATTTGAAAAATTGGTGAAATATATGGCCGGTTCTTTCGTACATATTCTGTATATTCAAGTGAATCATCATCCTCCGAAGATAGCTGATATCGTATAAACATGATTTCGTTGGGATATATAGGGTGATCATGAAGATTTTTGATGATAAAAATGACAAAATATCAACGTTTCAGAAGTCACCCTGTAATTCACGATTAACTCGGTGAAATTCCTTCATTATTATTTAATATATTCATCATTCTCTCCTCAACACTGTCTCAAAAATTCAGTTTCCTACTATGACCAGTTTCATACTTATTGATTGAGAAATTTATTACCACTTGCATGACGAGTTGAAGGAACTTTTTTACTCATACATTCTACTAGTGGCCACGATTTTTCACAAGTAGTGAAACGAGAGTATGTGGAGATCAAAATAAATGTAACATTATGTGCAGGGTGATGACCAATGACGGTCCATCCATACAACTTACAACTCAGGTATGAGACAGATAAAATTCCTAATGCTTGGATAGTTTGACTCGCCAATTGGTGTATATATATATATATATATATATATATATATATATATATATATATATATATATATATATATATATATATATATATAACTATGGAACTAGTCATAGTACGAAACTGAATTTTTGGCACAGTGTTGAGGAAAGAATGATGAATGTATTAAATAATAATAAAGGAATTTCACCTAGTTAATCATGAATTACAGGGTGATTTCTGAAACGTTGATATTTTGTCATTTTTATCATCGAAAATTTTCAAGATCACCCTATTATATCCCAACGAAATCATGTTCATACGGTATCAGCTATGTTCGGAGGATGATAATTCACTTGAATATACGGGATGGGTACGGAAGAACTGACCATATATTTCACCAATTTTTCAAATCACTCTGTACGAAATGTATGAATTGTGATTAATGATTGAATAAGAAAAGTATATTGCATGCCAAAGTAATTTCATCAATATTTCTTTATTACATCGAATTTTCAGACATTACTAAAATGTTTCTATTTTTCACTCTGTACATAATGATATAATCTGCACCATCTGAATGATATTCAGTAATATGAAGGTCGTTGATGATAAGAGCGGAAAAAATGCAGTTGGCACTTTAAAATCCCGAGAAAATAATTAAATAAAAATTACTGATTTTTAACGAACGCCCAGTATTCCAAAATGTATCCATCAACGAACTTTGCGATTCTGCACGTTCAATCAGTACATCGAATACTACAATATACTGAAAATTCAGACAATTTCAGCGAGAACCATTTTACCTATAAAAAGTGCGGGGTCCTTTCCAATGAACAGTTACAAATATGGGACAAATTCGACAAAAATTATTCAGATTTTCATTTGAATGATTATTGTCTTCCATTTTGATTCTTTTTTAATCAAATTCACGTTAATGTACGCGCAAATGTTATATTATTACTGCAGTAATTTTCAAATTTTTATATCTATGACATTTCATAAATACCCAATACAAAATATGGCAAAATTATCCAATTTTTATAGAAAACTTGCTATTATTTCGGAAACCTGACTCCTTGGGTATAGGAACACAACAAATCATTTGAAAGGAAATTCAATTGTCTTCCAGAATATTTGATAATATATGGGGTGTTCCATTTGAAGAAATGTACTCTTTACCACTTCTATGTCTATCGGTGAAATCACAAATTTTCAACGACTCTGTATAATGAAGAACGAATTCTATTAGTCATAAATAATACATAGGACATTGTCAAATTAAATAAAAAATATCAGCATTCTACGTATCCAGATACTGCAGTAATAAACATTTCATTGTAGCTATGTTTCACACAAAAAATAAGGAAATTATTGATTTTCTCAAAAACTACTGGGGATAGGTATAGGGAAGTATCATATGAAAATAATCTAAAAGCAGTAGCAAAGCGAAAAACGCAATAATATACAGGGTATTCCATTTGAAACATCAAAGTTGTTGCTAATTTTCGATAGAAGTGGCAATGCCGCAGTGCTGAAAATATTATAGATTGATAGAGCTGAACTGATTATGCAAGAAACCAAATTTTCAGATGAATTCTTTTTCCTCCTACCCCTATAGAAAGTACACACTTTCCTCCCTCAAACCAGGGAGGAAACTCATACTTTTCCTCCCTAGGGAGGCAAGTACTTTTCCTCCCTAGGGAGGAAGGTACTTTTCCTCCCCCTCATTTCAAGTTAGTTGTAAACGATGAAACTTGTGAATCTATTATAATCAAATTGTCTCCGTAATTTCTAGATCATCTTATATATCCTGTATTCTGGTAAAAATCAAACATGAATGTTACTTCTACTCTAGTTCTTTAATAGCTATTTGTGTATTTAGAGCGCAAAGTGATTGATTGTTGCTCGACAAAGAGATTAATCTTTAGAGAACGACAATGACACTTTGTGCTCGGAATACACACATTATGTTTTCTACAAGCGCAGCTCTTAGAAAAAAAATGATCGACACTTCATTAAAATAGACACATAACATTACTTATGAGAAAATCAATCAATAGCAATCCGAAATGTATACGCTATCTAAATGTCCAATAATTCAAATCACTAACAAGAAAAAAGTAAAAAAAAAGTTGTAATTGCCAGGAGATGAACCCGGGACCTTCGGATTACAAGCCCAAGACGCTAACCATTGCACCACCGCAGATTCTCAGATACACATGCGTCGGGCACTAGACTACATCCTGCGGGAGGAGAAGTGGCACCTTCCTCCCTAGTAATACAAGTAGCTATTACCCATTTTCCAGAAACGTCTAATAGGCCATTGAGTTTGGGACACCCTCAAGTTACAGAGTGAATTTCAACTAGAATATTCACGGAAAACTATCGAAAAATGGACTCTCCATAGAAAAATGGACTCTCCATATTTTTAATTTAATTATGGATGAATGGACTCATAGTGAACTGAAGAACAGTTAATTTGGTTTAGTTGTTTTTGTTTCGAAGAACAATGAAAAACTCGAAAGAGAACATGTATAACTAAGTGAAATATCTGGCATGTTTTGAATGTTAAGAAATGCCAAAGAATGTTTTTCAGTGGAAGGTATCCATTTTTGGGAATGTGGGGTTACTATTGTTAAAAAAATCCGAAATAACTCAGATCCATTCACTCCTCTCTTATTAAGTGAACACAGGTGAGTAATTCACCTGATCGATCGATTGTCAAGGTCATTTTGGTGATCTTTTTGTATAGTGGTCATTTAAAAAAGATTTTAAATGAAAAAACTATCGAATCTAGTTTTTTTTATGGTATCAAGCAAATCTGACAATACCTAAGTATTCCCTAGGGTAAATGAATATTTTGAACCTACTAACTAACCACCCTAACAGCAAAACTGTATGTTTCGCCAAGAAATTGTAAAGATGTAAAAACATTTGTAAATAAAATGTTGTATTTTTTTAAATAGTCGTAAAACTCAAAAAAATTGTTAAAAAAACTGTAAAAAAAAAGTAATATCCGTCCATCAGCTACACCATCACGGCATCTTTCAGGAGTCTTCTAGAGACTTGTGTGAGTAAGGAAAGACGTAGCCATTACATTTTAAAGTGTGATACCATATACGGGACCGGTGACTGCGCTGGGATTTGAACCCATGCACCTACCGATGGGTTGAGAAGCGATCGTTTTACCCACCTAACAAAGTTGGCATATTAAAGTGTTGAAACCTTCATGTATAAATCGGACATAGAAAAAAACACAACGATGTGCGGTTTTTTTCGATTATAAAATTAGGTAAATAATAGGGCAAATGCAGACGAGACGTTAAATCCCTGAGAGTGCACCTCGATTGCGCATGTGCATATGGACACCTAACCTGAGCAAACTAACCTAGCTTGCAAGTTGAAAATGCGTCTTTTCCTCCACTGTTGACGATTTATAATATGAGTTTGCGTTTTTTTTTATGTGTCCATTTATACACGAGAGGTTTTTGCCTCGTGCAATTTTCCACGTGTGGATATTTCTTGTGGGCTCATGTAACATTGCGCTTTTTTTTGTACATTTATTTCCTTTGCGATTTTTTCCGGCCACGGTTTTCTTCAATACAAAAATAATGTTGGAGATATAGCGATACAGTTTCTTACACTGTTTTGAAATCTACATTTTGAGGAGCTAGAATACTGTGAAGTCTCGAAGTACCACGTTGTCAGGTGTTACTACCAGGTAGAGCAAAAAAACTGGTAGTGCAGCTTCAGAAAAAAAATCGCTTCTTTGTAGTGAGAGTAATTTTTACTATAAATAAAAATGGAGTAATAACTTAGTATTGTTCTATTAAATTATAAAATGGATACTCAGTATATTGTAGAAGATAATGAAAATGCATTAGGCAATCTAGACTACTGCATTTAACTTACACAATTGGAATAATCGTCGGCAGGTCTCCAACAGAAAACAACTACTGCCCCCATGGACCATTGAATTATATCTGTTAGATTTTTGGCAAAGTTTTCTACAAGAACTACTTTGCAATGTTCTCCCAATGTCAATGTCAAAACATGTGAGCTGTCCTGCGCTGATGATTGGCAAAACCATGAAACCGGTCCGTAGGTGTTTCCCCATGTGGGTTGAGACATGTTTTGGAGTTGAGAATGGGAGAACAGTGCAAAGTAGTTCTTGTAGAATACTCTGCCAAATGTCTAACAGTTATGATTCAATGGTCGTAGGGGGCAGTAGTTGTTTTCTGTTGGAGACTTGCCTATTGTATAGGTTAAATGCAGAAGGCTGGATTAAATAATCCATTTCTATTATCAGTTTAATGGGCTTCTGCCAAGAAGTGTCAATTTATATTTTCCTCTGATATTGTAGATGATATTAATAATAAAACGAGTGAGCAAATTCGTCCTCACATTCATTTTTGAGCACTCTTCGTATAATATTCGCATCTATCGACTTACTTTCATTATTTGTAACTTGAAATCAGTAGGAACTATAAAAAATACTGCTACTGGCCATCACAAAATCAATCAGGTAACATTAAAAACTGAAAAACACCACGCTGAAACACCCTAATTCAGAGTTTTCATTGCATTGGATTGGAATATAGAGCATGCTCAGTTACCATGGCACGCTGGACGCTGTTGCATCTCCAGTTACCGCTTGACAGTTGAACATCGAGGCGCGAAATATCGTTCCCGATAAACTGTTCGTCGAAACCACATCCGAGTTATTGAAATCAATTTTTGATCATTTTTATTTGCCTGACTAATTCGAGAGTGAAGTTTCTATTCCGAATGATGGTTCAGTTTTTGTGCGTTTTCTTTGGATATTAGTTTTTTTGTGAGAAAAAGCAGGTAGGCACACGAAAGATTCACCTTTAGGAATACACTAGTATAAAATAATAACTGTTTACCTATCAAATAATAGAAATAATTTTGTGAACGTTGTACTAGATGTTTTAATATTTATTATCCCGGAAAAAAATGAGAATTCAAAAAGTTTTTAGAGAAAGTTCCTATGGATGAAACTGGAAATGATAACTTGAGCTATTCCATAATAATAGTTATCGTCTTTATTGCTCTCTAATTTGATAATACGTTTTAAAATAAATAACATACCTACTTGAATATACTCAAAAGAAAAGAACAAAGTTCAATTGATTTGGTGATCATCATGTACAGAGTGAAAGACATTCTTTATCCTTTCGATAACGAACGTGTGCAAGGTGTTGAAGAAAAAATCGGAAATTTGTTCATTGCTGACTGAGGAAATATTTCCTGAGATTTGTTCTTAATTTGCTAGGGATGTGTTTTTGACGTGTAGTGGAAATGATAGTCATGCATATTAGGAATGAAAAGACGTTCAAAAAACTCAATTTTGAATTTCGGTAGCCTTTGGAAATGATATTCAAATTGAGTATGTTCGAACAAAATATTATTTTATGCACTATAAAACATATCTTTATGAAATAGACAAACCAAGTGAAGAAATAATTTTTTTTCCATATTTAACAACCAGTACGTAGGTTTCAATTTAATAGAAATCCTTTTACGCAATTCATTCTCAAGGCGCAAAACGGAATTATATAGCTTCTGTATTTTTTTGTGGTTGCCTTAGAGTTGAAGAAATTAAGTCGATAATACATTCCATTTAAAAAAATGTCTTGCACCATATATTTCTCAATTCTAAAATTTATGTTTATCATCAACATATTTTGATGCTCCACTGGGTTTTACCATCATCACTGAATTTTATTGGATAATAATTTTGTGGTATTGCAGTACTTATAATGTTGGTCAAACATCTGTGAGGTTTGATACTAGGTGTAATATAATAATCTTATAATTTTTTTATTAAAATCAAAAGCATCCGTGTAAAGAGATACACCATTTCTACATTTTTCATTCCAAGTTGAAATAAATATGTGTACCATCAGCAGAGCAGTGAAGTGAGTACTTTTTCAATAATTGAGAATTTAAATTTTTGTTTAATGTATAATTTAAACAATTAATAAACTATTAAAAAAAACTCAAAATATACTTACCTACATTAATATCAGAAGTTTTACAATTTATCGAAAAAGCTTTTCAACGATAAATAAAAATTTTAATAGATACGGTTCATCGTATTGTGTCATAATCCGATAATGGAATAATTATTATAAAAATAAATAATAACGATAATAATATTTATAAAATAAAACTAAATATCATTTCAAAGGTGTGATTTTGTATAACATACTATAATGGTGCTAGTCTCCCCCATCTAAACTAAACAAAAAAAGGTGGCACATTTTCTATTCCAACTGCAGGAAAAATCCAAAAAACCTATACAGTACCACCAGAGGAGTCACTGAGGTGAGAATGAGCGCATGAAATGATACGATATTGAAAATACAAACACTGACGCTCATGACCCCTTTATTTCTGCCATCTTCTGTCAATCAAAACGTTCCAGTTATGAGCAATGAGCATGCACATGAAATCATATCAAAAAATATAACTCAAAAAGTGATTCAGATGGAAAACATAAAAGATATTTGAATTCAACTATGTTCGATTCATGTTCGAATCAGGAGTTTCAAAACTTTTCAATATAGAACGCTTTCAAACTGTAATACACTCTTTCAGACAACACTTTACATCCTTTCTGCAAAAAAAGTTCAATGAACAGGAAATCTGGAAATTCAATCGAAGTCATTAATATACAATGAAAATAAAATCGGTCCAAGTATGGAACCCTAAGGAACTCTTCAATTCCAAATATGATGAATTTCTTACTATATCTGATTTCGTTCAATCAAATAAGAATTAAATCGATTGATAGCGATTCTTTGGAATCCATATTTTTGCAGTTTAAGCAAAAGTATTTTATGATTCACACATCCAAAACTTTAGAAAAATTACAAAATACATCAGCTGCTAGTTCCCCAGCATCGTTTCTCTGAAAACCGAAGATTAGATTAGGTGAGCTCAAAAATTCGGTCATTCTCAAATGATTCAGTTTTTCAATAATTTTTGCTACAATAGGTATGAGTGGTCGAAAGTTAGATAAATCGTCGATAAGACCACCCTTATACAGGGTGTTTCATAATATATGAGCAGGATGTGATAGCTCGTCCAAAAATATGATTTCCATCATCTTACCCTCTAAAATGCACCATTTTAGAGGGAGATACAGTGAGCTGAAATTTTAAAAAAATTATCGTTTTTTGCGAATATCTCTGGAACCGTTTATCGCACAGAAAATAAATTTCGTAGGAATTTTCTACTCATAATAAGCTATGTTTTGTGCGAATTTTTTATTTTTTCAAATTCATATTTGGTGAAAATTTTGAAAGGGTAGTTGGTGTTTTTTCTCCAACTTCTACGCCACTAGAAAAAGTACAGTTTTGAGCCTCCTATATGAACCGCCAATATTTTCTACACAAAAAAGGTATTCTTGGTCATAAGCTCTCAAGTTGACCGTTTTCAAGAAAAATCAACTTTCATGTTGTTTAAATAATGTTTTTTCCTCGAAAAATTGCTCCGTGCATTGAAGCTAACGGCGGACATTTCCAACAATTCAACCGAGTATGATTGTTATTGTTTTTTATTTTATTTTGCAATTAAGAAGTCAACGTTTGGTTTTGTTACTTCTAACGTTTAAATAAAATTTGTATAATTAGGAAAAAAACATTTTTTTTAACATGAAAGTAGATTTTTCTTGAAAACGGCCAACTTTAGAGCTTATGACCAAGAGTACCTTTTTTGTGTAGAGAACATTGGCGGTTCAAGTAGGTGGCTTCCAGTGGCGTAGAATTTGGAGAAAAAAACACCCACTACCCCTTCAAAATCTTCACCAATTATGAATTTTTAAAAAAAATCTGCACAAAACAGAGCTTATTATGAGTAAAATATGCTTTCAAAATCTGTTTTTTGTGCGATAAATGGTTACAGAGATATTTGCAAAAAACTATAATTTTTTTAAAATTTCAACACCCTGTATCTCGAAAATGTTGAATTTTAGATGGTAAGTTAATAGATTTTTTTTTATATTTTTGAACGAGCTATCACATCCGGAAGTCCTGCGCATTTATTATGAAACACCCTGTATATAAGAATAACAAGAAACTGTTTTGGGTTTTTAGAAAAGAAGGAAAATTGTTATTATGAAATGAACCATTTATTAAACCATCAAGAATTTTTAGAGCAGATTCAGACAGCATTTGGAAAATTTTCAGAGAAATTTCATCTCAATCACTAGTTTTCTTTTATGCTCCGGATTACTTACTTTAATTATCTCAAAAATGTCCGTATCGTGCACAACCAGATGTTCCTCGACACTAACACCTCGGGATCGATCATTCACTGAAACAACAAAATTTGTCTACTTCTCAGCAATAGAACAGTAGTAGTCATTCAGAGTATCACGACACAATGATCACTCTACCGGGTGATTCTTCAAGGTTGCTTACCCTTATAACTTTTTATTATTGAAGATAGAAAAACGAAATTTGGGGGTTGTGTTTTATAGTTCAATTTACATTTTTCGACAAATTTACTTGCTTTTCCGTACTTCCGGATGACCGGAAATTACCCCAACTTTCGATTTTTAAATGGGATATCGTATATATTTTGACTTATTTTGATCGAGAATTACATTCTAAATCCAACAATACCCCACTTGTCAATATTTGACAAATAAAGTCATTTTTATTCCAATTTTTATTTTTCGATCTAGAATGCTATGGATCGTGTAAATCGCTATATTCTTGATCAAGTAACATGGTAAAAATACGACTTTGAGGATTATGACTTCACAATCGTTTCAAGAATTATTCAAAAGTCGCAAATATGAATTTTTCCAAATAACTTGATTTTTTCGAATGGAAAGGGAGTGGCTCGTCTACTTTTTGTGAAAGATCATTTTCTTATGGATAATTTGATACCACACACTTTCACTTTATTTTCACTCTTTTTCTGAATAATTGCAAGAAGCGATCATACCTAATAGCAAATAATACGTATTCGGTATACTTATGCACTAGTCCTGTTATTCTAGTTATCCGTGACATACATTGAAGCTGTTGCTTATGACTTCACAGTCGTTTTAAGATTTATTCAAAAGTCGCAAATATTACCGTTAGTCCATTAAGGTTCTAAATGCCAAAATATCCATCTCCTAGATCACGGTAAAGTACTACTTTTTCAATTGTTGCCCGCATTGATTATCTGTTCCGCAGTGATGTTCTGGAATGCCACCCTTACTTTATATTCTTCACGAGTAGCTGATGCTGTTTTATTTTATACACCTGATTTTTTACTGTTGTCCAGAGAAAAACATCTTGCGGAATAAGATCTGGTGATCTAGAATATAAAAAAGGAATAATACGTTATGAAAAAATATGACAACTTAAGAATGTACCTCGTAGGCCACTGAATAGGTCCATTATAGCCAATCCACTTTTCTGGGAAGGTGTCATGCAGATGTTCTCTTACGACTTGAGAATTGTGAGGTGGCGCTCCATCTTGTTGAAAATAGAAATCAACTTGTTTAGCCAGTGACAATTCTTCAATAAAATTATCAATTTCATTTCTAAGGAACTGTGGATATCTTTTCGCAGTAAGTTGTCCGTCGAAAATTATTGGCCCCAAAAGCTTTCCTCCGATAATACCCATCCAGCAATTGAAACCAAATCGCTCTTGAAAATTTCCTTCTTGCATCAAATGTAAATTTGTTTGTGACCAGTACCTTTTATTATTCTGATTGAACAGACCCAAGATGGTGAATCGAGTTTCATCTGAATAAATAATTTTAAATGGAAAATGTACATCTTCTCTGTATTTAGTTAAAAACTAGTTGCAATAAGTTAATCTTCGGTTGTGGTCGTTATCGTAGAGATGTTGGTGTAGTTGGTACTTGAATGATCGATATTTATATTTGTGAAGAATTCTCCAAAAGGACGAATAACTTATATCACACTCAGAAACAATTTGGCGAATTAACGCCGTAAAATTCACTTCAACATAGGCCAACACGTCTACTTTCTTTTTCTTCACTGACGATGAAATCATTGGCATTTTCTTCTGGTTCATTTCGCATTTTCCTTTCGTTTTGGAAAATAATGCCGACCGGGATGGCGACGATTAGGAAATCTCTGAGCATAAATTCGGGCTGCATCAGTTTTACTCTTTTTTGTTTCTCCGTCAATTTTCTCGTTTCTAGTATAATTTTCCATATCAAATTATAAACTACGCAATAAATGAATTTTTAAAAGTGACAGCATATTCATTAGCCTATTTGTTTAGGTATTTCTATAGCAACAGCTTCAATTGTTTGTCTCGGATAACGGATAACAGGAATAATAGGACTTTATGCATAAGTATACCGAATTATTTGTTATTAGGTATGATCGCTTCTTGCAATTACTTAGGAAAATAGTCAAAATAGTGTGGTACCGAATTATTCTTAAGAACATGATTTTTCACAAAAAGCCGACAAGCCACCCAATTTCCATTTGAAAAAATTACGTTAAATGGAAAAATTTATTATAAAAATAGCATTAAAGAAATATATCATAGTACAATAATAACATGAATCATAATAACATTTCTCGGAATAAAAATATTCTAAAATAACAAAATCAAAATAATAATACCTATTTTTGAAGATTTGAATTATTAGGCTGATCTAACCTGAACGAACTAACCTAGCTCGTAAGTTGGGAGCTGAGAAGTTGAAGAAAGATTCATTTGGAGGGTAGGTAGTATTTTATTAGTCTGATCTTTACCTGAACGAATTAACCTAGCTCGTAATCATCGGTATTTATTTGCGATAATAATTCTGAAAGTGTTATTTTCTCGTCATGTTATTCATTAATAATGTCATTTGTTTGTATGTTTTTCTTTCCTGTGTTGATTCAGTAAAATAATATTTTGTTGTATTTTTACAAATAATATCAGTTGAAAATATGATTGTGACGTGCCACCGTATTGTTCCCATGTTACTTGATCAAGAATGAAGCGATTTACACGATCCATGGCATTCTAGATCGAAAAATAAATATTTGAATAAAAATTACTTCATACCTCAAACTTTGACAAGTGAGGTGTTGTTGGATTTAGAATGTTATTCTCGATCAAAATAAGTGAAAATATATAGGATGTCCCTTTAAAAATCGAAAGTTGGAGTCATTTCTGATCAAACCAGAAGTCTGGCAAAGCAAGTAAATATGTAAAAAAAATTAAATTGAACTACAATACACAAACCCCAAATTTCGTTTTTCTATCTTCAATACTAAAAAAGTTATAGGGGTGAGCCACCTTGGAGAATCACCTGGTATATGATGCATTTTCCTCTGAAATCATTAAATATATCCCTACTTTCTTCTGAAGAATATTTAGCCTATTTCCTACATTAAATCACTGTTTATTATAGTATATTATTTAACGAGCGGTAATGTAGGTCATAACTCAGGCAGATGAAGTTTGCAGCACGAGCCACAGGCGAGTGCTGTAATTCATCAAGTGAGTTATGACCATTACCGCACGTTGAATACTATACTTTATCTACGGACTATAACAATAAATACTAATACACAAGTACAGACAGAAAACTTTATTAATAAATTTTAATAGTTACCTATTATAACATTGCTATAAAAACTTTAGTTGTGATTATTCATTTTTTGTATTAATAAAATTAACAGTAAAGTTTCAACAACCAGTGAACTGAATATTTGGGACTGAATTATGCAAGTTTATTGTTTCTTTTTGTGTTTGTTGCATATACAGGGTGTAAATTTGAAAACGTTCAATGCGAATATCTCGCGAAATAAAAAAGTTAGAAAAACGCCGTTTGTCAAAAATGCTAAAGAGTTAGTGGAAACTAGAACCACCATATTTCAGTGAAGGGATGAGTCACCCCGTCGGCGCGACACACCCCAACTTTAAAATGTCAAATGGCACTACCTCTTTTGTGATACCTCAAATGAACGGTCTCAGTCAGTAGTATTCACCTGTACAAGACTTTTTTTCCACCCACTACAGGGTGTAAGAAAAACATAAAGTAGAATAAAATAAAATGTAATGTGTTAAAAGGATATTTTATTTGATCAGATGTTCAGAATGCATTCCATTCTGTTGTAAGCAATAATATAATCGATGTTCAAATGCCATTCTAACATTTTGGAACACATCTCTTGGAATAGATCTGCATTCTGCATTAATGCATTGTCGAAGATCTCCTATCGAAGTAGGTTGTGTTTTAAATACGACGGATTTCAAATGTCCCCAGAGAAAAAAATCGAGGGGTGTTAGATCGGGAGATCTCGCTGGCCATTCGATTGAACCTCTCCGTCCAATCCACTGATGTATTAAATCTTCATTCAGGTTCCTATTCTCGTCAATGTCCAACTGATTTTCTATTTCGGCAACAATTAAAGGTTGAATGGTGATGTTTAATATTTCGAAATAAGTATCGCCATTAAGATTGCCATTAATAAATTATGGCCCAATCTAAAATTCCCGCCCAGACATTTAGTTTTTCTGGATACTGCGTCTGTCCTTCCCTAAAGACATGCATTTTCGTCACTCCAGTACCTACAGTTGTGTTTGTTCACTGCACCATTTAAAAAAAAATGGATTCGTCGGTAAAACAACTATTTTTTAGCAACTGGGGAGTAATACGTAACATTTCTGTCATGTTCTCGCAAAATTAAATTCTTCGATCAGGGTCGTCCTCCCGCAACTCCTAAAGAATGTGCATTTTGTATGGGTGAAACTTATGAAGTTTGAGTACCCGACGGAGAGCTTGATGAGAAATTCCTGTTATCGCTGAACCTTGGCCTGAACTCTTGGATTGGTCCTTTTTTTGTTTGCCACTGATCCTGTGTCTGATGTAAGTATGACTTACATTTTTTCCGGGGTTTCTTTCGTTAAATGTTGCAACAGTTCTTAAGGCACAACGATTTTCAAAACCATAGATAACCACCATCTGATTTCTTTCCGGCAAACTGTAAACCACGATGAACAGAAAATAACAGTTCGCAATTCGTTTGAGATAATTTCAATTCGACCTTGCACAAAGGACTAAATTATTACCAACATTGATAGGCAGGTACGAACCCGATAAAAACAATGCTACATTTTCGAGTACTTTTTATTTATTCTGAAGGAATGCTCCAACATGATTTTGTTTTTTGTTTACAACAAACTGGAATACATGGTGAACATCTAATGGAATGAAATATCCTCTTAATAACAAGAATGGAATTTGAAAATCGATTGTACTATTGTTTAGAACTGAATGGACTGCATTTTGAACATCTAATCAAATAAACTATCATTTTCACACAATACAATTTATTTATTCGAACAAGTTTTTGTGCCACCCAATGTTGGATGAAAATGAAAATTCTTGTACAGGCGAATACTACTAAATGAGACATTTCATTTGAGGTATTACAAAAGAGGTAGTGCCCTTTGACATTTTACAGTTGGGGTGTGTCGCGCCTATAGGGTGACTCGTGACTTCACTGAAATATGGTGGTTTTAGTTCCCCCTAACTGGTTAGCCTTTGTGCCAAATGGCGTTTTTCTAACTTTTTTATTTCGCGAGATATTCGCATTGAAAGTTTTCAAATTTACACCCTGTATGTTGATGAAGAAGGTGTGGTGTTATAGAACTGTATATTTTATTTGCAGTATCTGTCTTATTCTTTTCGGAATCATCAACGTACCCCTCAGCCACAGTAGTTGATCGCCAACCGCCATGTCGTTTCAGTGCCGTTATATCCCCTCCAGCATCTACTAATAAAGTTGCCGATGAGCGGCGAAAACAATGCCCTGTATATAAATTACAGTCGGGTAATTTTAAAATGCAGCAATGTCTCTCCCCATTGCTCCAAATTTATCGATACCAATTCTTTGCGAATGATATTTTCCATTTTGAAATTTAAAGGATAATATCGTTTGTTGTTGTTGTTGACAAAACCGCTTTCAGTCTTTGCTCTTGATAATTTACAATTGTCACTAGACCAAAATCGAAATATGTAATTTTCTATAAAAGACGACTAGCACAGTATGAATATCATTACAGATAAATTTCGTATCGTGCCATATGACGTTTCGACCAATGGTGATGCGTTTCGCAAATTTGAATTCCGCGCGCTGATTATGCACTTTTTGATTAAAGTTTTATAGAGTTAAATACAAACTAAATGATAAACTAATGGTTTAGGTGTAATTTCAAGACAATAAAGTATATGGGGTAAAAAAATCAAGTAAATTTAAATCACTTGCATATTCCCTATTATTAAGTTGTTCTGGCGTAAATGTTTTTGCGTTTTTACCTACGTGTTTCTCTGATTGACATTTAAGAAACGCAAGTGATTTAAAATAATTCTCTATACAGGGAGGGCCAATGGAAACTTTGTAGGATTTCAAATGAAAATTTTGAAAAACGCTCTAACACGTCGATATTTGATTTGAGGGGGAACTAATTTTCAGTTTTTTTCACCCCCGTAACTTAAACCCTGTAGCGGGGGGGTGAACAACCCTCAAAATTTGAATAGGGAAAAGGGGTCGTGCCATACCTCTTTTTGAAGGTCTCATTGAGTTCTTCATGACCCTATAATTTTGCCTTATTATTTTCATCGATAACGAAATGACAGGTTGTCAAACTCTTGGAAATAGACTACTTATTTTCTGAATAAAAATACCAAATAATTAGAGGTGGACACGTCAAATTTAAATTCCAAGCTGTTCAAAATGTCAGCCATGAACATTCGTGCTATAATAAAATCATCCCGGTTTTCTTAGGCGTGACATTAGGGAACAGACAATAATTAAAAATAATCTCCGCCGCAGGAATTTTAGTATTCGCCTATTGACATAAAAACTAACAGAAACATCCGATTTTTTGGCCGTTGAAGAAAAAAGTATGTTTGTACAAACTTTATTTCTACTAGACATGGTCGCACCATCATTTACATAGCGTTAGTTCGAGAGTTTATAGCGAAATTTGATAAGTATGGTTTACACTGTAGCTGAGCGGGTCGAATTGGTGTCTATTTATTTCAAAAACAATGACTGTGCAAGACAAACAGCACGACTATTTAATGAAAGACATCGGGATAAAAATGTTTCACATACTTACGTTAGACAACTGATGGAGAAGTTTTTGGAAACTGGAACAGTGCAGAACCAAAAGGATAATCCGGTTCGTGTCGTTAGGAATGAAGCCGTGCAAATCGCAGTTTTAGGGCACATTACAATGGATCACACATTGAGTACGAGGCAATTGGCCGAAGTTTCTGGTGTTTCACGAACAAGCGTTAGAAGAATTTTGAAGGCCCACAAACTTTACCCCTACAAGATAAATCTGCTTCACGAACTTATTGAGGATGATTATGATCGACGGTTACAATTTGTAGAAGAAATGAGTGAACGCTGTATTGGCGATCCAAATTTCCTGTATAATATCTGCTTTTCAGATTAATGTTCCTTTTTTCTAAATGGATTGGTCAATCGACACAATTGTCGATACTGGAGCGATTCAAACCCACATTTATTTAGAGAGAGCCATACTCAACATCCTGAAAAGTTGAATGTCTGGGCAGGTATTTTAGGAAAGCACATCATTGGGCCATTCTTTTTGCAAGGCAATCTGACGGGGCAGCTGTATCTTACTTTGCTTCAAGAAACTATTTTTCCTAGAATAAGGGAGGTCATTGCCGAAGATAACAACTTGACACACAATAATTTTTTTTTCCAACAAGATGGAGCTCCACCACATTTTGCAGCACCCGTTCGGAACTTTTTGGCGAAAATTTACGAGGACATTGGATTGGCCGTAGAGGATCTATTGAGTGGCCTGCAAGGTCTCCTGATCTTTCTTCTCTTGACTTCTTTCTCTGGGGCCATTTGAAGTCTACTGTTTATAAAACACAGCCGGCTTCTCTTCAAGTGTCAAAGAATAACTGCTGATATGTTGCAGAATGTTAGAGAAGAGATAGAGCAGCGATTTTATTATTGCATGAATGTTAATGGCGGACATTTCGAACAGTTTGTACGATAACTTTGACGTGTACACCTGATTATTAAACTTGAAACTTTAATTATTTGGTATTTTTATTACGAAAACAATAGTCTCATACCAAGATTTTGACAACCTGTCATTTCGTTATCGATGAAAATAATAAGGCAAAATTATAGGGTCATGAAGAACTCAATGAGACCTTCAAAAAGAGGTATGGCACGACCCCTTTTCCCTATTGAAATTTTGAGGGTTGTTCACCCCCCAGCTACAGTATTATATCTACGGGGGTGACAACCACTGAAAATTAGTTCCCCCTCAAATCAAATATTGACGTGTTCGAGCGTTTTCTACAATTGTGATTTTCAATCCTACAAATTAGGGTGGAAAGTTTCCATTGGCCCACCCTGTATTGATTCCATTATTTATGTTGAGTGTGCTTCTTAGCATGGAGAAGAGAGTCCATAGAGACGATGCTTTATATTTACTGCTAAGTTCAGTAAAAAATGCCAAAAGTACATTTTCTGTTAACGATGACCTAATGTTCTTACTGCTACACCAATCGAAAATTTTTGTTTACACCTTTATATTTGTTTTGGGATTTTTCGGGCATTAAATTCTGTATGCATGGTAACATTAGCTATTTGTCTTATTTCTGGAGGTGTACATAATAATTCATCTTCACTATCTGAATTCATCTTTTTTACCACAAAATTCACAATGATAAGAATTTGGTATTAACTTAATTTGAAAACGTCAAAATTAATCAAGGGACATTACTCCCCATCCGGCTTGTGCTTGTACAGAACTACAGAATGCAGAGCCACGTTGACATTTGGTTCGTAAATACCTCCAAAAATTTCTGATTTATCATAGTGAGTTATAGCACTGAGTTATTTTAACTCACGCTGTTTGTTCACAGATACTATAACCGGCTTAAAAGCAGTTGAATAATTAAAATATAATATAATAGGAGTAGATAAAGAGACATCGAAAAATGCACCTCTTTTTCGTATTTTGTTTTTTGTTTAATCGATGAAAATTATTTTGATAAGAACTCAAGAAATCAGAAAGGGGGCTTTCCTTACAGTATATTGTACAACTATTGCGGGAAGCAAAATTTTCATACCAGTGAGACGAGATGATAAACCACGAGCCAGAGGCAGTTTTTAAAAATGAGGGTGCAAAAACCATGGCCAGAATTGTGAAGAATACCTACACACTAATAAAAGTATACAACACCATTCACTATAACACAAATATTCAGTGATTATTTTTAGTACTCCTGCTGAAATCATTTCACGGTTTCATGGTTCTTGACAATCATTTCAGCATTACTTGGGAGTTCCTGAGATGGATACTGAAGTATGTATCCAGCGCCATCTCTGAGTTCCAGAGAGCACTCCGACATTATAGCATTATAGCATTCTTCCGAAAACATATTTTCATAAGAAAATATTGTTGATACTATGCGGAAAGACCATTAAAGTAATGATGATAAATGAATTAAATAATAAGCCTTTCTTCCGCTTCCACCTAAACAATAGGTACATTCGTCGGCAAGTCTCTAACAGAAATCAACAATTGCCCCCTGCAACCGTTGAATAATTATATCTGTAATTGGGATGCAGTTTAGGGGTTGAAAACGGTTTTTTGCGATTTGCGGCGAAACGTGACTTCTTAGCGGAAAATGTTCAATAAAAAAGTTGTGGATAATAAAAAAAATCGAGAACTTTTCGACATAACCTCAAATTGACCGTCAAAATAGCGAAAAACCGATTTTTTTTAATTTGAGGTTATGTGGAAAAATCTTGAATACAAAAGTTGAAGATCTTTTTATTGCCAAAAACAATTTTTTACTTCTTTTTGTAGGAGTTTAATTTTTGCTGCAAATCGTGAGAAACCATTTTTACCAACAAAAGTTCACCTCCTTTCGCCATTCTATCATAATCAAATCCTATATTATGTCCTTGTTTATTCTTTGTACCTATTAAGATAACGTGGAATCAATACTTTCGAAAGGTTTCATGTGTTAATTTCGAAAAGTTTAATAAATAAATATGAGTATAGAACAAAAATTAAAATGTTTGAAAATCCGTTTTATCATTTTTGCGCGTTTTGTGAAAAAAATAACAGTAGTGCTACTCTTTTATTACATAACCAAAAGTAGACGCTTCAACGAAAAAACTGGCGGCTGGCGAGCTTGGAACGACAAACTTTATTGGTGAAACTTTTCAGTTCAAAATAAGGTCGTTTTTTCGGAATTTGCCGAAAAAAAAAAGGAAAAATCAATATTCCGCTATAAAAAAAAATTGCAACTCACTCGAAACATAATAAGTTATAATTCCACCAAATTTCGTGGAAAAAAATGGTTTATAAGCGAGAAAAAAATTAATAACTGAAAAATTGGTTTTTCCGATTTTTCCGAGAAAGGACCCCACAAACTCCTTATGGAATTTAGGTCCCGGTGGATTTTTTTGAATTTTTGGTATGATGTGGTCCATAGAATTTTCAACCAATGTTACCCAAAAAAATCAACAGTTTTGCTGATAGGGGACGTTGAAATCCCCCCTTGCGCAGATTAGACTATTTATCTTTGGATCCGGTAACAATATTTTCACTTGTTTCATTGTTGCTAATGTTGCACAATATTGGGCTGTTTTATAAAATAAAAATCTTACCCCCTTCTTCCCCCCAACTCCAATTACGAAACGCAAAAAATTATTTCTCGATTGCCTTGCAATGTATCGTCGAATGTTTAAATATGCCCCCAAACCAAACAAAACGATAAAAATTTGGTGAATTTTTCTGAATTTTTAAGATGATGCAGTTCCAGTTATTTCGAATAGAAATTAATTGGGTGACAAACCCTAAAAATGAATAGTTTTGATGCTAGGGGGCGTTGAAATCATACCTTGCTCAGAATAGACTATTCATTATTATATTATTATTATCTCTACGTAATTTAGTTTAGATTATGCTAAACAATTGTGTAATTTTTATAAAAAAATATTTAAAACCTCCCCCTTACTCCAACCCCTATTTTAAATCACAAAAAACGTTAATTCTCGACTACTTGTTAATGCTTTATCAAAATAAATGTTTTAATCAGCCCAAATCAAGGAATCGTTCAGTTATTTAATTTCACCATTCACTCCCTTCAAAAAAATATAGACTTCTTAGTAGGTCGTAGTTCATCTTATTTGAATATCAATTAATTGGTCGTAAATCTTGAAAATAAATAAAAAATAGATATCAACAATTTGAATTCAAGTTGGTGCCTGAATTAAATTTTTCGTGGAGATATTGTTTCGACCTATAATGGTGAATAGTCTATTCTGAGCAAGGTGTGATTTCAACGCCCCCTAAGCATCAAAATTATTCATTTTTGGGGTTTGTCTCCCAATTAATTTCTATTCAAAATTACTTGAACTGCATCATATTGAAAATTCAGAAAATTCTACCAAGTTTTTTTCATTTTGTGCCTTGTGGGGAGAGGGGGAAAATCGTAAAAAACTGCCATTTTCCTTATTTAGGCATATTCAAACATTCGACGATACATTTAAAGGCACTCGAGAATTATTTTTTTGCATTTCGTAATAGGAGTTGGGGGAGAGAAGGGGGGGAATACGTTTATTTTATAAAACAGCACAATATTGTGCAACATTAGCAACAATGGAACAAGTGAAAATATTGTTATTGGATTCAAAAATAAATATTCTAATCTGCGCACCCTCAAGCAGCAATACTGTTAATTTTTTTGGGTTGGCACAATGGTAACATTGGTTGAGAATTACATGGACTACATCATACCAAAAATTCAAAAACCCAAATTCCATAAGGAGTTTGTTGGGTCCTCTGAGATTAAGTTTGTGTAAAAATGCTGAATACAAAAGTTCTAGATCTTTTTATTATCAATTACTTTGCCAATAATTTTTTTCCGTTAGAAGGTCAACTTTCGTTGCAATTCTCGAAAAACCGTGAAATATCAAATAAAGCATTCGACAGCATTTGGCACAAAGGATTAATATATAAACTTCACAAAATGGATTCACCCGCTTAACTAATTGCCTTCATCAATAGCTGGTTAATGAACAGGAAACTCCAGAGTTAAAATCTTGAACAGTGTTTCGGAGGAATTTACTACAAAACAAGGTTTACCACAGGGTTCTCCATTGTCTCCGTTACTCTACAATTTATACTGTTCAGACATTTATCACCACCTACATGACGACCCTAGCCATTTCAATCCCTCAAAATACCTTCTGCAATATGCCGATGACACTGCACTTATTTGCCATGAAAAATCCATTGCTGCAGCAGTATCATCTCTCCAAGAACTCAGTGACTCTACCAGTCTATGGTTTGAGAAATGGCGTCTCACCCCTAACCCTCTTAAATCACAATTCATAATTTTCAACCACAACCCAACGGTAACATCTCCCAAAATATCTAAAACCCAGAACGACGGTAAACTACTTGGGATTCACGCTGGACAATAAGCTGAACTTCAACCAACACCTGAAGATGAAGAAGCGTAACACCATTACAAGAGCATCATATTTCCGATGCCTTTCATCAAGGGACCAAGGAATCAATATTGCAACGAGAAGCAAAATATATACCTTCATTTGACGCCCTCTGCTGGAATATTGTCACCTCCTATTTCTCAATATTAAGAAAAGAGCTCAGAAAAATAAAAAAGCACCCAAACAACCCTATTCACAATCCTGCGATTGAATTGTTATATGAAACCACCAAAGTCCTATTGAGACCAGACTAGGTCAGCTTGCAAGAAGATTTGCTAAAAACCCTCAAAACGAGGAAGTGATTCAAAAGCTTGCAGTAACAAGACTTTCTCAGAATCGAAATATTCACAAACACCCAGAACACACGCTACTTGAAAAACTACAGAGAACAGCTAGTTTATAGTAACTCTCAGATATCATGTTATATCATATAGAACAAGCCTTTTTTATTTATTATTATGTTTATATACAAATGTACATTCAAAGGCTGTAGGACCTCGGTCAATTGCCGTTTGAATTATAACCTGCTTATAGTTCAATAAAGAACATTTATTATTATTATTACCGTGAAATATCGCTTTCAACCACTAAATGTTCACCCCGTTCTCCATTTTTTCGACTCCAATTTATTTCTCCCTTCTTTCGAACAATATTTTGCTCCTCTTCCAGTAGGTCTCATGCTGTTAATACTTTTTTTTATCTCAAAAATGCATCATCACTGGTCTAGAAGGCCAAAGTATTCTTGGATAATTTTTTTGACAATTCTTCCACTTTAGCTGACCAGGATAAATTTCCGACGATGATCCAAGTAATTTACCACTTCGACTGTTATCACTTATAATATCACAAGAGCTTAAATTATTTCCAGGAATAATTTAAGCTTGCGTGGTATTCGGTAAGAAAATTTCACACCATAATTTGGAAAAAAATTATTAATCCAATCTGACATTTTAAATTAATTTCACTGCTTGTCAAGTCCACCATGTTTCGTTAAATAAAAAATAATACCAACTTTAATTACACCAAATGCTAAAACTCAGATGGGTATTAGATCAGTCTATCGCCCTTTCATAATTTTAGGTTACTAAAGGTGGTAGAAATGTATTTTCTCCACGATCATCACATAATTTGCCAATGCTGAAATCAAATTTGATTACAGAATGCTGGAATTCTCTCTCTTGAGATTGAAGAAATATTCTGCCCCCATGCAATTTAAATGTATTTACATTCTCTCTCTTGTGATAGAATAATATTCTTACACTGGTTAGCAAAAATAACATTAGCCTTGACGCAGTTGATTGTCATCGTAGTGGCAAAATTTGAGTAAGTGTCAAAATTATTGCTGTCACGTTTCCTATCTCTGATCGTGGAGAAAATATAGTCTGCTACTCGGTTAGAATGAAAATTCTTGATACTCGTGGTTCCTCACGCTCGCCTTCGGCTCGCGCTCGGAACTTTCCACTCGCATCGGATTTTCATTCTAACCTTGTTACAGAATATACTATTTTGCTAAAGTAATCCATAACACTTCTAATGTAAAAAATATAATATTAACATGGTTTGTTGCAGTAGGTGGCCGTGATATAGGCGGCCATGCTTTTGACAGATGAGGTTAATAATGGTAAATTACATTGAGTTACTGTATAGTAAACCAGCAAGCAAAGGTATTCTTATGTAAAACATTTATTGTAAGCATTTGCGTTAAACAATTTGAGAAAAATTAAATGCTTTGAAAAGAGTTGAGTCATGTGCAAATATGTCATCCAAAATTAATATATTTAACGAATTCAATGGAAGATTGCGACCAGGAAGCGTTAGAGTCGAATGGTTTGCCTTTTGCGTAAAAGAGATTTGAACAAAATTGTTTCAAAATATTACATATATGTCTTAAAACACAGACATCTAATTAATTCGTCAACTTCCTATTCACCATTAAGAAGAGAGGGTGGGTTAGAATTTAAGCAACATTTAAATCTTACTATATTTGTAGATCCTACGTTTTTTGAAATATAAATTGTTAATGCATAATAATTAAACAAATTTGTGTTTTAAGTTTAATGAAACTTTATAGCGAATAATGAATAATGTTAATTCTTATAGAAATTTTGCATTATTCACAGGTATATCTACAATATTTAATGGCTGTAGATCATATGTTTACCTTTTCAACTGTCAAAAAATTTCGACTTAAATATCGTGGCGCCACGAAAAAATTTCCGGAAATTTTTTTAGTTGCCATGGTAACTAGTCAAAATTAAGGCATCTTATTGGTTATAAAGTAGAGGTGTGAAATTTTCAACAAAATTTTATTTCTGGTATTTTATCTTCATAAAGTTTCAATCGATTGGCTGAAAACCATCTAGTAGCATCCATGGTTTCTGTTAGGTTAAATACTGTATTGTCGGATGTTATCGTCAGCAAAGAGTATACATTTGTATATTAATAATAAAAGTGGTGTCATAAAATATTTTCTTCGAAAACATTTGTATATGTTACCATACGTAGCTAAAATCATTGATGTAAATTTCAAGACTTTCAACAACCAGATTTTAACGGCGTCAGCTACTGATCTGTTAGTTCTATACTGGGTTTTGTCAAAAATATAATTTTGCGAGAAGTAATGAACTAATCTATTTTTCAAGATGATTATTATAGTTGCATATCGCGGAATAGGATCCAAAAAATGTATAAAAACAACTTTATTACAAACATTCTTTATTTAACAAAATAACCCTTTGTTGAAATTTAGCATCATCAGAAGTGTAATTCGTAAAATGTAAAGCAGTATAAATAAAATATGTTCTAATTGTTTAAATTAGTCTACTGATGATCTTAATTTTATTAGCGAAATATACATTGATTATAAAGTGTTTTGGTAAAGTGGAGAGTCCAAAAATTATCGAAGGCATCAAAGTTTTCAAAATCCGTAACGATGAAACATTTCATGCTTCTTGTCAGAATATCTTAAATCAGTGATAATCATCAGGTTCAATTGTAATCAACGAAATGTTCAAATTCCAATAATAAAATTAATCTCACATGACAAAATCTGGCTCGTATGTAGATCGAATATTTCAACACTTGGAAAATGGAGTATAATCGAAATAAACAACAGAAGTCATTGAATGGAACTGTCGAAACATAATAAAAATAAACACGAATTCAATGAAGTTTATATAAACGAATAAAATGGTTGGCATGCTCTCGCTAAATGGAATACCTCTCATCAAATAAAGCCCAACAAATAAATATCATTGAGATTATTTTATTGAGCCAATAAATAATGAATGAATAGATTTTGAATCCAATCTTTCGCGATATTCAACAATGAAATTTTTATCCAAGCCGTCAACAGAAAACAGCAACAACTGTTCTTCATGAACATTCGAATATAGCTGTTTGACATTTGTACAATCGTTTTGCGGGAGTAACTTTGTAAGTTATTTTTGTAATATAATATTGTATAATATTGTAATATAATATAAACAAACAAATATTCGAATTAAATTGCATAAATATTACAATTTGACTCCTTCATTTTCAAACTTTCGCAAATAGAACACTGAGGTGATATTACCTGATATCTCATACATATGTCCGATTGTGGTGAAAAAAATTACAGTGGAAAGTATTAAAATCGTGTCCGAAACGCAATGAGACCTAAATCCTAGTCATATCACCATCTTTCTTCTCTTTCATTTTCTAACTTCAACTGAACTGGCCGGGATGAAAAATGTCTTCGTTGAATGCAAAGAGGAAATTTACTCAATATTTCACCCAAATGATATGAATAGGAGGAAAAATTAAGCGCGAAAATATATTAAACCATCTTCGAAACGAGATGAGACTGAAATCATAATTTCACAATCATAACAATCATTGGAAATACGAAATGCGAAAAGATTGATTAACAACTATGAAATATGGGCCGTGGTGGCCGTGCTGGTAGAACGTTCGCCTTTGGAGCGAAGCCTCGCATGGTCATCGGTCTCGTGCACGTTAAAAGGTAAGGGCTGCGTCTTCCTTAGCTCACACAAGTCTCGAAGACTTCCGAGGGTTGCGCGTAGGGGTGCAATCGGTTGACGGAATTAACAATTTTAACAATTTTTTTTTAACAATCGCAATCTTTGGATTCTCCCATTTTCTAACTCCAGCACAACGACCGATAAATGCAAATAGGTGTAAAAATTCAACACGTGTAACCTGAGTAGTGAGGAAAATCAGCTGAAGAAATGCTTTTAACAATCTTCAAAACATGATGAGATCGAGAGCATTACAATTTTTCCATTATTGTGCCCTCTGATTTTTTAACTCCAGCACAATCATCTGAAATAGTGATACAGGTATGTATTACATATTTTCTGCCCATATGAACTGACCATTTCTTCATTATTTTGCCATCTGATTTTGTAACTCCAGCACAGGGGAGTATTTCATTATATTCGGCCTGTATGACCGAACTGGAATGAAAATTTCCCTGGTATTCATTTTTAATGACTACGTATTGCAAAAGATTGATTAACTTTTAAATGCCGCAATTTTTCCATTCTCCCATTTTCTAACAACACAAAGTCCGATAAATGCACGGATGGGATAAAATCATCAATACTCACGACCTGTAATCTGAATAGCAAATGAAGTTTCCTTCAAAAATATTTTTAACCTTGTTCAAAACTTGATGAGACGTGGGCATAACAATTACCATATTATTTACCATTATTTTGCCCTCTGATTTTCTAACTCCAGCACAATAATCGGAAATAGTGATATAGGGATGTATTACATTATATTTGGCCCATATGAACTGATTTGAATGAAAATTTTCCTTGAATTCATTTTAATGTCCATGTAAGTGATTCGAAAACATTGATTAACATTGAAATTTTCTGATTCTCCCATTTTCTAACTCCAGCGCAATGACCAATAAATGCATAAATGTATGCATAAATGTATTCTAGTGATTTCGGGGTCATCGGTAAATATTAGTAACAGGGATATATTCATGCCAGCCAATTTATACTAGTCGAATATGATGTAATTCATCTCCGTATCACTATTTTAGATGATTGTGCTGGAGTTAGAAAATCAGAGGACACAATAATGAAAAATTTTCAATGCTATCGGTCTCATCAGGTTTTGAAGCGTTTAAAAATATTTTCTCAGCTGATTGTCTATTTATTTATTTATTTCTTTATTTATAAATTTAAGATAAGATAATCTTTATTGAAATAGGTAACCCTAATATAATAGTAACAATAATAGTAAGTACATTAACGTATAAATAAATAACTATAAAATACAAACATATGTTAAAATAATTTTTAAAAACTGTTATGAAAACCTACATGCTATCTTATGGTTTGAATATGTTCCATTAAATGTTTTTTAAAAATTCTCAACGATGGACTAGATTTAACTATGGGTGGTAATTTATTGTATGCATCAAAGCCTTTAAAGTACAAAGAATTCATAGAACTTCTCTTATTCGTTCTACATACATGCAAATTAGAATTATTTCTTGTGGCATAATTATGAATATCTAAATTCAAATTGATAAATTCACAGAAGTATGGAGGTGCAAGGTTATTGAGTATTTTATAAATAAAAATCATTGTCATGTAATACAACCGCATAGAAACTGATAGCCACTGCAATGAATGTAACATTACTCGTATCTCTGTGTATCTATTCGTTTTCAGTACTATACGCATTCCGCGATTTTGAAGTTTTTGTAGTTTTGATGTTTGATTCAAGTTGAAAAGATAAATAATAGATGCACAATAGTCAAAATGCGGCTGAATAATTGCATTATATACAGTAATTCTGGTCTGAGTGGATAGATTTTTGGAAATTCTAGCAAAAAAATAAAGTTTTTTGGATATTTTTTTACATATATAATCGAAATGATTTCCAAAGTGTAATTAATACATTATCTAACTGAAATCCAAGGTATTTAATAGATGTTACAATTTCAATTTTTTCATTATTTATTTGCAAATTTATTTCGTTCAAATCAAGAGAGTTAAACTTATATTTGGTTGTTATTATCATACTTTTTGTTTTGGTTGTGTTTAGTTTCAATTTATTAGTGATAAGATAATCATTGACCTCCTTTAGTGCAGAATTCATTTTTTTAATAGCTTTATCTAAGTTAGAATCATAGCATGCCAAAAGTGTATCATCTGCAAATAAATTTACGAAGTCTACATTAACAAACAGGTTTATGTCATTTAAGTATAAAATGAAAAGCAGTGGTCCTAAAACGGTACCCTGTGGAACGCCCTTATTTATACCAGATTCTTGTGAGATGTCATCACGGACTCTAACTTTTTGCTTTCTATGAGACAAATAGTCAGCTAACCATTGATAAACATTACCATCTATGCCATATCCTCTTAATTTCATCAAAAGCATATTACGATCAATCGTTTCAAAAGCCCTTTTTAGATCAAGAAAAACCACTACCACATAATTATTGTTATCAATTTCTCTTTTGAACTTAGACAGGGCTAGTTGTAATGCAGATTCGCATGAATATTTCTTTCGAAAACCAGATTGATTATTTATTAGAATTTCATTTTTTTCAACGTGTTCTAAAATCTGCTTGTAAACAGCTAATTCAATGATCTTTTCTATTGGTGGTAATGTATTTATCGGTCGAAATTCGCTTGCCTTGATTGTATTGCTTACCTTTGGTATAGGAATTACAGTACTAACTTTTAAAGAAATTGGCAGTTTTGAAGTTTGAAGAGAAGTATTTATAAGGTTCAAAATTATATGACCACAAGTCTCAAAGATTTCTTTGAGCATTTTTGCATTTAAAATTTCGTGAACACTGTTTTTGTTATCTAAGGATTTAATCAGTAGACTTAGTTCATTCATGGTTAATGGTTGAAATTCGGAAAAATTGTGATATAAATTATAATTATACAATTTCCGTTCTTGAACATAATCAATACTATCAACGATCTGGTGAATACTATTTATAAAGTAATAGTTAAATTCGTTCACTATTTCAGTTTTATTCCTCACTATATTTATTTGGTTAGTTGAATTAAATTCTATAGAGCTTGGAAAATATTGGCAATTTGAATTTATTAGTTTTTTTAATGTTTTCCACATAAGTTGAGAGTTGTTTTTATACCTATCTATTTTTTCAAAGTAATAGTGCTCTTTTTTCTTTTTCAATATATTTACAACTTCATTTCTTTGTTTCTTAAATTCTTCCCATTTAACATTTTTATTCTCATCCGTAGTTGATACAAAATCTTTATATGTTCTATCACGTTGCTTTATTTTTTTATGAATTTCATTGTCAAACCATGGCATGTTACTTTTGTAATGACATACTTGAATTGGTGCTATCTTATTGATGACTGCTTCACAGTTTTTTAAAAAAATTTGATATATAGCATTTACATCTGTTGAATTTAAATTCCAATCACATGACATTAAATCTAGTTTAATTTTATCCAAATTCTGTTCACTGAGATTTCTATACATTTTAATGGAAGTATTTTCATTTCTGTCATTATTTTTGAGACAAATAGATATTAAAGAGTGGTCACTTAATTTATGAGTATCATGAACAAAACAGTTTGCAAAATTATTATTTACTAGTACATAGTCAATTAGAGTTTCACTTTCATTTGTTATTCTGGTAGGGTCAAGTATCAATTGATCAATTCCATATTGTAAGAACATTGCTTTGATTTTATTTACGTAAAAACTGTTATTTAAAAAATCTAAATTAAAATCTCCCACCAAAATACAACGCATATTACTAGCAAAGAGATCATCGCAAATATTTTCAAAATTTTCTAAGAATAACGCATCGGAGCTAGATGGAGAATGATAAAGGCACCCTACTAACCATTGACACCCACCAAAGTTAACCTTTATCACCTTACACCAGTAGTTATCCTGTAATATGTAAGACTTCTTTGTTGAAAACTGCAGACCATCTTTCACATACATCACAACACCTCCAGTATGGCGATTTGGGGAATCACATCTAATATGAATGTAACCATCAAGTTTGATTTCTGAATCTTGAATTTCACTTGTTACTCTTGCCTCACTAACTAGAAGTATTTTTGGGTAGTAGCTCATAATGCTTATTTGAATTTGATCGATTTTATTTAATAAACTCTGAGCGTTCAAGTAGATTATATCAGTGTAGATATTTATACTAGGGTTATTTACATGTTTTTTCGTTGTGAGGTTTCATTTTTATCGACTATTGTTGGCTTATTGTTGATAAATTTTATTGTTTTTGTTTCGTCACCATTTCTTTTATACTCTTCAAGTTTGGCTTTGATGCGTTTAAAGTATTCTTGATGTGCTTTGGTTTGGTCTCCAGATATTCTTATTACTGGGATTTCAGTCGATTTGTTTTTCAGAACAAGTTTAGCGTCTTCTGGAGAGCTTAGGATAACTTTAATTGGCCTGATTTTAGCTGCATTGAATTTTCCGAGCCTAAATAATTTTAAATTGTTTTTGTTTATATTGTAGTTGACTAAAATGTTTTCAACTGCTTTCTTATCTTCTGAGTTACGTTCATTTTGTGAATTTTTCTGGGATTCATTTATATTGTAAATTATAACATTTGAAGCTCTATTTTGCCTATCTAGCATTTCTGAAATAATTTCTTCCATGTTAGGTGTCTGGCGTACATCAGTTGAAAATGATACTTGCGAGTTGTCTTCTTTAGTTGTAAGTTTTATAACAAGTTCTTTAAGTTCCGATACTTCCTTGATAAGAGCTGGGACTTTATAAAAACCATCCTCACACTGCTCACAGAAAAACTTTAGTTTTCTTCTGGTTTTCAACTGCATACACTTTACTTCAGATCCTGTTAAATTTCCACATTCAGTACATAGTAGTAATTTACAACTATCACATGCGAATACTTGACCAGGATCAAACTATTTATTGCACTTCACACAAGTTTCCATTTTTATAGGTGATTTGCAGATTCAATTTGCTACGCCACTGGTCACAAAGAAGCACGAGCAGAATGCTCTTTTTATTTGAAGTGTTTTAATTGCTTGCACAAGTTTTTTCTGGGACTGATGTTTAATTCATTGCACTAATTGCAGTTTCTGCTTGAAAGGACACTTCTTGCTTGAGATTTATGAATAGTAACAGGTGTATGAGACTTTTCTGCAGATTTTGATACCACTTTCGATATACTTAGAGGAACTTAAAACGTCGAAATTAGCAAATTACTGGGAGCAAATATATCTCATGACACGATTTAACAACGATAAGAGATTTGAGGCCATCCAACAGGCAGGTATTTCACTGCCCAATAATAGAGCGGCACAGTATTACAATTGTTTTAGCAAACAGTACCGAGTATGTATTTTACAATAAGATTTTTATACTAGCTTATAATAATTAAATGTGCTTAAAAACTAACAGTGATTAATGATTAATGTTTATGGAAGAATAGTATAATATGGAAGTCTAGTTCTACAGAATTTGTTTGACTCTACTTTTAAATCCAATAAATGAGACACTGAATATGTCCGGATAATTATTTGATTTGTTCAGAGTATTTAAAGTTTTGATACACCTTGTTAATAGAGAATTGAGTAAAAAATTTGTTGAGCATTGGGGAACTTTTAGAAGTTGTCTATTCCTTATATTGTGCTGCGAGCTGTTAAGATAGCATAGTTGTAGGCAATATGGAGAATCTGTTAGATTATTTAATAATTTATATATAAAACAAATATCAAAAAATTTTCTTCTCAATTCCAAATGTTCTAACTTATAGAATTTTAAGTTACTTTCATACGAATAATAGTGCCTTTCTTTGTTGAATCTAAAGTTCAATCGGTTTATGAATTTCTTTTATACATTTTCTATTCTGTCAATGAAGCAGTTATAAAATGGATTCCATATAATGGATGAATATTCGATGATAGGTTTAACAATAGTATTATACAATATAGTAATAGACTTCCAACAACTGAAGTCCTTAGTGACCCTAAATATGAATCCTATGTTCCTAAGTGACTTTTGGGTTATAAACTCAATGTGTTGTTCAAAGGTTAATTTGTGATCTAAAATTATTCCGAGATCTTTTACAATGTCTGTCTTTCCAATGATGGCGTCTTTCAGATTCAAGTTGTACGTTATGTGTTTGTTACTACGAGTGAAGACAATCTGATAGCATTTCGAAAGATTGAGATGGAGTTTGTTGAGTGAGCAGTAGTCTGAAAATCTATTCAAATCTGATTGAAGATCTATATAGTCTTGGACAGTTTCAATGGTCGTGTACATTTTCAAGTTCAAGTTCAGTCTATGCTGGTCAGTTAACATGCGTAGAAAATTGAAGAATATATCACCTCTTTGGTGATTGTGCTGGAGTTAGAAAACGGGAGAATCGAAAAATTTCGAAATTTGAATGTTAATCAATGTTTTCGAACTACGTGGACATATTCATGCCAGTCAATTCATACGAGTCGAATATGTTGTGATTCATCCCCGTATCACTATTTCAGATGATTGTGCTGGAGTTAAAAAATCAGAGGACACAATAATGAAAAAATTGTAATGCTATAGGGCTCATCAAGTTTTGAAGCCGTTTAATAGTATATTGCACGATGAGCATGAAATGACATACATTTCCCACGAGTAGGTATATGAAATTTTGTATACCTACGAGTGGGAAATTGGTCATTTCATGCTCATTGTACACTCTACTTTTTCTACGACCATCTGAATCATTAACAAATCTGTAATATTTTTAATAATCCTTTTTATTATAAACTCTCCTGCCGTCATTTTTACATGGTTTAGATAATTTTTTTTTCTTCACCCGTTGAATGAAACATCTATTTTCTCTTTTTGTACACGTACCTACCTACGTCGTGAAACAAATAATATTCAAAATTTTAAAATTTTGTCAACTTGGAAATAAAAAAACTTTATGCAGGAAAAATCAAACACTAATCGATTTCATAAAATGAAAAAAAAAAAAAAATGTGGCTTCGTGGATTTGAACCCTCGCTCCCACCATCCAAAGTCCATGTGTCATCTGAATCAAACTCAAACTAAAACTCAAAAATATGTATATTAAGATATTTAGCTATTTACATTGCATTCCGGCGAAATCTATGTACAACACAACTCTGCTTGATATTTTCCGCCCACCTCCGTGGGCTGATAGGGATCCTGCAGGTTGTGAGGGAGTGCTGGGGTGGGGGGCTCTGTCGACCTCTGTTGCCAGGGGCCGGCATTGTCCCGAATGTAGTGTCTCCCCGGCTCCTCAAGAGGAACAGGTGAGGCACCCCCGCTGATGTTAACGGGTGTAACTCAGATTTTACCTTCCTACATCATGGTATTAGTATACCCTGTCTCCCGCTATGCTAATACAGGGGTTGATTGTCAGATTGATCAGATTTTAGAAGTGTGATTTGTGAGGGGTGTTGTGTGGATTCCCGGAAAAAGTTTTCGGCAAAAAACCGGGTTCTGGTCTTAGTCCTCTATAGAGGTGACTTGGTGCTTAGTCTTGGCGTTCATGGAACAAGTCCAGTTTTTGGTAAATGAGCCCGCCGTGGTTGCGGGGCTCGTTATGGTGTGCCCTTACTCTTGTTATTTCCCTGGTAAGTGAACTCTTGGGAATGTGATATTTGTAAAATTTATATGAAAGATTCATTATGTGGTCTTGGATAGTGGTGACTTTAGCTAGGTCACGCAGCTCGTCCAGTCGGATGTATCTATCGCTGTTAGTGATGATACGCAGTACTTTGTTCTGCATTCTTTCCAATCTCGTAAGTTGCGTAATGGGCAGTCCGCAGAACACTGGGCAGGCGTATACCATTGCTGGGCGAATAATCTGTTTATAAATTAATATTTTGTTATCAAGCGACAGCTTGGATCCCCGTGTAATGAAGGGGTAGGTCCGCTTAACAGCAGCCCCTGCCCTCTGGATAGCCAAGCTGACGTGTTTGTTGAAGTTCATACGCCTGTCCAGCAGTACGCCGAGGTACTTCACCGAATTAGACTCCTCAACCTCATTGTCTTTCACCTTGAATTTCCTGAAGAGCTTTACTTTACGATCGCAACGCTTCTTCGTGAAATTAATCAGCTCAGTTTTGGCTGGGTTAAGTGCAATCTTGTTGTTCTCCAGATACGGTACGATCTCTCGATTTATGTGCATGCGCAGCTTCTCAGCTGCTTCGCCGCTTGCAGGCACATGCGCGTATATCGCGGTATCGTCCGCATATATCGCAGTATGCGCCGTTGCAAATTTCGGGAAATCGTACGTGAATAGAGAATACAGGTGAGGTGAGAGGCTTGATCCCTGAGGTACTCCCGCTCCGATTGGGTATTCTTCCGATATAGAGTTGTTGATTCTTACTCTTAGAGTTCGACCCACCAGGTAAGAATCTATTAATTTAAGAAGAAAGAAGGGTGTGCGCATAGTGCACAATTTATCGACCAAACCGTCTATCCAAACCGTGTCGAATCAACATCGTCGAATCAACACTCGTCGTTACTAGAGCATATAATCATTTGTTCAAATTAACTGCTATATAGAAAGTATCTGTCAACTATTCAAATATATAGAATCCGATTGTAATAAATCTTTTTATTGAAATTATTCTGGTTTTATGAAAAGAAAATCATACCTTTGTCAGAAAATAGGCATTATCATGAGTTTCTGCTATAAATTTATTAATTTGATTGTTAAATCATCTTCACTATCGCTAAACATGTTTAATAACTTTTTTTCAATCGAATTTTGTAATATCTAAATAAAATGTAAATTATTATACAGACGTAAACAAACTTGATTCGATATTATTTATATTCATAAAATTCGTTAATACCTACCTATAATGACAGTCTAGTAGTTCATGAAAGTCGTAGGAAATGAAATATTTCAATACAGCTAGCCCGTGAGAAATGAAAATCGGTGTTACAACGTGGTAGGTTTCTCGAAGACGCAATTGAAATGGTCATTTTTCTTAATGGTCGTAGAAAAAAATATTTTTTCAGCTGATTTTCCTTGCTGCTCAGATTACATGGGTAGAAAATTAAAGTATACAATATAACCTCGGTTTATTTATCGGCTATTGTGCATTGTGCTTGAGTTAGAAAATTGAAGAATCGAAGAATTGCTATATTTCAAAGTTAAGTGTAATATAATACATTTCTGAATCACAATTTCCAATAATTGTGCTGAAGTTAGAAAATCAGAAGATGAGTTATTGTTGAAATATCGGTCTCATCACGTTTTGAAGCCGTTTGAAAATATTTTCTCAGCTGATTTTTCGTGCTGCTCAGATCACATGGGTGGAAAATTGAACAATACATCACCTCTTTGCATTTATCGGTAATTGTGCTGGAGTTAGAAAATGGGAGAATCGAAAAATTGCGAAATATCAATGTTAATCAATGTTTTCGAATTATGTGGACATTGAAATGAATTCAAGGAAAATTTTCATTCCAATCAGTTCATATGTGCCGAATATATGTAACACATATCTGTATCACTATTTCAGATGAATGTGCTGGAGTTAAAAAATCAGAGGGCACAATTATGGTAAAAATTGTAATGCTCTTGGTCTCATCATTTTTTGAAAACTGTTAAAAGTACTGCTAAGATTACACAGGTTGAATTTTTACACCTATTTGCATTTATCTGTCGTTGTGCTGAAGTTAGAAAATGGGATAATCGAAAGATTGCGCTATTTCGTAGTTAATCAATCTTTTCGCATTATGTGTGCACTAAAAAAGAATATCAGGGTATTTCAGAAGGAGCGAGTATAATGTAAAATTGTATATTGTTTCCAATGATTGTTCTGATTGTGAAATTATGTTTTCAGTCTCATCTCGTTTCGAAGATGGTTACTATACAGGGTGTTTCATAATAAATGCGCAGGACTTCGGGATGTGATAGCTCGTTCAAAAATATGAAAAAAAGTTTCTATTAACTTACCCTCTAAAATTCAACATTTTCGAGATACAGGGTGTTGAAATTTAACATTTTTTTTAGTTTTTTGCGAATATCTCTGGAACCGTTTATCGCACAAAAAACAGAATTTGAATTCATTTTCTACTCATAATAAGCTATGTTTTGTGCAGATTTTTTATTTTTTAAAATTCATAATTGGTGAAGATTTTGAAGGGGTACTGGATGTTTTTTTCTCCAACTTCTACGCCACTAGAAAAAGTATGATTTGGACCGCCAATGTTTTCTACACAAAAACGGTACTCTTGGTCATAAGCTCTAAAGTTGACCGTTTTCAAGAAAAATCAACTTTCATGTTGAAAAACATGGTAAATTTTTGGAGAAAAAAACACCCACTACCCCTTCAAAATTTTCACCAATTATGAATTTGAAAAAATAAAAAATCCGCACAAAACATAGCTTATTATGAGTTAAAAATGTCTACGAAATCTGTTTTCTGTCAGCTAAACGGTTCCAGAGATATTCGCAAAAAACAATTATTTTTTAAAAATTTCAACACCCTGTATCTCGAAAATGGTGCATTTTAGAGGGTAAGTTAATAGAAACTTTTTTTCATATTTTTGGACGAGCTATCACGTCCTGCGCATTTTTATGAAACACCCTGTATTTTCAAGGTTAATTTTTCCTCCTATTCATATCATTTGGGTGAAATAATGAAGAGTAAATGTCATCTTTGCATTCAACGAAGACATTTTTCATCCCATCCAGTTCAGTAAAAATTAGAAAATGAAAGAGGAGAAAGATGGTGATATGACTAGGATTTCGGTCTCATTGCGTTTCGGGCACGATTTAAATTTTTTCCACTGTAATTTTTTTCACCACAATCAGACATATGTGTGAGATATCAAATAATATCACCTCAGTGTTCTATTTTGTGAAATTTAGAAAATGAAGGAATCTGTAATATTTATGCAATTCAATTCAAATATTTGTTTGTATTTTTGCCTTAGGAAGCGAAATTTTGAAACTCCGTATATCACGCGAAAGTTATTTAAAAGTTAAAAAATCTAGCATTCCAATTATCTGAATATTTTCAGCAGAAAAAAGTTACTTAACGGCTGTGCCATCCTAAGCGTTAAGCTAGCACAACCCCTTTTTCTCCGAAACCACTTGAGTTAAAAAATTAGGAGTTAGGTCAGAAAATAGTTATTAATAAGTTAAAAATGCGGCATTAGTTTTTTTCGATTGTGCTGAAACGGCTGTGCCATCTTAAGAGCAAGTTGTACTATAATATAAATAGTGTTTGCAAGGGTTTGGTAGTCCCTAACTTTTTTGGTTCATTTTTCACTTTTAGTCAATGAAAAAATAAGTACAGATTGGTAAAGATCTAATCTATGTTCCTGTTTTCTCACTTTTTCAAAATTTGATTTAGTTTTTTCTGAAAAAAATCGCAAAGTCCATGTTTTTTTGATGATTTTCCATTTTTTTTTTTAAGAGAACCAAATTAAATTTCGAAAAAGTAAGAAAACAGGGACATAGATCAGATCTTTACCAACACGTCCAAATTTTTTCATCCACTAATAATGAAAAATAAACCTTAAAAGTTAGGGACTACGAAACCCTTGCACGGCAACATTTTGTATCCGGAGAGTGGCGCCGCTCTCAGAATTCAAAGGAACTGTTCATTTATGAAGTGAGATGAAATACATTCACATTTCAACATGTTTACGAGGGATAGCCGTATGGGTGAAGAATTATAATTTTCATGGAATATTATATTATTATTTCATATCCATTGGTTAGTAAAAAAAAATCTGGAGAGTTACTCAAAATTTAATAAAACTACCTGAATCGAAATTAGTGGCACATACTCAAGCCGATGACCAGAGGGGGTTTCAATTTAGAACTACCTGATTATCAGGCTTTATCTAATTATTAACTGCAGCCAATAGAAAAGTGTTCAAAGTCATAATGCGGTGGGAGAGAATTCTGTAGTTCTGAATCCATTATTTAGTTTTACTTGTGTTTTTGTGTGCAGTGAAAGTATTACGATTTTGATTTCAACAATGCCGCGTATACGAAAAGGTCCGAAGCAAAGATTATGGATGTCATCTACGAGAGTGTCATCTCGATCCAGAGGTCACCAATTGCATAAGGTGAGTGGAACTGGAATTGTACGTAAAATATTTTATTATGCAGGGTGAAGTTACAACGCCAATTTCGTTAGCGCTCACTTCTAAATTAATCACATAATTTCGAAAATCGTATACCTATACTGTGACAGTTACGGCAGTTATACCTACTTTTATTTACTTTTTCCACAAAAGTCGATTTACTTAACATGAAAATATTTTGCTCAAGCGAAAATCCAATGAAATTAGTTAAACTGAGGTCATCTGACTGAATACAACAAATCAGAACATCTGTTATACTGATAACAGGCCAAGTGGTCTGTTATCACTCTCACGTTGCTATGGATATATATATATATATATATATATATTTTGATTTATTTCGAATTTGAAGTTTCAAATATTCACTAACGTCAAAATGTCATTCTCACGATTTGGTTGTAATACTGACGAGAAGATTAATGAAATTTTCGTATTAAATATATCAAAATATGCTGTTTACAATAACAAATTTGTATGGAAAGCATTCGTAGACTTAGGCAATATTGAAAAATATCGCTTAGCAAAAAATTTTCTATGCGTATAACAAATTCCTCAAGCTTGTTGCTTATAGGAAACAAGCTTTCGGAATTTGCTATAATTATCAATGTCCTTGGGTTATTACTACTGATAATTACTGTGACTATGATCTAGAGTACTACATGTTGATTTTTTTTTAAATCGGTCTTCGAATAAGAAAATAAGGAGGTGTGCTGCCCAAAGTTGGACACACTATAATATATTTGTTTCCAATAAATCACACAGGGGTAGATGGTCTCATGATAAAATTAGTAATTGTTCCTTATAGGAAATAGAAAATACTGGTATTTTTTTATTCCCTATTCCTTCTATCAAGCTGTGTAGAATATGATATTCTATATAAAACACGAAATGTGGTTGAATACTTTTTTACCATTAAAATAAATGATTTATTTGGTGTCCAGTTCCTGGTGATTGATGGCAAATATTTTTAGGTGTCATCCAGGTTGAGTCAAGCTGGGACTTCAAGATTATTAGATATGCCGGAGTCTGGTTCATCACCGGTGGAATATATGGATATTCATGATGTGACTGCTACTATTCCCGTGAATGAAACAGAAGAGAGGAAAGATTTCAGGGATATCGACTACTCAAACGAACAATTTTCGAGCAGTGATTTCGCTGACGTGATTCTTTGCGGTGTAAAACGCCTAAGTGAAATTACTTGTTCTGAACAAGGTCCCACTGTTGAAACGACCTATGAACAAAATTCCAATATCGAAAATGAACTGTGTGATATCTCAAAAAACATAAATTTTCGGGATGATGGTCACGTGAGAAACGATTTTATTGAAAATTTTTACTTGATCGAAGTAACTGATATGAATCAGAAAGAAAGCGAACGCATGATTATCGATAAATCATCGATTGAAACCTGCAACAGCAAAAATGAACATACTTATGAGTAATGGGTTGTTAATGAAGGGTTGGGTAGGGGTGCAGGGGTGGGGGCGAGGTGTGGTGAGGGCAGAATGTAAAATTCGGTTAGAGAAAAGGGTGGGCAGTGAAAAGAAACGCTTTGAAGATGAATTGTAACTTATGCATTAACACACCGGAAAGTGTACATTGGGGGCTTTGGGGGGCTATAGGGGGTCTGGGGTTGAAAATGGAGGATTGTGCCGATTGAGACTTTTGATCAGCATACCGAATACTATCTTTCTGCAAAGTTTCAGTGAATTTAGCCGAGAGCCATTTTCCATAAGGATTTTGCGGGGTCCTTTCTTGGGGAGATGAAAACCTATCAAAGCACTATAATCAAAAGCTGCAAAGGAAATTGTGTATGTATATCTTCATTGAACAAATAAATACGTCCACTAAAAATATTGAGAAATGAAGTGTTGAATACGATGAAAGTGAATATTTTTTTGAGCATTCATTTGACCCCTTTCCACCACTCTGGAAACAATGATCCAGAAATTCTAGCTCTCACATACACGCTTCCGCGATAACGAGCATGGCTTTATCGAAGCGTAACGCTGTTCGTCTTGCTGGCGATGTCGTATTGCTGCTTTCATTGCGGTATGAAAAATTAGAAATGTCTTACCTTTTGTGCAATTCTCTACCATGCAATATATTGGACACATTGAACATATCAAATAACTATCTGTATTTTCAGCTCTATACGATAAACTAATGGAGTTTGTCAGATACCTCGCAAATCATTCCAAAAGCTTAATATACGATGTAGACAACAATTGTGCAGAACAATTCAACAGTGTAATCGCAAGGCACTCTGGGGGAAAAAGAGTCAACTATATCATGAAGAGGTCTTACCAAACTCGTTGTTATGCGTCTGTGGTTGCCATGAATACCAAAAAAGAATTGAGCACTCTCAAATCGAAGTATGGAAGGTTGAACGACCCCTTCGTTTTGAAATATGAATTACAAAGACAAAAAAAATTGATGCAGGCCGCTGTTTCCAATCGAAAAAATAAACACAAAAAACGACGGGAGCACAGAGGAAATGATCTTTTCTACGGAGAGCATTGCACAAAACCAGATATGGATGATGCTTCTTTTAGCATGGCAGCAAAAGATTTTTTGAAAAATTTGTCAATATCTGTTGAAGAGGCTAAAAAAATTGAGGTGCTTACACGAGATCAGGCTGATTCTGCTCTATGGCAAAGTGAAAGGCGAAAACGCGTTACTACCTCTGAATTTGGAGAGATTTGTAAAAAGAGGGAATCGTCTTCAGTAAAAAATTTGGTTAAATCTATTGTGCATCCGGTACCATTTTTCTCAAAAGCCACTCAATATGGCATAGATAATGAAGTAAGAGCACGAGAAGAGCTAGAACATCACTTGAAAAGGAAAATATCAACATGTGGACTATTCATTGATGAAGAATTCAGTTACATGGCTGCCAGTCCTGATGGAATTTTAGAGGGAGAAAACTCCATTGTGGAAATAAAATGTCCATATGGAGCCAGGACTATGACTGTTGATGAAGGAATAGTTCAAAGAAAAATAACATTTTGGAAAAAGGACAAGACCATCAACGAATGCCATAATTGGTACTTTCAAATCCAGGGTCAATTGCGGATCGCCAAAATGAATTATTGTTTTTTATGTGTGTGGACCCCTCAAGGAATTAAAGTGGAGAAAATTCCTCGAAAGCACGAATTCTGGAGTGAAAAAATGGAAAGAAAAATAACAAAGTTTTATATTGAATACATTTTACCGGAAATTGTAGATAGTAGGACAAATAGAGGCATGGAAGTTCGGGAGAGAATAAAAAATGAAAAATGAGTTGTAGGGTCTTCCCTACAATGAAATTTTAAATTTAAATCAGTTATAAACTAGAGCAATAAATTGTTACTTTAAAATTTTGTCTTCTGTTTAAAATATTTAATTCTCCGAAGGTTTATGTTACTTCCGGTGAAACCAAACGTGACATTAAACTGAGCCATTTGTCAAAAAATACAGTTTAATGTCACAATGCCTATTCAGATACATGGGTGCTCACCCAGGGTTTTTCACCCTGCATGATAAATTCCTCCAATATTAACGAAATTAATACTTCTGAACCAAAGAAAATGACTTTTTGAACGTATGTGAACTGTTATGCAGTATACAGGCACAAGGGTCAGAAATATATACTTATAAATTAAACATGCTTCAAAAACCCTGCATGGGCCATTTACAATCATATATTTTTGATTCTTGTGTCTGTAAACTGCAAGACAGTCCACATACGATCCTTTTACTTGCGTTTCTATCAAAAAGTCATTTTCAGAAGTATTAAATTTATTAATATTGGAGAAATTTATCATGCGGGGTCAAAAACCCTGGGTGTGCAACCATGTGTCTGAATAGGCCCTTAAACATACGAAAGCGTCTAAGGGCCACATAGTTTCTTTTTCAATTTTTTCGACTTCAAACACGGAGTTTCCGACTTTAAACTCGGAATTTTATTTTCCCGACTTCAAAGTCGAAAGTTCCGACTTTGAAGTCGGAATTTTGTTTTTCCGACTCTTAACTCGGAAATTCCGACTTTAAACTCGGCTACCATTTCGGAACTTTTAGCTGTGCTTTTTTTATGAAAAAGTAGATTTTTATCTCCTATTCGTTGCGATATACCAGGTGGTTCAAAAATTAGTAGAGGGGGAACGGGCATTGTATATTGTAATTGTGCATTATATCTGTTGGATATAATACAATACCCGTCGTGGTATTAGCCAGGTGAGTAGTAGTTTTCTGACAGGTATTTGCCATAATAAGCCTACGTCGTAGGTGTATATGGAAGTAAAAAGTGAAACATCGGTCGGCAACGACTATCGTTTTATTAGATTGTTTATATGCAGTAACCAAAAATTGTCTTCGTCACACTGAAGAAGATTTACGATGTGTGACTTGAGTGAAACAAAAGTACTAAAGTATCAAGATAAAACTTCAAAATTCCGACTTTTAAGTCGGAATTTCCTACTTTGATGTCGGAAAAATAAAATTCCGAGTTTAAAGTCGGAAATTTCGTATTTGAAGTTGAAAAATAAAAAAAAAAAACTATGTGACCCTTAGACGCTTTCGTATATAGGTACAGATCCATCAAATTTCATTTCTTTATTTTAAAATCCAGTTATAGGGACGAGCCACCTTCTGCGGACACCCGGTATGTATGCAATTGTTCATACATTTTTAATATTTCAGAAAATTCTCTGATGCTCAAAGTTGTGAATACGCTTTGTTATTAGATTATGTTGCATTTGGTAAACAGGTAATAGGAACATGTTTTCAGCTATTTGGAATCCGATATAAATGCTCGATTCGAATGCACTCGTCCATCACCCAAATTCAGTACCTACATTCTTCAAGCTTATGATGATGGCTAGTCGACAGACGCGCGCGTCGGTACCGCCACGCCGTACCGAACTTCGAATCCCCCTCGTAATTGTTGAATATTAATGAGCTTCGGTCTAGGGAATGCGTTTACAAGCGATTATCATGTTTCCGTAGTATTTAGACTCCGCCCACCAGTGGCGAATTTTGTACTTCTGCCTCACCCGCTGCCCCACAGGTCTTTCAGTTTGTAAGGTATCACAAAATCTTAACATACGTCATTTTTAGAGACCTGGAAGAAAACACTCCGAACATCGACAGATTTCTTATAAACTAATTACAAACTGAAGTCCTTGGCAGGATGTCATTGAATTAATAACGAACAAATGCAACACATTTTTTGTAACATCCTATGGAATAGAAATTTCATCGGCAATCAACACAAAATTATTAATAAGATTTAGTCAATACCGACTTAATATAATATGCATGATAATACGAAATAAGGATGGTCCTGTTTACCTTTTGTCTGGAGCTGCCATGTGACATATTGGCAATTCGCTAATATTTTTAATATGATTTTAGTTTGGTTCGTCCGAGTCAACCGACTGTCGAGGTGAATCGCCGTGAATTTTGCAACTTCTGTTCGCATCAAACTCCTGTTGCCACTTCTCACTACACTGACATACAATTGAAGTCAACAACATATGGGTATTTTTTATTAATATACTCGAGGTGGATTGATAGAAAAGTTTTAGGTCGTGAGTAATAAGTCAGAAGTTTTAATTAATAGTCAGAAGTCATCAGCAAAACATTACCAATCATGCACATATCTTAAGACTGTCGTACCCATAGAAATATATATTATATACTTACTCTAGAATGCTAATCCCGCCAATTCTCAACGCGAAAAGCATGCCGCGTATGCGACCCGTTTACGATGTGCGCATGCGCGTCAGCAGTGTTGTTTGGGTAGATCGTTGCTAAGTTTGAAAATAATTTGGTGTTCCAATTCAGAGTTTTTTGTCATGAGGCAATAAAACACATGTCATTGAAAAGAGAGAAATTTGACAGCGCATTTTGGAGTTTTTAAAACCGAAAAGAACCAATTGAGATGGAAAAGAGAGAAATTTGACAGCGCATTTTGGAGTTTTTAAAACCGAAAAGAACCAATTGAGATGGATTACTTCGAATTTTAGGCGCGAAAGAAACTTATTTGAAACAATAATGTACCCTATGCTTTTTCATCAACATGAAGACTTGTCACTAAGATCTGTCACTCTTGTCAGAGACAGAGACGGTTTTTAGAATTTCAGATTTTCTCTTGTCGTTTTGTGTGTTATTTGTTGTCGTCGGTTATTCTTTCGTCATTCGTGAATTTGCATTAATCTTGTTCCTTTAAAGACAATTTTTAATAAAGCCGTTTCTTCCCACAAATAAACAATGAACTGTTTAGTGTTGTGTAAAGGAAAAGTACCTGAAATAAATCATTTTTGGTAGATAATGGAATTTTTTATGTACCTATATGCTTTGCTCAAAATAGCTTAAATATTATTGATTGATTGATTTTTGGTTATTGTTTTTAAGAAGAGACCCCAGCAGAATATTTGAGTGAGAAAATTGTAATTTGTGGCAGTCATTTTCCTTATGAAGATTCGTGTGAAAACGACAATAGAATAATTTGAAACCTAGCGCAGTACCCCAATACTATGTCTGCGTAAGCATGCATGGCGAGTGATACAACTTTCTACCACACCGCTTATATTATGAGTTCTAGATTCCTATAAAAAGTACTAAACATACACAGAATCGCCTCAGAAAATTATTGTCAATATGGAAGTGCTTTTCTTTGATGGTAAGGAAAATGCTTCTGGCCTTACTTTTTCATGCACCCCCATTGTGGAAACTGCACTAAGGTAATACAACCAGAAATACTCGTAGAAATAGCATGTTCATCTCTTCAAATGTTTTAAATTAAATGCAGTTGCGTATTTTGACATGAATCGCTCTAGATAAAAAACCTCGAGCTACCAAGCATCCAATTTTATAATTCCAATTTGAGTTGAAATTATTCATAATATTAGCTGAAATAAATTTTCATAGTTTTTTGTACTTTCAATTTATTTTCCAATCCAGTGCTTCCTTAAAATTCGCACCGACGATTTAGGGTGGTTCCGTAGGTTTTTGTTGGTGTACTACAGCTGAAAAGTGATACCAGAAATAAGTCGCTTCAGAGTGGTAAATAATAATAATAACCGCACTCTACTTTCGGATGGTCTTTGCTGAATATTTGGGATCATAAATATGTGAAAATATGTATTCAAATCGGCTAAATACGTTTGTTAATCTTCACAAGTACCATAATATTTTACTAAAACCGGGCCTGTTACAAAATTCAACAATGACGCGCATGCGCATTGCGGACTAGCCTGAACTTATTGCAACACATTTGACATGGGAATTAGCATTCTATATAATATATATTTCTATGGTCGTACCATGACGAAATGATTCTGTCATTTGTCACGTTCTCACAGAAAGAAATTTTTATAATTGAAATATTAAGTATCACAACAAAATTAAGAGACATTAATTCAACAAATAACCCTAAACAACACAGAACATTACTATTTTTGATTAATGACAGCAATTACAAAACGTGAATCCCTCTTAATGCATACTTACTAAAAATTTATCGTAAGTTTTAATAAAAAAAGATGAATGTTGCCATATTTCCTTACGACTTGAAACTTAGGACTCTTGTATGAACTTTCCTATTGAAAGCGCATGAGTGAACTTTTTTTTTACTCTTAAAACTTCCGACTTATTACTTAGGACTTAAAACTTCATCATAAATCCACCATTACATGAAATTGGACTTCAGAATTGGTTTTTGCTTCGACTCAGACCAACACTTGTTTGTCATAACGTTGCAAACTGATCCATATAATGTATCAAGCTATTTTAACGAAAGCACCAGTTGATAATATAAGTACATAATAGTTATTTATGTATCAAGGGCGTAAAGTAGGCTTTTATGGCCTGCGGCGTGGATGATGGCCCGATGGCGTTAGCCGAGGGCCATCACACGTCGATGGCCTTAAACGCATTTTACGCACGTTATACATACAAAATTTTATGCACTAGCGATTTTATAGCGCGAATCACAAATACTGATTTGAATTGCAATGGTCTACACGTTTCATACGTTATGCATACAATGATTAAGGGTAACATAATATGAGGAATGTGAAACTATAGTAGCTGAGTGCTATATTGGAGAATCTATTTAAAATAAATAGATCATCACCGAAAAAATTGCCAACGATTATGAACAAATGTTAGAAAGAGTATTACTCTATTGAACTGAAATGATTCTAATTCGTGTTAGGAATTGCATGAAATGATGTGTGAGTATAGACAATTTGAGAATTTTGTCTACTTTACGGCCCGCCGGGCCATAATGCGCCCACGGGCGGTAAAGTGCCACTTTACGCCAGGCGAACCGGGCGGTAAAGTGTGCTTTACCGCTCGCTAGTGCATAAATATCAGTTAAAATCAACAACAGTTCATAGTAAGCTCGATGCATAGTACTCATCGTTGCTATAATATGCCCCCTAACAGGCAATTGTTTCAGGACATTTTAAAATTTACCTATTGGCATCTCTCTGATCACTTGAGGTAGATGGTTATAAAGCTTGATTCCTGTATAGTTTGCAGATTTTTCAAACTTGGAGAAGCTATGTTTTGTTATTATAAGGTCATTGGCATTTCTTGTGAAGTAACCATGGCAGTCAGAATTTTTAGTTAGTCTACTTGGGTTGTACTTGATATGCAATAGAGTCTTTAAAATGTAGATAGATGGTAGTGGTAGGATGCAGTTGTCCACAAACACCTGCCTGGAAGTACTACCAAATGGAATATCGAATATTTATCTTATTATACGCTTTTGTTTAACGAGTAGTTTTTTGGCGTTCACACAATTTCCCCATAAGCAAACATGTTACGTAAGGTTGTTATGTTATCATTCTGTATAAAGTATGAGATTTGTTTATGTAGTGACCTGAGACGTGAGATTTGTCAATTAATTGATCAAAAGGGGGTTATTTTCAAGGGTAATCAGATGGTTATACCAAAAACTATGAGAGATGATATTAAAGCGAGGTTGCATTTTAATCATATGGGAATCGAGAAAACTCTATTACGTGCTCGAGAAATGGTATATTGGCCATTTATGAGTAAGGAAATATCTGATATGGTAAAAAAATGTCCTTCATGTTTGAGATATCAGAATAGTAATCAAAAGTAACCATTACTGAATAAAGCTGTTTCCAGTCGCCCATGGCACACGGTAGCTGCAGATTTTTTTTATCTTGAAGGTAAGCAATTCTTATTAGTGGTGGATACTTACTCAAAATTTCCTGAAATTCGCTGTCTAGATAATGATACAACCAGTAAAAGAGTAATTGATGCAATAAAATCTATCTTTTCCATTCATGGCAAACCAGATTTTTTCTTCAGTGACAATGCCCCCCAATTCACAATATCAGAATTTCAGCAGTTTCTCAAAGAGTGGGAGGTAGTTCATCAAACTAATTCGCCAACATATTCACAATCTAATGGTTTTATCGAAAGACACGTACAGACTATCAAGAAAATGTTTAAAAAAGCTATATTTGACGGTAAAGATATACATTTAACCCTACTTGAATACAGAAATACTCCAATTAGTCACGAGATTCCGTCTCCGGCACAGCTTTTGTTTGGTCGCACGCTCAAAGGTCATATACCTGTGAAAGAAAATCTTTTGAAACCTAATAGTTGTTATCACAGAAATGTCAATAAGATTTTTAATAATGTAAATTATAGGCAAAAAACATATTATGACACAAATGCAAGAAATTTACCTGAACTGAATGCTTCAGATCGTGTTATGGTTCAGTTTGGTAAGATTTGGGAACCAGCAACAATCTTAAAAGTTGACCATAATAGACGTAGATCTTTTATCATTAAACTGGACAGAAATGGTAGAGTTTTGTTAGAAATAGAAGATTCTTAAGAAAAGTTCCATCGAGTGCTCCAAATAATTCTACCGATACAGAGTATGATTTACCTTTAGATCATCATAATAATAATGAAAGTCATGTGGATATCAATGACAATGTAGAGATGAATGACAATGTAGAGATGAATGAAAATGATGATATTGGGGTTACTGAAAATGAAAGTGACATTAGTGAAACTTCGAATATTGAAGAAAGAGTCAATATGTATAAAACGCGTTTTGGTCGCATATCTAAGAAACCTACCTATTATCAGGATTATACATAGTTTCAAATTATAATTATTTCCTGTTGTTATAATTTAGCTTAGAATAAAAAAAGGGAGGAGATGTTATGTTATCATTCTGTATAAAGTATGAGATTTGTTTATGTAGTGACCTGAGACGTGAGATTTGTCAATTAATTGATCATTTTGAAAATACACATATATGAACTCAAATATCTATTATTTAACAAAGTACAACAAGGTGGCTGTAAACTAGTGAGTATAGTTCGAGAGCTCCGGTGAAAATGACTTCCTCATAAGTTACCAAAGGTTTGAATTGGCACGTCGGCTCTACTTTAGATTGTAATTTCAAAACCGCTCGTCTGCCGGGCGTGAGCGGTCGCTTTATTAGATTTATAATTTAAAAAAATTATTTAAAATAGCTAATAATTACCTAATTATTACCAAAACAAGTGTTTGGTGAAAATGGTCTAAGATCTTAACTAAATTGAAATCGTAAGCGTCTGCCGTTGGGAATGGTCGCTATTTTGGAGCAGACGCTGTCAAATGTATCAAAAAAACGCCGTCAATTTCCTCACAGGTTGCCACCATTATTTTCGTTCCAAAGTTTCTCTAAATATGTTACTAACCAAAATTCAAAGAGAAAACTTTGGCAGACGGTCGCATTCAAACAGAATATCACTGCCTGCCGAATCCGAACTCCTACCAAAAAGGGTATTCAGTTATTTTGAAAGAACGAAAAATTGCTGATACTGCTATGGAAAGGATTCCCACGAAGATATATGCTATATGCCCCCAAATGAAATCTGATGATATTGATATAAGGAAGAAGAAAGTGACGGAAAAAAAGCTTTGTTTCTCTTGTTTCATACGGAATCATCAGAAATTGAAATGTAGAAGTAGGAAAGCATCTGGTGTTTCAGCCTGTGAACTGTAACACTGTAACACTACCCTCTTTTGCACAAAGAAAAACCTGAGTTATCAGTTATTCCCTCCGAGAATGTTGCTGCCGACACGGTCACCAGCCGGTGCAAAGATTGTGTATTGTGGAAAACGAGAAATCAGTCTTACTACGCATGGTACCAATAAGATTGCTTGGACCAAAAGCAATCTTGGAAATTTATGCTCTGTGTGATGAAGCCTCAACGGTAATACTTTTGGATAGCAAGGTAGCTGAAAAACTTGCTCTGAAAGGAACCAAAGAACCGCTCTGTCTTCAATGGATTAATGATTATGTTTTCACGCAAAATAACCCCCAAAAGCTCGATCTGAAGATTTCTAAATTAGACCAAGAGCCTTTTTTTCTGAAAAGCATTCGAACACTAGAAAATTTATCTTTGCCATCGCAGACAATAATAATGGAAAACTGGAAGAAAACCCATATTTGAAGGGAATACCAATCAAAAGTTTCGAACTCGAAAAACCCGTCATGATAATTGCGCAAGATAACAAACCTAATTATTCATAGACAGCTACGATGTGGTTCAGAAAGTGTACCGGTTGCCACCAGATGTAAATTGGGATGGCAGTCCATGGTCTATCAAATCATTCGAAGGATGAGGTACATTTGAAGGCTCATATTTTACATATTTGCGAAACAGGCAACCCAGACGAAAATTCACAACAACTTGTAACACACTCTTTCTATACAGTCATTCGGAGTACTGATTACTCCACATGATGAACTTAGTCAAGAAAATTCTGTTGCTACTTAATTGAAGAACGAAACTGTGAATTATGTGGAAGATCGATACGAGATAGGACTTCTGTGGAAAAATTAAAGTATACAACTACCAGACAGTACATATGAAGCGACACAAAGATTGAAATCTGTAGAAGCGAAATGCAAAATGAATGAAAATTATGCAAATACGTATTGTTCCAAAATTAAATATTATGAAGAGAAAGGGTACATCACGAAACTAAAACCCAAAGAAGCTGAACAAGAATTTGCTACAACCTGGTATCTTCTACATTTCTCTGTTTGAAACCAGAATAAGCATTTGATGTTTACTGGGTGATGACTATAACTTTTTCATTTTCGAGAAATAACGATAATCTATCGAAATTTACTCAGCAATAAATAAGTTTATCTAGATATAAATCGAAATGAAGTAGTAGGGCATACTGATAAACTGAGTAAACACTGCAAAATAATATGAAGACATTGAAATAATTCCCATTGACTCCTGCCTGGCGATTACTGCTCTCGCTTTAAACAAATCCTCAATACGCTATTGTCTGTAGCTGCCTATTATACATGACTTTCTAAGGAATAAAGTGATTTTTAACTTGAGTGTCACACGGCTTCAAAACTTCATATATTACAAAATATAAAGTTTTTGCCTAAGGAACTCTATTCTCTAGGTCGTTTTCAAGAATTACATTACGCTCAAAGTAATTTAGGCCCATCTACTGTTACAATGCGACCGTCTGCCAAAGATTTCTTTTTGAATTTTGGTAAGTAACATATTTAGTGAAACTTTGGCACGAAAATAACGGTGGTAACCTGTGAGAAGTTGATGGCGCTTTTTGATACATTTGACAGCGTCTGCTCCAAAATAGTGACCATTGCCAACGGCAGACGCTTACGATTTCAATTTAGTTAGGATCTTAGACCATTTTCACAAAACATAAATTTTGGTAATAATGAGGTAATTATTGATTTTATTGAAAATATGAACAGGATGTTCATAAAGTCAGTTGTGGAATCATCTGCGACTGAAAGTTGGAATTTAGTCGCTATTTTCCATCGTACAAGATAACCTCTCTTGGAAGGGATTCATGTTTTGAAGAGAAACATTCTCAATGGAAAATTGAACCAATACATGACTCCTCTGGAAATGGAAAAAACCTACGATAAAATTGAAGTTACTTTTTTTGTAATATCTAACAGAAAACAACTACTTCCCCGGCTAAAGCCACGCTGGACATTGAACTACATCTGATAGATATTGAGAAAGACCCTATATAACTTGAGAGAAAAAATCTGAAAGCGAAAATTTGCATTTTCATTCAGATAGTTGATTATTTATTAAATATCCAGTTTCCATTGGAGATTCTAATCTATAAATGAGATAAGGGAGAATGTTATTCACTCACAGAAAATCACTGATTTCATTAATGCGTAAATTGCATCTCTTTCGCTGAGTATTTTTTTCAAATTATAAATCTAATAAAGCGACCGCTTGCGCCCGGCAGACGGGCGGTTTTGAAATCACAATCTAAAGTAGAGCCGACGTGCCAATTCAAACCTTTGGTAACTATGAGAAAGTCATTTTCACCGCAGCTCTTGAACTAGTAGTAAATCTTAATAATAGTGTTCAAATTCAACGTTTATTTAAGTTGCACAATAGCATGGTATGAGGAGTTGAGTTGCTTACCCAAGTGGTCTATATGGGAATCCCAACATATAAATTGGTCCACGATAACACCTAGAAACCGTACCTCTGACACACATGCTATATCAGGTATGCAGATAGCCGGCTCACCTTTTTTGCATCTGAAATGCAACTGTTTTTCTTTATACGATTTTCATTTCACCACTCGTTAAAAGTATCGACAACTTCCTGTAGCCCTTCAGAGGTATGTGATGAGACCACTACAGAGGAATCATCCGCGTACATTAGTATTTGATCGTGGATATGGTCTGGCAAATCATTGACAAGTAAGAGAAACAAAAGTGACCCCGTCACAGATCCCTGCGGAACACCCATATCTATATCATACATATCAGACCTTTGCACATAAAAACTTTTTCCAGATAAATAAGAGTCTAATAAGTCCCAACTTGATCCCCGTATACCGTAAGCATACAGTTTATCCTTAACAAATCCTCTTGTGATGCTATCGAAAGCTCTAGATAAATCAAATAAAATACCTGCCACATATAGCATGCTTGTCCAGATAACTATAGACAGTGTCCATGAACTCAAGGGTAGCTCCCTCAGTTGATCTTCCAGGTCGAAAGCCTAATTGATTACTAGCCAATATTATTACCATCATCACCTACAACAGATCGGTTATTACTAATTTCTGACTTGGTCACAGAAAAGTGAGCAAAACTGCTTGTTGGCCAATTAGTTGAATAGGTGCATCTGTTAGTATTTTCATTGAAAAAAATGTTTTAACCCTCTAGTTTTATCGTTAAAGTTTGCAGCAAAGTATTGGGCAAGTGACATACTATCGGTTATCATTTCATCATTTATGTTTAGTTGAATCTTATTTATTTTCTGCTTTCTACCAACAGTATTTTTGACGATATTCCAAATTATTTTCTGTTTGTTATCGCTGTTTGTAATTAGTAGATACAGCAAGTTCCTAATCTGTTTTATTATACCTCTCTACTCATCTCTAGGCGAACTTTTAAATTTTGCCAGTGCTATTTAGAAAAAAAAAGTATATTATGGAACTGCGAATGCAGCTAGATTTATTCGGATATTGATCAAGTTTTAACGTATCCACTAACGCCAATTCCTTTCTCACTACTCTGCCATTTTGATAGTTCTATCTGTAAAATTGACAAATCAGCTTTATTGAAATCATTGGAAAAATATACAGATAAAGACCAACCACGATATAAGTAGTGATATTATAGTTCACGATGTTTTGTTTCTATTGCACTAAATGAAATATATTCCGCTGACGTTTGCTGGTATTTCACTTTAATTCCTCAAGATGTGTATGGTTGAGAAACCATAAAAAATCTTTGTCACGTTTGATCAGTACATTTCGCCATCTATAGAAGACAATGAACGTTTATTGCGAGGCTCAAAAGAAGACCGCCCTTTTTAAATCCGCGGACCAGATCAAAAGCGCACAGAGGATTTTTATTCAGAATCAAAGAACGTCAATTTTAAAAAGGCATTAGTCAATATTTTCATTTCTGACTGGACATCAAACCATTACGCTGCGCTATTTTACTCTAATATGTTTCAAATCAACACTTATAAAACATAGTAGGAATTACTCTGAGGACTAATATTATTGGACCTGCTGGGAACAGGTTCAGAGTGAATTTTTTTACTGTGTAGTATGTTCAAATAATCGATGATATGATAACGATTATAAACGGAGACAAGACACGAACAAAAATTCAGTTTGTAGACCTTTCAATAACACGTTTCCGATCGCCAACGTATCATGCAATCAACCATTAGTTGAATTGAAAAATACCCGAACTCTTCGCCACGTGAGGGAAAATTATTTAATTATGCAAGAGCTACGTGAAGCAGTCGAAAAACATGTTAATTTGGATTTGTTATTGACGGTACAGGAAAACTCACCATGATTTAAATCGAAAAGTTGTATCAGCTATTTGAATCAGTCAGAAAATAATTCTGACATTTTTATGAGAAAACAGGACAGGAAACAGGGGTGAATCAGTCGAAAACAAAATTCACTTGTATTCGGCATTGCTTTTGGGTTGGCTCAACTCATACTTTGAAATTTAGTTGTGTTTCTATTTCAGATGGATACTTCAAATTTAAATAGACTGTGGGAATCTAAGGAGGGCAAAATGTGTCACTGTTACCCTAAAGTTAGCCCTAAAGTTAATAGTAGGTATTGACTGGTTTTTTTCTTAGTGCTGTTGCTGTTGCTTCATCTCAAAAAAACTCATATTACAATACTAGCGATACGTTGTACATTATAAACAAAAAAGAAATTTTGGTTACACCTCTCTACTATTTCTTCACAACTTTCAAATGTACCATGTTGAGTAATTTCCCTTCAGTTTCTGAACTAAATTGATTTCGCAAGGGTGCCATTTATGTTTTCTCATTACTGATATTTGACTGACGTTATGAATGGACGCTAAAGTTCTAGAACCAAAATGTGGATATAAATTATTGAAACAATTGCACACCTCGGAAAGTGTTGACATCATGCGATCACATCCAGTGGCATAGCGTGGACTATTCTAGACATGGGGATCACCGATACTCTTTTCTTTCAGTATCAAATTCTTGAGAATACAAAAGCTAATTCAGGACACATTTATTTATGGTAGTGAAATATAAGTGCACGGAGAATATTTATATGCACAATTAAAAAAAGTTTTTATTTTGTAACCCGCGTTCTAAACTTTTACAAAAATTATGCCCTTCAATTATTTACTTTGCTACAGTCTTGTAATCAGGATTTGTAGTTGATTTTTGAAGCTAACTCTGCTTCGATTGATAGTATTCATAATGCAGGCAGTCAATCCTGCATCATTCTGATCCTCAAATCATATAAGTTTCAACTTAGAAAAAGTCCTATTTGCGGAAGCTGAACTAACAAGCATAGTTAGCATAATTCTAATAACAATATAAAGATCTTGGAATTAATTTTTAATTTTGTATTCAATAAGATCATTGGCGTCTTTAATAGAGTCTGGTATATAGACCTGGGGATACTGACAGATTTTGGGACACAGTATGCCTTTTGGAAAACAGTATTGTCCGTATATCCTCATGATAATAATGCAGGAATCAAAGAGTCGTCGATTCTTCATATTAAAAAAATATATATATTTTCGAAAAATTATGTGTTTCGGTACGATTCTAATCAGGTTGCCATGTGTTTCGTAATAAAAGAATAGTCGCAAAATACTCGAAAAACCATTGGCACACCGTTAGGATAGGCAAAGAATTCCTTTTTTCAAATACAATTTCACGTGACCATACCAGCCAGTCGGACCCACCCTAACGGCCTGCCAATGGTTTTTTGAGTATTCTAGTTTCATTATTTCATCACGAAACACATGGCAGTCTGATTTAAATCATACCCTAATAATAATAATAGTAAAAATAATAATAATTTTTTAATATGAAGAACCTACGACGACTCTTTGATTCATGCATTATTATCATGAGGATATACGAACAATACTGTCCTCCAAAAGGCATACTGTGTAAAATCGTGTACCAAAATCTGTCACTATCCCCCGTTCTAATAAGTCATCAGGCGCTACAAGTAGTAAGTATTTCTTCGTATAGGATTAGATATCTTTGCTTTCTCCAAGTTGAAGTATTGTACGTAAGTCTTCAATAGTCCTGTATTTGTCAAGGATTTTAGATTACTTATTTCGTACAGGAATCCAAAATTTTGTAGTATTGACTGAGTGTATAATAAATCTCGTGTTATAGTGTCTTGCATCAACCATTATTGTAGCAAAAAAAAATTCTGAATCTCCTTTCCGCAGAATCAAGGCTTCATAACTGAAAATTATCTTTTTTTTTCTGCGAACCTTCTTCTCTTTAATCTCATAAGTGCTCTTTTCTACGAACTCGTATGCTTTTCCGAAATTCTTGACCAGTTCACAAAAATCGCGAAAATTGTCAATAGCCACGATTTTAAGCTTATTTTTAATTTACCCTTTACTAATTCCCACGTTTGCCCAGGACACCAAATTTCATGAATGATTCTTCGTTTCCAGATCCAACTATTCTCAAATTGATAGAAAATGAAATTTGAAAAATATGGATTTTTGGTTATTTTCATTGAACAACATTTTTTTCAAATTTTATTCTTTCATAATTTTTTCATTTATGAATAAATTTCAATGCAATTCAGTGATATTTCGAGACTTTCTGAATCCAGTGGTGTAGTCAGAATTTTGTTAAAAGTTATGGAATGAACGGCATCATATTTTTCAAATTGTTTTCAATTATAACTTTTTTATTGATGACGCATTTGAAAGTTATTTTGACATAAACCCTTGAAAAATGTCGTGAATCTAGTCGTTAGTCTAGTCTAGTCCTTATTGTCGTTTTTACAATCTTACTGTCCATTGAAATTTGACAAAACAAATAGGTTTCTATTTGAGTGATGTTACATACAGAGTAGTCCTTTTGAAAGCGGGCTACCCTTCTGAAATTGTTATTCATTATCCGATTCGAAAGTTCTTTCTTTCAATGGATAGATTGATAGTTCTACTTAAGTGCCATAAATTCGGGATAAATTCAAAATATCTTTGACTTTGGACTTCTTTTATCGCTAAATATGCAAAAAAATTATCATCAATTTTTTAAAAAGAAATGGGATTACTCCGGATTTGCAATAATTTCAAATAAGTGTAAGAATATGTGTTGTTTTACGTGAATTGGAGCTAGGCCAGTAGAAGATCCTTTTTTTAACAGTTATATATTTTTATATTATATTTTAAATACTTACAATAATTTCTAAAATTTGAGACAATCTTCTTTATTAGTTAATTAACTTGTTATAATATATATTTTGAAAAAATAGAAAGAACTAAGAAAGGACCACGCACGTTTCTTATGGAAAATGGCTTTCCGTGAATTTGTCCGAATTTTTGGTATGGTGTAGATCTGGATGCATTGATCAAAAGTGTCCATTGCCAAAAACTCCAAAAATGGACAGTTTTCGAGATATCGCTCTATCAATGTAATTTTTTTTGCATTTTTCGGATTTTGACACATAATCAGTTCACTCTCATACTTAGGAAAAACCGAGTTTCAATGATTTCACTGCAGGAATCGATTGAAAAATAATTCTTTCTTCGTTTCAGATACTGCCATTTGAAGAAATTATTATACACTGCTCGTCACTGACGATGTAACTGGACTATTATTTTCAATTTCTATACTCCAGTTTTTGATAGAAACAAAAACTTCTGAATTGCTGAAGGTATCGCAGAGTCACATATATTCAATACCTTTCGATAGGGGCACTAGAAAAATAATATTCGATACACACTATAGGAACTGAATCTGAGATACATTTTTTTAAATAGTTTCCTAGTCGTCAAAGAAATAGTGGTAAATGCAAAATGAGCATATAGAAAATCGTTCATAATATAGACTGACGACATAAATACTCGTATCCAATGTAGTTTTTTTATACCGAGTGTTAAATATCAATAGAAACATGGGAATATATACCCAGTAATAATTTCTAATCGCTAATCGAAACGGATCCGTGAAAATGTCAGAATATTTGATATGATGTGGATTTCGATGCACGGATCAAGTGTCTATTGCTACAGACTACAAAAATGGACAGTTTTCAAGATATGGCCGTATCAATATCTGATTTTTTTCGTTTTCTAGATTGTGGCCCATAATCGCTTAGCTCTTATACCCAACAAAAACGGAATTCTATCGATTTCTGCGCAGGAAAAACAGGTTTTTCGGAAATGATATACAAGGAGGTCGAGAAATAAAAGTAATGGTAGGCTTTGAGAAAATGGGAGAAACAACAATCATTAATGTCAGAGTATCTGTCATTGAGTTCAAATTCATTGTTTTCGATTTGAGAAGCAAATCTTTCAAGTGATGGCATATTTTAATAGCATCCCGTGCTTTGTATGTAATACTAGGCTTGTTCCTGGTCGAATGCAGTCAATCCGTGGAAATGAAGAACAGGTTAAACGAGAAATAGCCATTTCGAGACATGATGCCACCAAGAACCTTACCTATCAATATAATTTTTGTGAAGAATCAATATGTTTGATGAAGTGAACACGAAAAACCTATCTGAAAAAAAGGACAAAACGACTGTAAAGATTTCGAGCGATTCATTTATGGTTTGCAAATATTCGAAGATTGTCAACACTCATTATCAAGAATAGTTATTCAATGTCAAGATTTTGCTCATACAATTGAGTTGAAGACGGTTGCTAGATTATTATTGCCAGGATGGGGGCTACAAACCGACCCACAGTTGCAAATTCTACTCCAATACGTACAAAGTACATGCATAACCATGAACCGTACCTATTAATGTAATTTTTGTGAAGAATCAATATGTTTGATGAAGTGAACACGATTAAGTACCTGTTATTTTTACGAATCCGTTTGCTAACGGTTCAAATAAAATTAACAGTAGTAATGATTTTTGGGTATGTATTTCCTTGGGGCTATTGATATTTAACACTCGGTATAAACAAACTGCATTCATCTCGTCATCGTACATTATAAATACGATTTTCTAGTTTCTCATTTTGCATTTTCCACTATTTTCCTGATGGCCTGGAGAATATTTCCAAAAAAATCCAAATCATATTTAGAGTGTGTATCGCATATTATTTTTTCAAATGCCACAATTGAATTGTTTTGGATATAAGTATGTTTGTTAGAACTAGAACAATTCAAGAGTTTTTGTTTCTACGAACACGGAAATAAAAAAGTTGAAAATAATAGCCCAGCTACACCGCCAGTGACGAGCAGTGTATGCTAATTTCTCCAAATGAATGTATCTGAAATGAAATACAACTGTTTTTCAGTTAATTCCTGCGCAGAAATCGATAGAATTCCGTTTTTGTTGGGTAGAAGAGCTAAGCGATTATGGGCCACAACCTAGAAAACGAAAAAAAATCTGATATTGATACGGCCATATCTTGAAAACTGTCCATTTTTGTAGTCTGTAGCAATAGACACTTGATCAGTGCATCGAAATCCACATCATATCAAATATTCAGACATTTTTACGGATCCGTTTGCCTTAACGGTTCGATTAGCGATTAGAAATGATTATTGGGTATGTATTCCGTTGTTTCTATTGATATTTAACACTCGCTATAAACAAACTGCATTCGATACGAGTATTTATGTCGTCAGCATACATTATAAACGATTTTCTATATGCTCATTTTGCAATTACCACTATTTCTTTGACGACTAGGAAAATATTTAAAAAAAAAGTATCTCAGATTTAGTTCCTATAGTGTGGAATGAATATTATTTTTCTTTTGCCCCTATCGAAAGGTATTGAATATATGTGTCTCTGTGATACCTTGAGCAATTCAGGAGTATTTGTTTCTACAAAAACTGGACTATAGAAATTGAAAATAATAGTCCAGTTACATCGTCAGTGACGAGCAGTGTATAATAATTTCTTCAAATGGCAGTATCTGAAACGAAGGAAGAATTATTTTTCAATCGATTCCTGCAGTGAAATCATTGAAACTCGGTTTTTCCTAAGTATGAGAGTGAACTGATTATGTGTCAAAATCCAAAAAATTCAAAAAAAAATTACATTGATAGAGCCATATCTCGAAAACTGTCCATTTTTGGAGTTTTTGGCAATGGACACTTTTGATCAGTGCATCAAGATCTACACCATACCAAAAATTCGGACAAATTCACGGAAAGCCATTTTCCATAAGAAACGTGCGTGGTCCTTTCTATCAACTTTTATTCAGAAATTTTCATCCTAACACAAATATAGCATAATTAAAATGTATACTGCGTTATCGAAATGTTTTATATGAACTTCCTGTACATCACATTAATTATAATTTACAATGCTCCATTAGACCTCTATATATAAGCTTGAATTGTAAAATATTCCAACCAACATTCTTCCCAGAATTGTCAATCATTGTTTTTTTTTTAAACAAAGAAATAGAAATACACACTCATATAAACTTACATTTCAAAAAATTTTGACAATAAAGTTGAAAAACTGATATTTCCAGTCATGTTATTAGTGAAGTTTATTGCTCCGCAAGTACACCCGAAGACCTTGACATTTCTTATGGCGGTACGAGGGCTGTTTGGTAACTCCTTGACTATTTGCATAAAACATTTTCAATCTTTTAGATCAATACATTTAGTTCAGCGTTTTTCCGATTTTTTTATTCCTTCCAAATAATAGCTTTTCTCAAGGCCCTCAAAATGAGCGTTTTTTTTTGGTTATGACCTCTTCATTCGACCAAAATCTCTAACCACCTAGCCACTTTTTCAGGTTTGGAAAAAGGAAATAGTCTAAGATGGCTAAATCTGGAGAGTATGCTGAATGGGGAAGCAGTTCGTAGCCCAATTTAGTGTCTACACACGTAAGCATTTGTGCAGTGTCTTGATGGAACAGCACTTCTTTTTTGCTAAATGTGGTCGTTTTTGCTTTGGATCAATATCGAATCTGTCTGAGAGCTCTGAATAATACAAGCTGTTGATCGTTCCACCCTTCTGTAGATAATCTATGTGAATTACACCTCGTGCATCCCAAAAAACTGTGGTCCTTGACCTTGTTGGCTGACAGACGCACCTTGGCCTACTTTGGCGCACGTTCACTCGGTGAAACCGACTGTTTTGATTGTTTCTTGGCCTCTGGGGTATTGTGATGGATCCTTGTTTCGTCTACGGTTATATTACGGCGTAAAAATTCGTCCGGATTGCGGTTGACTTTCGCCAAATACTCTTTTGAAGTGGTCACACGGTTGCGCTTATGGTCGAGTGTGAGCAATCGCGGCACGCATCTCGCGGATAACTTTTTATGTCCAAATATTCATATAAAATGTGATGTACTCGCTCAGTTGAGATGCCTACAGCCTCAGCCACCTTACGTACTTTTTATCGACGATTTCTGACGTGATGATCTCGTTTGGGCGACCTGAATGTACAGCGTCACTTGTGCTAGTTTACCACAACGGAACTCAGTAACCAACGTCTCAACCATTGAAATTGATGGTGCAGAGTTCCCATAGTATTCATCAAGTCTTTCTTTGGTTTCAGTGATGTTTTTTACTCAAAAAATAAGGCCTCATCAACACACGAAATTCATTTTTTTCCATTTTTATTAAAATTCACGTGGTTGTCTGCTTTTAATGGCTGTCAAACTCAAACTAAATTACGCAGCTTGCTCAAAATTTGACAGTAGTCTATCAAAAGATGGTGGTTGACGGCAGCAGCTTTGCTGCGCGGTTAATTACTTAATTAGTTACTGCGCGGGAAATTGAAAAAGTCACGGAGTTACCAAACAGGCAGTCCCGGATTCATACTAACTTACGCCGGGGGCTATTACGATGCCGCCGCGCCGCCGCCAAATAATAAATTTCAATTGTCAGTTTCAAAGTACCCGTTCACTGCTTTTTTTACAGCATAATGACAATAACATAAAATCATTACGTATAACGAATCAAATTATATTTACTTCACAACTAAACCTAACAACAAACAAATAAATATAATTTTATTTCAGATAAATACTAAAATACTTTTCTTGATTTTTTTGATGCAAACTCATCAATGGCATCATCAAAATTCAGCTTTAATAACATGTCACTGTTAATATTCAAAATTGATAAGCTATTCAATGTGTCCTCTACCATGGAATTCCTAAGGTAGTTTTTTACTCTTTTAAAAGTTGAGAATGACCTTTCACCACTGGCATTACTAATCATCAGGGATAGGAACATTCTTAGAGCTACTTCCACGTTGCAGAAAGTATCTGTGATCTTATATTTGTGCAAAAGCGCAATTAACGATCTTGCAGTGAATATTTGATCACTTTTTTCGGCAATAGAATTTAGGAAATATTTCAGTTGAACACATTAATTGCCAAGTGACTCGTCTACATCATTTGGGTATACATCAATCAAAACACGTGCTTTCTCTACGATAACATCATCTGGCAGAGATGTAATTGAGAATAAAAATGAGAATGTAGAAGAGAGATCTTTGTAGGCTTCAGCACGAATATTTACTTCACTCACCAAACGGTCGACTGCTTTGAGGAATACCTGGGTTCGCAATTCGCATTCTGGTCTGTGGTGTCAATAAAGCTTCAGTGTCAGCTTCTTCAAGAGCCAGTTTCCTCTTACGGGTTCTGACCTCCTCTTTACAGTTAAATTCTTTTGAGAGTAATTAGGTATGCCTCTTTTTCGTAAAACTTGAACTTTTCCCGCAAACATTCATAATACTTTCTCAATGAAATATATAAACTGAGACACGTGTCCAGGCCTGTGCTTGAGTTTTGCAGGGACTTACTGACTTGATCTGCTCTCTCTTGTATATCGTACCAGAAAACAACCAGAATAGCAAACTCTAGTGTAGATATTTTTTTGCCAGTGCATCAGCTTGACAGCGAACTTGCATCTTTTCCTCTCTGTTCAGGCCTATTTTATAAAGTGTCTCTTTTATCACCTGGTAGCCGTACTTCAAAGCCTTCACTGCATCAAATCTAGCAGACCATCGAGTGATATTTAGCCTTTTTGGCAAAAAAGTTGACTGTTCACTCTCTTTCAACATATCTGCAATCAACTGCCATCTACGGGTCGAGGCTGAACAAAAACACATATATTTCCTCAACCAGAATGCAGTTTCCATGGAACAAGCAGCAGCGTGTTGGATAACAAGATTCAGAGAGCGTGCTGCACATGGAACATACTTTACCAAATGATTTACTGATTTTATTCTTGCTTGCAATCCACTGTAAATACCAGACATGTTGTTTGCGTTGTCGTATGATTGACCCCGACAATCACCTAGATTTAGACTAAGTTTTTCCAAAGTCTGCATAACCGCAGTCTGCATATCTTCACCTTTATGTCCAACGTTCTCTAAAAATGAAATGAACCTTTCCACTGGTTCGCCGGAATCTGCACAGTATCTAACAATGAATGTCAGTTGATCTGTGTGTGTGTTACATCTGGGGTGGAATCAACTGAGATGGAATAATATTTTGCACTATGAATTTGTCTCACAATGTCTTTCAATACAATTTCCGATATAATTTTCAGAAATTCACCAGAAATTTCTTTCGATAGGTATGAAACTGAACCTGATCCTCTCGATGCAAACTTATCAATATGTTCTTTCAATACGGGGTCATATTCTGCTAGGAGCTCTAATAGTCCTAAATAGTTCCCATTATTAATTGATCCAAATTTCAAACACTTGTACCTCTGAATGGTAATCCTCTACTCGCTAAAAATCGTATCACGCTAAGAACCCTGAATAGAATAGAGCGCCAATAATTTTTATTGTACAATTGTTCCTCGCGTAGAGAGTCATCAATCCTCTTGATGTCTGATGACGTTCTCGATATATAAATTTTCAGACTATCTACATGGCAATTCGATAATTCGTGACTGCTACACTTTTCCAAGGCTTTTTTCCAGTCACTAAATCCATTGGAGAAAGTGCGATTTGTTTTTGAAATTCTTGCAGAATAAGTTTCCGGTACTGGTAGAATAGACAAGCCAATCACGACGAATTTTCTCACCATTTTTTTTGTTCTTATAGAAGAATGACTTATTGCAGTATCGGTACTGATTTCCCATTTTTCTCTTTGAAACATCAAAGTCTAAAGAACCGAGGTCTTGAGTTTTAAAATTCTCAAGTACCTTTTCCACAATACCAGGATCTTGTGTCCAGAAACATGGATCGTGTATATCGATGGACGTGGACAAATTGTACACCTGTGTTAACAAATCTTCCGGTGTCAACAATATCTCTGTCTTGTTTGAAAGTGGTTGACAATGTTTCACTTTGAGTAAGGTTATTCTGGACTTTCATTGTCTAAAAAAGAACAAAGAAAACTTCAATTCTCTGCAATTTTTAATCACGACGTTTCAACTGTTAAAATCTACAGTCGTTATTATACACTTGATAACGACTGTAGATATTAACAGTTGAAACGTCGTGATTAAAAATTGCAGAGAATTGAATTTTTCTTTGTTCTTTTTTAGACAATGAAAGTCCAGAATAACCTTACTCAATATCTCTGTCTCTGACAAATAATACACGCTCGCTTTATCAGGTGAATCGGAGGATTCATGGTAACCTTCTGGTATTATTGTCTCTGTAAAAAAATTCTCAGTAATTACCAATATTCAAATGAATTAAGATATTGTTGTGATTATCCCTAAAACAACGCTTAATCGTGTTCATATTTTGCTCATCTATTTTTGAAATTCCATCTTTTCCTTTTCGCATATTGAATGTAAAAAAATATAAAACTTACCATTCCCTTCTTGAGAACGTGAAGTTCCCGGAGACGGTTCTAATTCTGTCTCATTTGAACTGAGAAAAAATGAATATATTTTAGGGCATTTCTTGACAACATCATCCAACTTCTTTTGTTTATTCATCTTCTGCCGTTTCCAGAATGCACCACCTTCTTTTTTACTCATTTTTTCAAATTTCAGTTTCAATATTTACAATTACCAACGACAACCTATTGAATACTGAACTCAGGTTTTGTTATTTGTTATTGAGATTACCCCTACTGAGTAGAATGCGGCTTTTTTATCTTCATCAAATAAAAGTAGGTATAATTCCAACTTCACAACTCAAAATTAGCCTAATTCCGACTTAACAACTCGGAATTAGTATAATTCCGAATTTACAACTCGGAATTAGTATAATTCCGACTTCACAACTCGGAATTAGCCTAATTCCGACTTCTCAACTCGGAATTAGTATAGTTCCGACTTTACAACTCGGAATTAGTATAATTCCGACTTCACCACTCGGAATTAGCCTAATTCCGACTTCTCAACTCGGAATTAGTATAATTTCGACTTTACAACTCGGAATTATTATAATTCCGAATTCGCAACTCGGAATAGTATAATTCCGACTTCACAACTCGGAATTAGTGTAATTAATCATTACGATTCCACGAGTTGGCATCGAAGTTATGTGAAAATGTAAACTTGGACCATCCTGCGAGAACTTTGAAGATTTAATACAGCTGATGGTTGGCCCTAGGATCTATGAAAAAATACACCAATTTTAGATATGCTGTGTGGTTGAATGCTTGGCAGACCACTAAGATTTTTGGAAATTGTAGATTTTAATCATAGCTTGATGTACCAGTTCACCAGACATACTGCATATTTATTTTCTGACATCACTCACAACACCTAGGAGTCCCCATACTAGAGGGGATTCTGATTTTCTTGATGACAATGACAACAAAACAGGAACCCTTTGATGTTTAACGCCTTCCAACAGGACCGCCAAAAATTGCTGCAACACAACACATTTTGTTGATGAAAAATTTCAGATTTTTGTTAAATTGTTGAAAAACATGTTTTGTTTCTGTTTTGTTGGTTTGATGTGGATACGGCATAAGAGTTGGAAACGTGTTTTTTCCTTTTTCTAATGGAAACGGGAACGCAAAAAGTTTGTTGCAACCAAAAACACAACAAGCGCGTTTTATTGAAGAAAATTTTCAGATTTGTTGTTAAATTGTAGAAAAACATTGAGTTAATGTTTTTTTCTGAAATCGTTCAAGAATGCCCACTTTCTCGGAGCAACTTCAGGCCTCAAAATACGCTAATCTAGTATTTTAGTCCGTTGCTAAGCAACGAACTTCCCGGACCGTTTTCGGACCTAAACGGTACGGGAAAGTACTTTTTCTGAAATCGTTCAAGAATGCCCACTTTCTCGGAGCAACTTCAGGCGTCAAAATACGCTAATCTATTATTTTAGTCCGTTGCTAAGCAACGAACTTTCCCGGACCGTTTTCAGACCTAAACGGTACGGGTAAGTACTTTCCCGTATCGAAAACGATACGGGAAAATTTTTGCCGGCTTGTTTACATTTTAGACAGTTATTGAATTCACGCAAACAATATGTAGAATTCCTTAGTATTTGATAATGCTGATTGCGATTTCAGAAAAAATAGTATGTGTACCTCGTAGTAAAAGCACATTCCCAGACTTCAATGCTTGTTGGCCTCGGCTTAACGCTTCGGCCAACAATTTACATTGTCGTCCGGGAATGTATTGCTTTTACTACTAGATACACAATATACTATTGTTTTTTTTAGTTTGATGTGGACACGGCATAAGAGTTGAAAACTTGTTTTTGACCTTTTTTAATGGAAACGGGAACGCGACAAGTTTGTTGCATAAAAAACACAACACGTTTTGATGATGAAAAGTTTCAGATTTATTGTTGAATGGTTGAATAACATTGAGTTAATTTTTTATTTCTGTATTGTTGGTTTGATGTGGACCCGGCATAAGAATTGAACACGTGTTTGTTTCAAAGCAAACGCATCAATTATGGAAAGAAAAATCTCTCAGATTGGCAGGATGAAATAATGTAACGATCAATAATAAACGTGTTGCTAAGTAGAAAAGTTGCTAAGCATAAAACCAGTACTTTTCTTACGATTTTCTCCAATAAAAATACTTAACAAGTGCGGAAAGTTATACTTTCCCGCAAGCTACTGCCGAAGTGGCGTGCGGGAAAGATACTTTCTAATAATATTAAGTAATAGAGAGATATTGCAGTACCCAATAACGGCAGGCACTAATAAAGTCGCCATTATTTTGACATGTACGCAGTGTTAATCAGGAATAAGGATTACTTTATTAAAATACTGCCTGCTTTTATTAGAGGACATTTACAGGCGAGAATTAAAGTTTCTTTATTTCCACTTCGGGCAAGATCGTAGATACGAAATCACTCATGAATAATAAATATATGATTTTTTCAAGAGTAGTCAATGTAGAAAGCCTATTTGGGCATCCGATAAACAGATTAAGTGTATCCCATTCTGAAATAAATAATTGAGAAAGTGAAAATCCAAAATACTGAGATTTGCTCCAGGTTATGAATAGCGAACGCCCGTCACGATGACATGTAAATAAGGGACGAATAAACGAAACTGCAATATCTCTGTTTTTGATAACAGAATAGTGCCGGTCACTATTAAAAAAAGTTGCCTTAAATAGTGCCTGGCGTTATTGCAATATATCTCTATAAACTTTAGGGATCAATGTTTGAACTTTCTCTATAATTTCAATGGAATCGCAATGATTGCATTAATTCCGAGTTGTAAAGTCGGAATTATACTAATTCCGAGTTGCGAAGTCGGAATTATACTAATTCCGAGTTGTGAAGTCGGAATTATACTAATTCCGAGTTGCGAAGTCGGAATTAGGCTAATTTCGAGTTGTGAAGTCGAAATTATACTAATTCCGAGTTGCAAAGTCAGAATTAGGCTAATTCCGAGTTGTGAAGTCGGAATTATACTAATTCCGAGTTGTAAAGTCGGAATTATACTAATTCCGATTTGCAAAGTCGGAATTAGGCTAATTCCGAGTTGTGAAGTCGTATTTATACTAATTTCGAGTTTCGAAGTCGGAATTAGACAAATTCATTTTTTAAATTCTTTGTGGCCCTTCTACGCTTTCGTATTAGACACCCAAAATCGTCCCGAAAGTAACAAGAATCACCCCGAAAGTAGAGAAATCGTTTTGAAAGTGAGAAAATCGCCCTGAAAACAGCTACTTTTCGTAACACTTGTGTAAAGTGGTACTTTCGATTCAATGATTCATACCGAAAATTTTATATCTAAGTCGGCAGCAGAAAAATATACTTTCCGATTTTGATCTGTTATTTGATAATTATTTCTATTTATTTTTACGTCATTATGCTGCATTATAAATACACACTTGTTGTAGACGACGTTGTAATTTCAGTCGAAGACGATTACATATACAAGTTATCAAAACGTCGCGTCCTCAAACAAATTGAAACTATAGACTTTAGAAACGATAGTGATCATATATCGACAAGGTATGGCGGTACTTCACCGGGTGAAAGCGTAAACTCTGTATCTCTAAATGTTCAAATTTAAAACTCATTTACTCAACTTTACTTTATCTAGAATAACTCCTACATTACTCGATGTCGATCAAGATAACTTCAAGTAAGTTATCGGAACTTCATAAATATTTTTTTTTTCGATAATAAATTATGTGTGGTCTTCTGTTTTGATTATAAAAATTGATAGTTTCATAAATAAGTCGGATGAACAGTAGATGTTTATTCGTGTTAGTTATTCCTGGTGGATTTTTATTGAAGTTCATTTCAACTTTTATAGGTTTATATAGTGACCTGAAAATACTTTCATATTGATGAACCTTGAAATTGTCTAGGAATTCGACATCTGCTATAGTAATGTCTGCTTTTGTGTTCGATGGGGTTTTTCCTAATGACTTTGTTTGTGCAGACTCTACCTCTATTTCCGAAATTTTCATTCCAACGTTATTAGTCACTTGACTGCTGGGTCGAATGGTTTGATACAATTGGTTTCATGAATTCTACTGTGCAATAAGAAGCTTCACAGATAGCTCGTACGATCATATCAACAATTTCATTTGTGTCAAATTGAACGTTTTATTGTTGGAAAGGAAATGATAGCGGGCAACTAACAAATCTACGTCATTGATGAAGGTTCGCGAGACGATTTTTGCTTCTTGTGAACTCAGGTGTAAACATCGACGTTTGGTAGGTTCATGGCATATTATGTGTATTGTAGCAAAGCATCTTTGGAACAATGAAAAATATACTAGGAAATGACCAAATTTATCCTGGGGAAGGTACAATCAACCCATTGTTTAGATTTTAAACCTGCGATGATTCACAGTGTTCCATCCACAGTAAAGAAGTTTATGTCCTCGTCCGGTTTAACCGGAAGCGATACGTCACTTTCAACATTCTAGATCGATTATTTATATTGATATGTGATATTCCATGTATACTTCTAATGAACGGATTACCTACGTGATAATCCGTGTATGTCAACAAAATTCTAATACCCATTAGATATAGCTAGTGGCTTATGATTTGAATTTGGTTAATGGTTAATGGTTAATGGTTAATGGTTAATGGTTTACTTACTTATTCACTTACTTACTTTTCAGTATAACTACATTGCAACAAATTTTTTCCTAATCATTGATAGGTAATCGTTAAGTCGATTTACATAGTAACATAGTTTTTTACAGCTATTTTAACAAATAGCGTATTTTTGTCTCAAAATCAGGATAAAAATTAGCAAATTCAATAAAAATAAACTTATGTTATTCCAATGAAAAGGTCGAATATGGTTTATGACATGATTACCATTCTGCGACGCCCATGGTTTGATTTGACAAGACAACAAATAAGACAGTCGTAAACGGACGTAAACAAACATGATCGCCAAGTTAAGAGTGAATATAATACGGAATTCCAACCTGATCATCGAGTGCAAACGGATATATCCGACAATGCCCTTTTTAGCATGCTTCGGGCTGAGACGTTTGTAAACAAAGTCGGGTATTTTGCCTTCGAAAAAGAGAAAGAGAAGCCCCGTCTATATCTTTTATTGCTCAGAGGGGCTTATCTGTAGGATACTCGAAATTCGTGTTGACATTACTGTTCCGAGATAATGACCAAAGCACCTCTGGGGTGACTTTCGACAAAGTATTTATGATTTACAACTGAGTTCTTGCGGCCTCAGTGCTTGTGTCTGTACGCGAAGGGCCCCTCTGCCGACTGTGGTTGCGGCTGCAGAACGTTCCGGGGCAGGGCTGGCTCTAGCGGGTGTGCGAGGTGTGCACTGCACACCATTAGGCCAGAAACGTAAGGAAAAACTATAGAAAAATTCCATGTCGGGGCGTGGCGCAGTGGTTAGAGCGTCCGAATCTGAGCGAAAGGTATGGAGTTCGAACCCAAGTTAGAGCCTTGATTTTTTAATTCAATTTGACATATTGAATTATTAAAAATCTCGTGGCTCGACTGGGGTGAGTCTTGCACGATTCACTGTTGCGTTCCAATCAACAGTGCTGCTCCTACGGTGAAGTACGGAGTTAGTAACAAGACCTATCCAGAACACATGACAGTCGATGCCAAGAAACCAAAGAAAAAAGAGAAATTCCACTGAAAAATTTACTGGTTCCATTCCAAACATGCCTCCCAAAGGGGGTCGGGACAGGGGCGTAAAAACAAAGTACGGAATATAATACCTTCCATCAGTTGGTCATCTTTCATGAATTCCTTTGTAGGCACGCGCACGATTCCATAATGCGTTTGTTGCAGTCCCTAATTGGCCTAATTTTTGATCGTCAGTTTTCAGTTTTGTTGATTCAATAGACTCCAATAGGGGCGCTACTTTGGGATTTGCACACTATCAGACAAACCTCTAGAGCCGGCCCTGTTCCGGGATGCTGGTCCATGACTAGGAGATGCTGGTCCTTGCCTGGGGGGAGATGGTCTATCTCTAGTAGGTTTCTGTGTTGCGTACCTCGATTCCAAGAAGCAAGGGCATCCTCTGTAGTTTGCAGGGAGGTTACCTCCGCAGTTGGCATATATTGCTAGTTCTTCTCTGACCTTCCTGTATTCGTGAGTGGCGTGGTCGCCTTCGCATTTCACACAGCATGCCGTTGATTGGTAGCACTTTTGTGCGTGCCGGAACCATTGGCACTTATGGCACTGGAATACTCCACCCCTCTGTGGTCGACGCACTCTTCTCGACGTCATCCTATGAAATTCGAGAATTTCGAAGTCCCTCTCTACCAGGTCATGCTTAACGTCGTCTTATTACCACGAGTAGTGGTATTTTCGACTTCAGTTTGTTGGTAAAGAAGTCCAACTTCGATTCCTTGAACATGTGGTTTTGTTTCCAGTCTGTCTCCGAGTTAGATTTCGTTTTGTCTCGACTGAGCCTTGTTGAAACCGATCCTTCGGTCTTTCAAGGCTGTTGAAATCTGCAGCCACCTGCTTTTGTCGCGTAAGACAATAGCTGGTGGCTTCTTGGGGCCATTCACCTTGTTTTCCTGTCCTGCCCTGTTTACACTGACGGTGTTCTTTAGAAGTCTGCCTCTCTTGGTCCCGTCAGTTGATGTCCTTGGGGTTTGGGGGCCGAGCATTAATTCCCCTGCCTCGGTGCAGACGGCCTCATTTCGCTGTCTGGCCATTACCTTCTTGAAACCGTTCTCGTCTTCCGGATCGGAAGAGTCAGTGTGCTGTCTCTCCTTCACGGTGACATCGATGTAGTCTGTGGGGTCGGGTTGGGGCCGGGGGATGGCCTATATTTGTTCAACCTCTGCTGCGGATACTCAAGTAGCCGTGGTTTCTAGCGACGTGTCCCGGAGGTAGTTGCCTCGGGGGTATAGGCTTCCTTGAAAGATCATTCGTCATTTGGCTGGGGATGACCACCTGCAGACATGTTCTGAGGTTCTTGCCTCTCATCAGTGCGAGGGTAGGTCCGACAACTCTAGAGTTGTCTTGTCCCTGCCCTATTGTTTATCTGATAATTACGGGTGAAGCAGCAACTTACAGTAAAGTCAGTCGCAGCGACACCCGTCAGGGAAATCAATAAGCACTCCTCGGGAAATCAAAGACTCCAGGAAGGGTAAATGCGAAACTTCGAACAAGTTCGAATGTTTTGCCGGAGAGTCCAAATAAATTACATGAATAAAATAATAATAATAGTAATAATAATAATAATAATAATTTGGCTTTATTCATATTGTCAAATATTTAACAATACATCGAATTAGGGTAAATTAAGTTAACAATATGAAATCGACAAAGTCGAAGTACGCCTTCTCTCCAAATATTTCCACCAAGTGGAAAATATAAGGCAAAAATCTGACAGAGAACAACTACTTCCCTGGCTAATGCCTCGACGAATATTGGAGTCTTTGACTGACTTTACTCTAAGTTGCTGCTTCATCCGTAGGGAATTATTAGATGAACAATAGATTATAAGTCATTGGGAAGGGACAAGACATCTCAAGAGTTGACGGACCTACCCTTACACTGATGAGAGGCAAGAACCTCGAAACATGTTTGCAGGTGGTCATCCCCAGCCGAATGAAGAATGCACTTGCAATTGAGTCTTCTTAGAAGAACGTTGCACAAATATGTGTCAGATGTAGTTCAATATCCGTCGTGGCATTAGCCAGGGAAGCAGTTGTTTTCTGTCAGATTTTTGTATCATATTCTCCACTCTGTGGAAATATTAGGAGAGAAAGGGTATTTTATTCATGTCATTTAAAAGATATTGTTTTCATTAAATGGCCTGCATGTTCTTTGAAAGTTAATCTATAGTCAACTATAATACCAAGATATTTTACCTATTAGTCGCGAGTTCTGACAATAATTGCAATTGATCAAATTTTAATTGCAACAGGCATGATTAACAACCAGCAGTGTTTCTCCAAATTTTTTTTGCAACCTAGACGTTGGCTTATTTTTGATCGTTCAAAATTACTTACCGTTCTAGATATTATATAAGCTGGATATTCATAGAGTCTGACATGGTACTCTATCGCTCAGAAATCAATAAATGCATTTTTTGTGGATTTCAAATCGAAAGCTCATTCTCTCTGATGATTATTAGTAAGTTGCTGCTAGGTTTCAGATTCTTATTAAGAATATCTGTAGTGTTTGGTCTAGCCTGAAGGTCAAACATTCAGTAGGTTGAGAAATCCAAGTTCGAAACGACTAGCGGATTCATGTTTTCAAATATTTCTGACAAGGTCTAAATCAGAGTTGGTATACTAATATGAACGTAGGTTAAAAAAAATAAACAAATCCGTTATAATATAAGCAGATCTAAATCTGATCACGCTGTTTATGAAACGTTAAATTTCGAGTACTTTTAATTATAAAATCAATATCGCTACTGACAAAACCAACATATGGTTTATTACGTGTTGAAACAGTCATTCGACTATGTATATCGTTATGAGTGAATCCTTGGGTTTTATAACATCTGAAATATATTCAGCAGTGGCTTTGCTCTTTTGCTCATTGTGTAATGTGAAGAGAAAGTTACAGGTAGCTCCTTTTTTTTCAGTAATGATCACAGAAGAACGTGAGAACTTAAAGAAAGGAGGTGGGAACCGTTTTTTATTGTTGAATAATAATAATAAGCGTCTTTATTTGTCCCGAAATGAAATAAAAATCAGTTCATCTTTATACAGTGCGGCTTTTTTGGTCCCTCCTCTGTTTTTTGGACGGTAAGACGTACAAACATGAAACGAAAACCATTTTGAATGGTTTCACCGATATTGTCGCTTCTGGAAATTTTATTAGATCGTTTCAACACTTTTTCGGCTTGCTTTTGGAGTGACTTCACAAATTTTCTTTGTCTCTGGTTCAATGATAACTTCTTCGCCATTTATGGTACCAGGATTTTCATTAAATTACTTTCTCCCTACCTCCATTGAAAGGCTTGAGGTGGTATTTTGTTCACTTTAAGATCCGGATTCAATTCGCACAGAATGAGTACAATCCAAGTGCTCTTCCGAAGTATGCTCCAAAAGAGTTTCCATTTGTAATGTCAACTCAATTTTGAGGGCTTGAGGTTTATCAGAAACCTTTAGAATTGAGTCTAGATCCCCTTCACTAGTCATGTCTCGTTTAATAGCAGGCAAAACAGTTTTTAAGCCCATTTTAGGTTTACAACCAACCATAGCTTCATAAGGGCTTCTATTTATTCCTTTTATTGTTTTTCACAAAAAACCTTTGACAAATTTTCTGGAAACATCTAGAAGCACCAATTTTTGTTCTAGATCAAATGTCGAATATTCTTATTGTATTCTGTGATTTTCTAAATGGTTCGAGATGTTATATTTTTTTCTATATAAGTGCAATTGTGAGATTCAGGTCAGTTGAAGATGAGTTGAGCTTAGTTGAGTTGATACTTCAGAACTGACAGTTTATGAATGAAAAATATTTGAAGTGACAATAAGTATTGTTAAAAAAAATTGTTAAAATTGTTATTACCGTCAACCTCTTGCACCCCTACGCCCGACCCTCAGAAGTCTTCGAGAGACTTGTGTGAGCTAGGGAAGACGCATCCCTTGCCTTTTAACGTGACTATGCTGGGAATCGAACCCACGACCCTATATGCTTGAGATAATAAAAGCAGTTGTACAGTAGTGTATCACTAATTTAGAACCCGAAAATGTAACAATATTTCATTATGTTTTATTATTAGATCTATTCTCCATATCTATTCTATTAAGTCATTATATTTATATGCAAATATTAAGTTTTTTTGTAGAATTAGGTGTGTCCGTTTAATGTTGGGTTATGTGCAGCTTTACCAGCTGAACCCCGCCCATTCATCATTATTGTTGAAAGTTTATTTCTAAAACATAAAAATAAGGCATGTTTTTGTTATTGTTCTCATTATTATTATTGAAAATGAATAGCATGGTCAAGCAGAAGGGAATTTCGTATCCCGATGAATCATTTCAATGCATTCAAAGAAGTGGTAATATAAAAATGTATTTTTGCTGGAAGAGAATTGAATTATACACCAACCATGCTGCCATCGGAGAAGGAATATAATTGCTGTAGATTCTCGAAGTTTTATGTTTTATGGGTTTTCGTTCTGGCGAGCTAACAAAAAGTAATATGAATCTGCTAACAGCATTGTTCGCTGCTTGATAAATACCGTTATTGTCACCTACGGGGGCAGCAATGAAATTTATAATGCTACTTTTTAGCCCCCCTCCCCCTGTAAACTTATGAACGGTTGACTTACAAACATGGAATGAAAACCATTTTGAATCGTATCAGCGATACTACTTTTTGAAATAAATGACATTGCGGTAGCCCGATAGAGGGCGCAGGAGGGTACATCAATTTAAAAATTTCAAATGGAATGGGGGGTAAATTACACATCATTGAAAAGAGAATTCAGCTATGTTTTTTTTTCAATTTTTTTTTATTAATACGTATTTTGAAAATTTCGGTCTCTCTGACTTGCGAAAATGAAAGTTGATGTGCCCCCAGTGCTATCTGTCGAGTAATTGAATGTATTTTCTTTCAAAAAGTATAGTATCGATTATTTAACTTATGCTAAAATAGCGTGTTATGATTGGTTGAAATTTTTGGGTTGATAAATGAAAACATCATGTTTTCGATTTTGTAGTTCGGCTCTTGATTGGCTACTGGATATGTATATGATATGTTTTCGATTTTGTAGTTCGATTCCTGATTAGTTATTATCAAAACAAAAACTTACCACTAGCAAGCTGCTATAATGACACAACACCAAACTTTGACCAAAACTAAATAAGCACTCACTATTAATTCATATCAACTTCACAATTTTCGACAAATTTTGCATACTCGTTGATTAATCAAATCACTAAATCAAAATGTTATCAAAACATAACCTCAGCAGTAGACTAGACATGCAATGACGAAACTACGAATGACGCGCTCTGTCATTTGTAACTGAAATAGATATCAAGTAAATGTTTTGTTAGTTGCATAATTTCAGAACTAAATGCGGGATTAATGTTCCTAGTTAAATTGAATAGTAAATAAATAAAAATGGTTTCGATTTTATTCATGAAATAATCTTAACAAATACAACTCGTGTTATCGGCGATTATCGTTAATTCCTTCTCGGTTTCGAATCAAATTATGTTACTTTAGGCTACCACACGAGCGCTTCCGCGAGTGTGGAGCAACATAATTTGATTCTCAAATTCAAAGGAATTGCTATTTTGATAATCACCGATACACGTGGTATTACCTACGATAACACCATTCAAAATATTTGTGTCCCATTGCTCATTGCTCCACATCAAGTCTTTCAAAATTAATTCAGATCAGCACTTATACTCGATATTTCGAGTGCAAATGGTGATAAAATATCAGATGAATAAAAAAAAGTAGATGATTGAAAAGACAATTGAATTCTCCTTTCAACAATGTATCGCTTCACTCGCCATGCCATTTGAAATTTTTAAATTGACATGCCCCCTTTATCAAGCATTCATAATGATCTCGCATCCAAGTTAAGTCGTAACTTGATTGAAACAATGGGACTAAAATCAGGGTTTTTTGAAGAAATCTGCATTAAAATCAAATCAAATATTCATGTTTGTAAGTCCCAACCACGCTAGATAATACTCGCATTTGGGTCCAATGCCTATTCCACAAGCATTGACTAACTATAATCTATTGATTCACACCTACCCTCATAGAAATAGTCTCACGCAAAATTAAAATTTTCATAACAATAAAACTCGCAAAAACTACTTTAAACTAGAACAAGCCTCAAACAACAGCTATACAGGGCGTCCCTCCAGGAACTGCATCGATTAATATATCGAAAACCATAGGTGGGCCGAATTTGAAAATTTGGGAGTTCACTATTAATTGTTGATAAGTGCTATCCGGCTAAAATATTTTGAAGATTGTGGCACTTCCGGTTGTACCGTAAGTGGACCCCAACTTCTTCATTTTAAATGGGACACCCTGTATATTATCAAGGTTTTAGATTTTATGCATGATGTTTCATGTATAATGTCCGTCTAACCGTATTTTGTGATGACTTCTGCTTCTGCGGATACCGAATAGCAAATATATCACATGTTCCTGAGATAACCGTACTACATTCGCCATTAATAATAAATAGATTTAAGTAATCTTCATTCGAATAATTCAAACGAGCCGGCATGATTGATTACGAAGACATTTCCGTGGCAGTTGGTTGTTTCCAACGCAACTGCGGGCGCCAACTAAGAATAAGTAAACTCAAGAATACGAGATTTTCTGGAACTGAGACATGTTAATTTGGCAATATTTCGATAACTGTTGAGTGTAGGCATAGACAACCTTATTCAAAGTTAGCTTCATTTTCGATGCCAAATCGAATGAGAATATAAAATTGGAGGGTTTTCATTTGAAAAAATGTACTTACAATAATTTTTTCAACCGGATCTATATCATTTTCTGGTGAACGCCCTGTATAACTCTAATCGAATTGATATCGAAATTCTAAATCAATACACAATCAAAAATAAATGATCATGTCCAGAAATAAAAAAAAAATATATTTTTCGTTCTGCAAACGCAACTTTCAACATAAAATTTTAAATATTTCGAAAACGGTTAGACTTGGGTATAGCACATTATACATGAAACATGTTCAGGATCATGCGTAAAATCTAAAACCTTGATGGGTGTCCCATTTAAAATAACGAAGTTGGGGTCCACTTTCGGTACAACCGGAAGTGCCACAATCTTCAAAATATTTTAGCGGGATAGCACTTATCAACAGTAGTGAACTCTCAAATTTTCAAAGTCGGCCTACCTATGGTTTTCTATATATTGATCGATGCAATTCCCAGATAGACCTCCTGTAGAAAATCCCCAAAATATGCAGGTTCAAATTTTTTCAATTTACTATCTCATTCTTAGAAAAACAAATTGAATCCTTTACTCCTGACTGTATTTTATATATTTGTTTATTTAGATTTCAGATCTCATTTTAGAATTAAAGCACAATATGAGCGTGTATCTTGACTTGTCAATCCAATGTTAATTGATGTCTGATCAATAAAACTATCTGTATATCTGATTTTCTGATTGTTGAGGACATTTAGAAGTTTTCATATCCTACTCAAGTTTGGCATTATGCTCGTACTAACTACCAAGTAATCTGAGGTTGTTATTTGCAAAATGAATAATGTGATAAAAATTAAGAAATAGGAACATTGGATTTTATACTCGGTATACGGTATACGGTAACTTGAACATATGATATAGTTGATATGGTTGAACTCTGAAAAATATAGCCTTTCAATTTTCGATATGAAACTATACCCTTTCAATTAAACAAAAATCGTTGGTGTCATATATTGTACGGTGGTGTGGAAAAATGTAGTTTTTGAAAATGAAAGGGAAGAACTGAAATACAAAATCGACCTGTCCAAAAAATTATCAACTCGTGAGATAATGGAGCGTCTCCACACTTTATGAACGCACTGTATACATATACAGGGTGATGTCAAGTTCGAAATGGTCTTTTGAGCCAACCCTGTAACCAGGCAGGCGGACTGACTTAAATCTGTTCGACCTACGCCAACCCCACTTGAGAATCAAGGGTTTGAGGGTAAGACCATCGACCAATTAGTGGTATTTTTAGTAATTAAGAGATTGTTAGCGAGAACGTCTCGTTGTATGTATACAGGGTGAGTCAGAATAAGACCGACAAACTCCGACTACAGATTCCTTGCCTCATTTTGAGATAAAAAGTTTCTATCAAGGTATGTCCTAAAATGCATCCCCTCTGAGGGTGTCAAAAGTGCGAAAAAAATTTAGATTTATTTTTTTTTCTCTAAAACTCCTGGAACAAAAAATTTCAAACTTGGTTTATCAACGTGATAATTTGAAGTTATAATTTTCAATTTTCGTAAACCAGTGGCGTAGTTACGATGGTATGTGGTCATATTTTCCTTCATATTTTCTTTGGACAACTGAATTGACGAATGAGTGTTTGACATCAGTTAGGCTCATCCATACTCAACCTAAAAGTCATAACATTCCATCTGACTAAAAGTGAAGGTTTCTGAGATATTTGCAAAAAACTGAAGATATGTCCTGAGAAGAGACAACATCCTGTGTGCTATAATCGCATGATCCAACTTTATTATAACTTATAAAAATAATTGTCAACCTCCTGAACATTTTTCAATGTTGGGAGTATTCATAACATAGTACAGGTAAGTCAGATTGAGACCGACATACTCCATTTTTTTTATTCGTCATATTATTTGAACGAATTTTCTTTGGACCACTATGTCGTTGACATAAGTTAGACTCATCGATACTCAACCTAAAAGTCATAACATTCTATGTGTCTAAAAATGAAGATTTCTGAGATAATTGAGAAAAACTGAAGATATGTCCTGAGCATCAACGTAATTTCCTGTGCAATAATAAAAAAAAAAGAAACCCAACTTCAAATTAATAATACTCCACTCAAATAAGAGTTTAGATCTGAACCAATTTTTGCGAAAAACCGAAGATAAGTACTCTTGATTTGTTGAATTTTATACCTTAAATCCCTGGTGTATTCGACACCTGTAGAATGTAGAAGATTTAACGGCAAGAATTTTAGCAGCATGTACGTTAATACAGGATACAACAGGAATATTCCAAAGCGTGCGACAGTCAATGAACAAAATGGTGGTCCATTTGAACATTTACTTTGAGCCTTTTTTGATTTTATGTTGTATACCCTATAAACCGTTTCTATCATTTGAGTAGATATAAATACACAATAATTGTTTTTCTTCACCAAAAACATGATGATTGGAAAATATTTTCCTAGAAAATTCAGTATGAAATGACTATAACAAATTAAAAGTAGGTTTTTCGCAAATATTATTTTAGGCTTTAACTCTCCTCTAACAGGAGTATTATATTTTGAGGCTGGGTTTGTCAGTGGATCTTTCAGAATAATCATTATGCAACAATGTATGGTCACATATCGGTGAATTTACGAAATCGATTCGTTCAAATATTATGACGAATAAAAAAACGGAGTTTGTCGGTCTCATTCTGACTTACCTGTACTATGTTATGAATACTCCCAACATTAAGAAACGTTCAAGAGGTTGACAATTATTCCTATAAGTTATAATAAAGTCGCATCATGCGGTTATAGCACACATGATGTTATGTCTCTTCTCAGGACATATCTTCAGTTTTTTGCAAATATCTCAGAAAGCTCCACTTTTAGGCAAATGGAATGTTATGACTCTTAGGTTGAGTATGGATGAGCCTAACTGATATCAAACGCTCATTTGTCAATTCAGTTGTCCAAAGAAAATATGAAGGAAAATATGATCACATACCATCGTAACTACGCCACTGGTATACGAAAATTAAAAATTATAACTTCAAATTATCACGTTGATAAACCTTGATTAGTGCACCAAGTTTGAAATTTTTTTCTCCAGGAGTTTTAGAGAAAAAAATATAAATCTAAATTTTTTTCGCACTTTTGACACCCTGTATCTCATAGGAGATGCATTTTAGGACATACCTTGATAAAAACTTTTTATCTCAAAATGAGGCAAGGAATCTGTAGTCGGAGTTTGTCGGTCTTATTCTGACTCACCCTGTATATTGAGTATTACTAGTAAAGTATTAAATCAAAATTAAATCAGTTTAATATACAGTCCATTACTATTATTATTAAATCACCCCATTAGTGAACAGGTGGTTCAGAATAAGACCGGCAAACTCCGAATACAGATTCCTTACCTCATTTCGAGTTAAAAAATTCTACCAAGGTGTTTCCTGAAGTGCATCCCTCTGAGATACAGAGTGTCGAAAGTACGAAAAAAAAAATAAGATTTTTTTTATCCTCCAAAACTCCTGAAGGAAAAAATTTTAAACTTGGTTTATGAACGGGATAATTTGAAGTTATAATTTTTTATTTTTGTACACCAGTGGCGAAGTTACGATGGTATGTGGCCATATTTTTCTTCATATTTTGTTTGGACAAGTTAATTGACAAATGAGTGTTTGACTTCAGTTAGGCTCATCGATACTCAACCTGAAAGTCTCAAAATTACATGTGCCTAGAAGAGGAGGTTTCTGAGATAATTGAGAAAAACTGGAGATATGACTTGCGACGTAATTTTCTATGTGGAATAATCGCACAATGCTAATAGACCGTCAGATAGTGACAGATTTAGGTGCCCCATTTTCACATACAAGCCTCGAATAGGGTTGAGAAGTACATCGATGTTGAGTAAAATGGAGGGAAATTTACGAGTGGCTCCTGGGGATAACATATGGAAAATTCGATTTTCCATGGAAAATTCGATTTTCCATATTTTAACGCGGGCCGTGTTCACCTAATCATTAATTAATAGAACCTGGCTTCAGAAGATCAAAGGCTTGAGTGTTGAAGGTGGCTAAAGGGTTAAAATGAGGCTGTAATCTTGTAAAGAAAAATCGAGATTTTAACAGGTTTTCCCACGCAAGCCCATCGAAACCATGAAAACCTACATCGTCACTACACCGAAAAACATAATGGCTTGAGTGGCGTGAATGGAAAAGTAGATTTTGTCGTCGGAAAATTTAATGGAAATTCTTTTTGATTTTTCCATATGTTTTCCCCACGAGCCACTCGTAAATTTCCCTTAATTTTACTCAACATCGACTTACTTTTCAACCCTATTCGAGGCTTGTATGTGAAAATGGGGCACCTAAATCTGTCACTATCTGACGGTCTATAATTTCTCACAAGATATCGGAATCCAACGGAGGCGATCCATAACATACAGTGGAGGTGAGATCTTACTGGGTACTTACAGTCGAAGTTTTTTACCTACCCAGTAAGATATCGGAATGTTTGACAATTTCTTGAACAATTTTATATGTTGGGAAAAACTCCGTTTTTGAATTTATCATATTTGATCGAATTGTGGATTGACTGGTATAATAAAAATGATAATAATACTTCCTCATAAACACTCGAAGAGTGTACCCAAAGGCATATCCTGTGGGTGTAGAGGATGGCTATTATTATTATTTGCTGTGGCGCTCCGGGGGACTTACTGATTTTTGGTGGAGTATTCACCCGGAAAACCCTAGAATACCACCCCGGGTGGTCGGTTGCACACTTCAAGCAAACACCATATGACACCTTACTTTCTTGCATATGATTATTTTGACAGATCAACTGACGAACAAAACCAACATCAAATTGATAATATTCCACTAAGATAAGAGTTAAGATCTGAAATTATTTTTGCGAAAAACTGAAGATAATAATCTTGAATTATAGAATTGTATATTGGAAGATCATTTTTATTAATTCGAAATGAGTTAAAGTTTTTTTACCTCATTTCAAGGTGAAAAGTTTTCATCAACAAATATTCTAAAATGCATTTCCTCTGACAAGGTGTCACAAGTACAAAAAAAGTTAAGATTATTTTTTTTCAAAACTTCTTTAGGAAAAAAAATTAAACTTGGTACATCAATCTATGTTTATCAATGTGATAATTTGAAGTAATAATTTATAATTTCCGTGAACCAGTGGCGTAGCCTCGTAGTTACGTAGTTAGATAAATTGTTATGAATGCGATAAAAAGAATATTGGCGAGGAACTTGAAATCACTTTGAACCCAATGCATTATCTCAACACGTTAACACGTCTGGGTATCCTATGGATTTTAACAATATTTCAATATTAACTGGTATCTGGAATATATAACAAATGAAAAACTATCTACGAACAAGAAAACAGATATCCAAAATTTAAATGTAATTTATTCTAGCATTCTGGAAAAAAAAATTCATGTAAGAAAAAATGTTTCAAATATTTCTACTTCATCTTCAATCAACCATTCACTAAGAATTTATTGATTTATACTATTTCAACCATATGTATACAACTATTCACTCATCAAGTTTTATAATGTCATAATAATAAATATTTATTTATTTTTTGGTGCGTCCATCAGTTTAATATATTTTCTTTATCAAGTTATGTTTTGCTATTTTTTTATCTTACTGTAAGTACTTATTCATGTCTCAATTTATACAAAAATCATTTTTGATTCTACCTTTACAAACACTGAGAAAGGAATAATGCTAGTCCAAAAGATTTCTCAAAAGTGAAAAGAGTTTTCTTATGGAAACGGTCGATTATTTCCTAAAGTAAGATAGCTAGCGAAAAATGTTGAGATACAGAAGTTCAAGGGTTTTACAAAATCCATCACATTAAAATTAAGTATACAGGGTCAGTCAAAATGTCAGGACGAAACAAAGTTGCTTTTTCTCTAATGGGATACCCTGTATATTATTTCACATTTCAATTTTTCTCAAAATTCTGAACAAAATTTATTCAGCACATCATTTCCTAAATTCAACAGTTTTCGAGATATCGAATTTTGAAAATAAGTTTGTAATAAATTATCCAAAAATGTTTTAGTCCATTGAGTCCATAGTCCATCAAGTTACCTTTGAAAGTTTCCAGCTCCATAACAACGCCGCGTCATTCTTTTGTCTAACAGGTATGATCTTGACAACATATGTCAAAAATACATTTAGTGTAAATAATTTTCGTGCAAAAATGGCACGTTTATCTGGTACTGAGCGTATTGAAATTTTAATGATCATAGGATACGGTGATAGAAGACGAAGTTGTGACCAAGTTGTGGATATTTTTAATGAATTGCATTCCAATCGGGAACCCATTTCTAAATCAACCGTTTCAAAAACATTGCAGCGTTTTCATGAAACTGGAGGAGTCAAAGATCGACCAAAAAGTGGAACACCAGAAAGCGTTACAAATGAAGAAAATTCTTTGAATGTCATGTTAGATGTGGTGGAAAATCCAATAAATTCAGCACAACAGAGGGCTTTGAATCATAACATGAGTCGATATTCCATTAAAAAAATTTGAAAACTGCAAAAATTCCATCCATATAAAATTCATTTGGTACAAGAATTGAGTGAGACGAGTTTGATCGTAGAATCGAGTTCTGTGAAGTTATTATGGATAAATTAAATGAAAATGTCAATTTTGTCAACCACATATTGTTTTCTGACGAATCTACATTTTGTTTAAACGGGCACGTAAATCGACACAACTGTAGGTATTGGTCAGACCAAAATCCACATTGGATTGAGGAATTTCGCACTCAATGGCCACAAAAAGTAAATGTCTGGTGTGGCATTATTGGTGGACACGTCATAGGAAACGGAAATTTGACCTCTGAACGATATATGTCACTTTCACAACAGCATATTATTCCAGAGCTTAGACGATTATTTCCGAATAATAACAATCCCAATTTGCTGGCAGAACAAATATGGTTTCAACAAGATGGGGCTCCTCCTCATTTTGGACGTGTGGTACGGGCATATCTAGATGAAACTTTTCCTGATAAATGGATTGGGCGCAGGGGAGCAATTGAATGGCCAGCTAAGTCTCCCGATATGACCCAACAAAACTTTTTTTTATGGGGTCACATAAAAAAGGTAGTCTACAAAAATAGGCCGCCAAATATCGAAGAGTTGCAAGAAAGAATAAGGCATAAAATTTCTACCATTCCTCCTCACATGGTTTTAGATTCACTACAAAATTTTGTTCAGCGAGTTCATTACTGTCAGGAGGTAAATGGTAAACACTTTGAGCACCTTATTAAATAGAAGTCCAATGAAAAATTTGTTGTTTATTAAAACTCTTGTTTTCTCTCTTTTTCTCCTGGCATAACTATTGTTTCATAAAATTTCAAATATCCTAGACATTCATTAAAGAATACATTTTATCGTTTCATGCATTTTTATCAACCCTGAACAAATATGCTTTTTTATTTTCTGTAAAAAAATTATAATTAAATTGTAATCATATCCACATACTCCACCTTGTGTGACTTTCATAATAAATATCCATTATTTCGTGCTTTTTCTTTAATAAATATGAGAGAAGTAACATAATCATAAAATCGTAATATTTTTCTGTTGATTATTGCGCTTATAAAACATAGTTATTAAATTTCCAACAGATACTACCAACATTCCATGCAAATACCATAGAAAATGTTTCGTTTTAACAAAAAAAAAGCAATATCTAGTGATGCAAAACTAGCCATTCCTCCAATAATCCCGAATATAGCTGTTAAAATATATTTACTTCCGTTTACGAATGCTTTTTTATGCAATTCCAGTCAAATCCGGATTGACATAATGGCCTATTGAACGTAAAAATATTTATACGGCCAAAGTGGCAACGACTACATTTTCCAGTGCATTTTTATCGTTGTGGGATTTCAATTCCCTCTATAATTTATCAAGCGAGATCGCTATATATAACGCCAAAGTTATTTATTCCCATTCGTAATAACTCTAATACTCTAATAGCCTGATCCAATATTGAAAGTACACAGAGGACTTCAAGAGTACCGATTTTGCCGTAACCCACTTGTGGTCTGAATGCGTTCCTTGGAGCTTTCCCAAGGAAGAATTCAGCCAGACGTGAAATTGGAATTCATGGAGTAGGAATTTATAAGACTGGCGTACGTTCTGAATTGAGTTGATTTACTCCTGGCGTTTCAAATGGATGAATTGGCGTATATAAATTCTGAGTTGTAGATATTCCAAACTTCCATTGTTTTAGTTCTAAAGTTCGTGATACGGTACTATAAGATGAAATAATTGCTAAGAACATACGAATATTTGTGATATGCTCTGAAATATATTCAATTTGTAGCTTGTCTTGAATGGAGACAGAATTTGATCACAGTTCAAATTAGAGTAGGTATGAATATTCATCTCCCAAACCGCTATATTCAGAGTAGACCAGAGCTGATGAACGACAAAAAATATGATAAAAATTATTAACAGCATGAGATCTACTGAAAGAGGAGCAGAAAATTGTTCGAATGACGAATGAACGGGGTGAACTTTTAGGGGTTGAAATCGATATTTCACGTTTTTTCGCGATTGACAACGAAAGTTGACCTCTCATCGAAAAAGGTTGAATTGCAGAGTTGTTCAAAATGAAAAGTTCAAACATTTTTCCACATCACCTCAAATTTTCCAGGAAAATCGTAAACACCAATTTTTCAGTTTTTAATTTTTTTTCTCGAGCAGAAATCAATTTTTCTCACGAAATTTTGTGGAAATATAACTACATGTTTCAAGTACCCAAGCTGTAATTTTATTAAAGCGGATTACAGTTTTTCCTTTTTTTTTCGAAAATACCGAAAAAATGACCTCATTTTTAACTGGAAAGTTTCACCGATAAAGTTCGTCTTTCCATACTCGCCAGCTGCCAGTGTTTTCGTTGAAGCGTCTACTTTCAGATTATGTAAGGAAAGAGTAGCTCTGCTGTGGATATTTTTTCCAGCAGAAAAAGCGAAAAAATTAAAAAACAAATTTTCAAAAATCTATTTTTTTAATTTTTGTTCTAAACTCATATTTAAAATTATTGAAATTAATAGGTGAAACATTTCGAGAATAAAAATTTCACTACTAGTTTCATGTTACCTTAATAGGTACAAAAAATAAACAAGGACATAATAAGGATTTGATTGTGATAGAAGGGCGAAAGGAGGTGAACTTTTGGGGCTAAAAATGCTTTCTCACGATTTGCAGCAAAAATTGACTCCCTAGAAAAAAAAATTGAGGAAATAGTTGTTGGCAATAAATAGATCTACAACATTTGTATTCGAGATTTTTCCACATAACCTCAAATTTTCCGGAAAAAATCGGAAAAAACCGTTTTAATTTGGTGTGAATTTTTCTTGTATGAAAATTGTATGTTTATCTCAAAATCTAGTGGAATTTATTCCTTTTTATATTCTGAATTAGAATTTTTTTTTGCAGGGAAATATTTATTTTTCTCTAACCTCTTTGAAGTACTCGGAAAGGGGGCGGCTCCTAGTTAGCAAAACGAATTTTAAACGCCTAAAATAAGAAAGAAAGTAACGGGCAAGGAGCAGGTGGAGAATGTTGTAGAGATTCCAACTTTGACGAAAAAAAATATTTAAATACGAAAACACTAAATGGTGAAATTGGGATGCAGTTTAGGGGTAGAACACGTTTTTTTGCGATTTGTGGCGAAACGCGACTTCTTAGCGGAAAGTGTTTGATGAAAAAGTTGTGGATAATGAAAAAATCGAAAACTTTTCTACCCAACACTTTTGACATAACCCCAAATTGACCGTCAAAATGGCGAAAAACCGATTTTTGTAAATTTGAGGTTATGTGAAGAAATCTTGGACATAAAAATTGTAGATCTTTTCATTTCCAACAATTTTTTCTCCTAACTTTTTTTTGTAGGAGAAACCATTTGTACCCCTAAAAGTTCACCTCCTTTCGCCCTTCTATCAAAATCAAATCCTTATTTATGTCCTTGTTCATTCTTTGTACCTATTAAGGTAACATGGAATTAATATTCTCTAAAGGTTTTAACAGTTAATTTCAATAATTTTAATTATTAAATATGAGTATAGAACAAAAATAAAAAAAAAATATTTTTGAAAATCTGTTTTTTAATATTTAGCGTTTTCTGGAAAAACCTTCAACAGTACTGCTACTCTTTTATTACATAATCTAAAAGAAGACGCTTCAACGAAAAAACTGGAGGCTGGCGAACTTGAAAAGAAGAACTTTATCGGTGAAACTTTCCAGTTGAAAATGAGGTCGTTTTTTCGGAATTTGTCAAAAAAAGGAAAAATCTGTATTCCGATACAAAAAATTAAAGCTTACTTGAAACAAAAAAAGTTATATTTCTATCAAATTCCGTTAAAAAAATTATTTTCAAGCGAGAAAAAAATTATTAACTGAAAATTTGGTTTTTCCGATTTTCTCGAGAAATTTGAGGTTATGTGGAAAAATGCTGAGAACAAAAGTAACAGATTTTTTCATAACCAACAATTTTGCCTTTTACCTTTTTCCGATAGGTTGTCAACTTTCGTTGTAATTCTTGAAACACCATGAAATTTCGTTTTCAACCCCTAAAAGTTCACCCCGTTCGACCCTTCTCCATTTATGCGACTCCTATTAATTTTTCCGTCAGTCGAACAATATTTTGCTCCTCTTTCAGTAAGTCTCACCTGCTTTTGTAGCAGCTATCGTTCTTTTATTATGAATAATAATTCATTCTGAATTAAGTTCATTCATTATTTGGATGAATGTGGGTTGGGTGCATACAGCCTAAAAATCCCATTGAAAAAGCCAAGCGAGTTTGTAGACCACTTTGGACCTTCGCCAGGTATTTGGTATGTGTCTGTAGGCCATGCTCTCCCTGATCAGCCTGACTAGGTAAAGAATCAAGTTGGATTTCGTCTGGTCCTGCTGATTTGAATGGACCAAGCGGTGCTATGGCCTATTCTACTTTCCTGTAGGTGTTGACCTCTTTCAATATGTCCCAGGTTACCCTTGTGGGTCTAGCCACAACTGTTTGTACTCTCTGGGGCGCGACTGAGTCATTTGTCCTCCTGGAGTCAGTAAAGTGAGTATGAAGGAGTATCCGTTGAGATTCCATTCCCTGATTTGGTGAATGATCCATCGGCTCACTTTAGCGCACCTACAGGATTCACCGGATCTTTTGACAGGATCTTGTTCAGTCGTGCGCATTCAGCCGTGCTCTTGAATTGTTCGCTGAAATTCTTCCACGTCATCCTTTTCTCTTTGTATTTCTCTTTTGTACAGAGTGAGCTTCATTGTATTTACCCCACTGCTTTGTTCTATAGGCCTTATTAAAAAGACACCTGGTCTTTTTTCTCAGGGTTTTCAGCTCTTTGGTCCAGAATTTGACTGTGGTGTAAAGGTTAGAGGGCAGCTTGTTTGGAATGAGGAGACTATCGCATTCTGATGACAGATTGCCACCTTGTAAATTTCATCGCCCCCTCCCTTCGAGAATTTCACAGACTCGAAGGTTATCGCTTACCTTCGAGCTTTTATATGACTACCAGTCGATTTTCTTCGGGTCGAGCCCTCACTGCTTCCGCAAATGCGGAAGATTATGTCCCGATTATCTGATAGGTAATGCTCGTCAGATACTTGCCAATTTTTGATATATGAGCTGATCCGTGGGGTTGCCCATGTGATCTAACATGGTTAGCAAAAGATGCTTTATTCCTCCTTGAACTATAACTTCTTTCATTACGATTCTAATCTTGGTATATATGGCTACATCACCAGCGTACGCAGTTTTTGTCCTAAGATTTCTTTTGATAGATATGATTCTAATGCACCAAGTAACCTGTTACCACACCTCGCCTTTGCAAAAGCGAATTAGGTAACTACTGTATACGTTATTGTTACATGTGTATGAATATTTATATTCCATTTATTTGTGCCACAGGGTATAAGTATTGGTCTTTCATTGTAAACAGAAGTAAACTGATAAAAAACTGCCATAGGTTTTGCATACTTTCAGGTCGATTGAATACGAGCATTGTTTTACTGAATGGAAGAGAATAAAGTTGGCTTATTCAGAATCGTGTTTCTTTTTGGTTGTTTCAGCACCCTCACATTAGGGTGTAATATGTTACAGTTATCGTTTGAAAAATGTGTTACTAATAATATCTTTAGTTTTTTAACGGAAGTTTGTGTGAAACCTGATAGTGTGCGATATCATTTTAATCGTAATGAAATGCTCTTTTTTCCTAATCCGACGAGCCATCAAGTTGCCATTTGAAAAAAAATTAATACAAGTTTTAAAATTGAATTTTACATAGCAAATTTGACCGAAAACAGTAAACTCGTATTTTTCTCAAAAATCGTAAGACACAAACAAGTGATTTGAACGTATCCATAGCCCTCTAGTTAAAACAAGTGATACATGGTTGTATTCAGAATGCGAAACGAAAAACCGTACCAATTCTCATGTCCTTTCCACTCTTGATTCTCAGGATGTTCTCTTAACGAACAGAATGTTGCATCATGTAAGCTTCCATGTGAATAATAGTACTCGACCTACTTTGTACATACTATTATTAAACCATATATTATATGATATTATACTCGTACAGAATCATCCTCTCAGCTGCGCTCTGTAAGCTTTCAATATAAAATTCGGACTTTTTTACGATTTCACATTTCTAGGTAATCCGATGACAAAATATGCCTTGAGATTACTTTGTTTCTGAATCTTAGAAGATCCAATCCGATTTCGATAGACGTTAAAAAGTTATTTTCCCAAACTTCTTGTCTGAATGACCGTCGTCGATGGCAATATTTGTTATGGCTTCTCTCCCTTATCGAATGTCTTTCTTCAGTGGAAAATTTCTAGCTTTATGAATTGGAAAATTGCAATTTCGTTTCCTTTCCTGATATCATAAATTGAATAGTATGCAACAATTCGATGTCCTTTCCTTTTAGTTGTTAGTACATATTCACTAAAATATGGACTTGTAATTTTTTTTTAATTCACATATATTGTGTGAAACCATTCAAATATACCGGGTGTCCGGTATATTTGAAATGGTAATGAAATGAAATTTGGAGTACCTGTATGAGACCTAAAACCGCATCTTTTGACAAGTAACTCAAATCCATGAAACCTTTGGTTTCACTAGAAGTGACATAAACTTTCGATTTTCAAATGAGACACTCGGTAAATTTTCACTTTTCTTGTCTCCTTCGACATTAGTTCTTTTCCCTTCCCATTGGTTCCTATAGGGTAGGAGCTGCCTTCTCCTTGATCACTATATCTCTTCTGTGTAGCATCACAATTTGTTCAATAGCTTTTTATGAGATACAGTATCGAATGCTTTAGAAAGTTCGTCAAAGATACACAAAGTTGTTTTTTTCATATCCAATGCAATATAGATGTTACTTGTAGGATGATAAATCACATCTATTGACTTTCCTTCTGTGAATCCGAAATGAGAACAAAAAATGTTTTTATGTTTGTTCAAGAAGCTCACTTTCAGTATTTTTTCAATTATTTTCGCCAAATTCGAGATCGGTTGAAATCGGTTAATTATATGGTAGTTCTTCGGGTTGTAAGGCCGACGTGTGTTCAGAGAAGAACTCGACGTTTCGCTAACACGTAGAGGAGATAGTATCCCTTTATCGAAGATTGGACCAGCTGAGGAAGAAGAAAGCCCAACTACTTTCATCTTTAACTTTTCTCTCTCGTTGTCGCGATGAGAAAGTGACCCCCAAATTCTTAAGACTCAATTACAACATCAGATCCACTCAAGCTCGAAGAATATATATCAGAACAGAGCAAGCCTTATTACGAGAACGAATCCACTACACCAGGAAAGTACTAGCCCAAACAGACGAAGAATTATTGGACATCAGTTATAAACTAGCTAACAACATGCATAGGTATGATTGGGACAAAATCGATGCAATTTCATATCGAAATATGGAAAATGAACTCATTAGAAACACTGATAGACAGAAAAGCAAGTTCGAGAAACTTAGAAGAGCTGACAATGTACTTATTAATAACCAACAGAAGGTAGACATGTCACACACTGTAATCAACTTATCTGACCGCACTCTCTCTTCCATTGAAATCGCCGTTCTTTCCAAAGGCGGAAACTTTGCAATATCACAAACACGAATACCCAATGAAGACATAATAGCCAACATTGAAACTGCTATTAGAACCTTTCCCGAAGAACAGGCAGAAGAAATTCGCACAGAATGTACACAAATACTACGTAAGGCTAAACCACCCAAGAGTAATTTGTCGAAAACCGAAGTGCAGGCCATCAGGGAATTGAACAGAGATGAGAAAATTCTGATTCTACCGGCTGACAAAGGTAATGCAACCGTTGTCTTAAACAAAGAGGACTATTTAACTAAGATAGATGTTTTACTGGAACCTTTGATATACAAAGAACTGAAACGGGACCCAACACAAGCAACCGTCCAAATTGTAAATCGCTCTATCAAATCTTCTTCATTGGATGACAACACCAAAAAACGACTGTGTAGAAGTGAGGCTCTCATTCCTAGGCTGTATGGTCTACCAAAAATTCACAAAACCAACGTGCCGCTCCGACCAATAGTCAACACCATTGGATCACCAACCTATGAACTTGCGAAATATTTGTCCACACTACTACAGCCACACATTGGTAATACATCTTCCTATGTAAGAGATTCCACACATTTCATCGAAAAGATCAAAGAGATTACCATTGATCCAAATGACGTTCTAGTCAGCTTTGATGTAGTATCCCTATTCACAAAGGTCCCGTTAGATGAAGCCATGAGGGAAATTGAACTACTTTTCCCAAGTGATATATCCAATCTCTTCAAAATATGCTTAACATCTTCATATTTCATTTTCAATAACAAAATATATGAGCAATTAGATGGTGTTTCAATGGGAAGCCCACTTAGCCCAGTTATTGCTAATTTCTTTATGGAAAAACTAGAAGAAAAGGCAATTGAAACTGCAAATTTAAAACCCAAGGTATGGTTACGATATGTAGACGATACGTTTATAATTTGGAGCCATGGACCAGAAATGAATTCCTTAACCATATCAATGACATACACCCGAATATTCAATTTACCATGGAAATTGAAAATGAGAAGAAACTGGCATTCTTAGACGTTCTCATTTCTCGAAAAGAAAGACGTCTGGGGCATACGGTATATAGAAAACCAACACACACTGATCGATATCTCCACAATACCTCAAACCATCATCCGTGCCAAAAACAAGGTGTAATCAAGACATTAGTTGATCGAGCTAGAAGAATTTGCGAACCTGAATACCTGGAAGCTGAACTGAAACATCTAAAAAACGCTCTTCTTTCTAATGGATACAAAGAAAGAGATATTGAGAGGTGTATGAAAAATAGAAGAGAAATCAGAGACGGAAGAATCAATAGTAGACCAAATGACTGTCCATCCAGTGAACCAAGTAGTAGTCAAACCAACACCGAAAAAAGAAAAGCATTCTTACCATATGTTCCCAGAGTTACAGATCGTATCGGCCGTATTCTAAGAAAATATGAGATTAAAACCGTTTATAAACCTTCAAAGAAACTGAAAGACCACTTTAGATCAGCGAAGGAGAAACGAGACGTACTATGCTCTTCTGGGGTTTATCGCATTCCATGTTCCTGTGGCAGCGTTTATATCGGAACCTCCGAGCAATAAAAGACATAGAGATGCCATTTCTATAATCACAACACACATGTGTTATGAAAGCTCCATAACACTATCCTTTGTTACAGATTGTGGGTGAGGGGTAAAACTCCGAGTTCGGAGGGGGAGATTTGTTATTGTTGTGACATTCGAACGTAAGTGTAGAACCAGTGGCGTGCTAATACATTTTCTCATGTTTCATTTTTGATTAAAAATTCAGAGAAATTTGTTCTCACATGTATTGGTATCGATAGGAGACCATATGCCTGGTTAGAAAGCACGTGTGTTATCAAGATGTCAATCCTGACGTCTAATGCTTGGCGGAAGTGCTGTAGGTTTCCCTAAGTTAAAAAGTGAATGCGCTACCAATAATTTCTAAGTCACATCGGAACGCCACAGCAAATAATAACCGCCATGTGCCCTCACAGGCCATGTCTTTGAGTACACTCTACGAGTGGTGTCAGTAGAGAGTAACATATTTTATTACGATGGATAGGTACAAAAATAAGTGACAATTGTAAATGACATGAGAATTGTTTGTACGCCATGTGTACTAGAAAAAATAGTATATATCATCACTATTTTTTCTACGATCTTTTAAAAATTGACTTTTATTCGTTAATTGTGAACGCAGAAATATTAGTGATTATTGATGTGTGGCAATAGAAAATAAATTGCTTCAAAGCAATGAACCCTTACTTTTGACGTTCAATCAATCAAAAATACTGTTCTGTGCGAAGAATTAGATTATTGCTGATAAAGCCTAGAATAAGGTCATAATACTTAAAAAATAAATGAAAGTACTGAAGTAAAAAAGTCAAAATATCCAAATCTTTGAATCACATTAGTAAACTATACTATACACTTTACATACGGTATACAAGAATAATACACATAAGAATTTACGCATAAACTATAATAGACAGAAGAGATTACATTCAAATTTATGATGAAAGTGTATCATTGAAATACGTATCCAAAGTGTAGTAAGCTAGTAGCTCTCTAACTCTTTTTATGATGTTTTTTTCTGAATTCAGGTTATTGATATTCTGGGGCAGATGATTGAATTTTTTTTAGAGTTGTCAAAAAGTTATTTCTTAACTTGTGTGGAGTTAGGCTTATGGAGCGATCGATATTACAAGTCTGTCGGTAGAAAATCGATAATTTCTTATGTAGTTATTGTTTAACTTCTTGCATCTCCAAAAGGATTGAAGAAATTCAATGAGGTATTTCCCGAAATTAGGAAGGAGTATGGGCTCCCTCAAACCTGCGATGATTTACAGTGTTCCATTCACATTAAAGAAGTTTATGTCCTCGTCCGGTTTTACCAGAAGCTATACGTCACTGACAACATTCCAGATCGATTATTCATATTGATATATGTGACATTATGTGTACATACAATTTTATTCAAATGGGAATATCGACAACTTCTGATGAACGGATTACCTACGTGATGATCCCTGTATGTCAACTAAACATTAGATATAGCTAGTGGCTCATGATTTGAATGTGGTTAATGAAGAGTTGAGTTTGCTTACTTACTTACTAACTTACTTTTTAGTATACCTACATTTCAACAAGTTTTTTCCTAATTATTGATAGGTGATCGTTCAGTCGATTTACATAGTAACATAGTTTTTTTACAGCTATTTCAACAAATAGTGTATTTTTGTCTCAGAATCGGGATGAAAATGAGCAAATTCAATAAAAATTAACTTATTAATACCAATGAAAACATCAACTATGGTTTGTCATGATTACCATGCTGCGACGCCCATGGTTTGATTTGACAAGACGACAAATAAGTCGTAAACGGACGTAAACAAACATGTTCGCCAAGTTAAGAGTGAATAACAATACGGAATTCCAACCTGATTAATGAGTGCAAACGAATATTTCCGACAATGCCCTTTTTTAACATGAGTCGGGCTGAGATGTTTGTAAACAACGTCGGGTATGTTGCTTCCGAAAAAAAGACAGAAAAGCCCTCTCTATATCTTTTATTGCTCGGAGATCGGAACCACGAAACGCTCCTTTAAAACAAGAATCAAAGAGCACAAGGCTTGCTGTCGGTTAGGGCACACACAGAAATCCGCTGTCGCAGAACATACTCTCAACAACGATAACCATAGAGTGAAATTTGAAGAAACCCAAGTCATCTCTTCAACATCTGCGTATTACCCAAGACTCTTCCGGGAAGCAATTGAAATCCAGAAACACCACAGCAACTTCAACAGAACCGAAGAAGGACTACAATTGAACAAGGTTTAGCTTCCAGTTCTCAAAAATTCTCAATTAGTTCCCTACCCACAAAATAACGGTACGAACGATTCTATGACGTCTGCTAACGCTATGGACCAATCAGATGTAAGAACGTCAAATCACAGGTATTTATTGAGACAACGTATAACAAATGTCAAGCATTTGACAGCGACTACAGAAAGCGGAAATTTTTAAAATAACTCTTGAAAATGCTAACCACTCGTGTTGGCGAAACGTCGAGTTCTTCTCTGAACACACGTCGGCCTTACAACCCGAAGAACCACCATGTAAGTGACGATGGCCGCGAAAGCCTTTCACAATTTATCGGTTAATTATGTTCAACTTAACTTCACTCTTGTAAAGTGGTTTGATAATTTCAATTTGAAGCACCCTGTATCAAAGCATTTATTTATTAGATATTACCTTCAGTGTTTCAGATCCGACGTTATCGGGGCCTTGTGGTTTTTTAAATTTTAATCCTATGATTAGGTAGGTACTTTATGAACTTCACTTTCATCAGTGTCGCGAAGAAACATGGTGTTATGCAAAATGTTTTTCTTTTCATCGAAATGAAGAGGTATTGATATCTTGTAAGCTATTTTTGTTCCTACCGTACTGCAATGCTGATTGAAACTTTCCGCTATTTTCATGAGAAAATAATGCTATACTTGGCGAAAGACAATTAATCTAATAATGAAAATAGAGTATATAATCCAGTCTTCCGCATCAACCTATACAATAGGTATATTCGTCGGCAAGTCTGTGAAGAAACGGGTTTTATTGGGGTTAGCCAAATTCGTGAATTCTCAGAAACAATATTTATTTTATGTCATACTAGTTAATTATTGTGTTTTTATTGCCTAGTTACCAACTATCTAATGTCGTACTTTCTGCACGTGCGGGCATAAAGCTCACTTTATGGCCCGCGCGGGCATAAAGAGAAATAATTTCGCCAGGAATTCCAAAATCTTCGTTCATTTTGACTTCTAACTTTGACACATATAACAATTATTGTGATTTTATGACATTTATGTTTGTCAACATTCACCTAGCAACGATAGTGTCTACTATTATAAAATGGCATTGTTATTAATTCAAACCGGATTTTTTAAAATACTCGTTTGTATTGAGATTGGATTGCAATAACGAACTAGTATGACATAAAGTTATGTATGTATCGCGGGCATAAACAGATGTGTATACCCTCGGGCGACTTAAAACCCTCAGGCCAGAGGCCGTCGGGTTCGTAAAACGTCGCCCTCAGGGTATAAACATCTATTTATACCCTTGGTACATAAATAACTATAATGATATCTTGACCAGCAAATTTTTAGAATATGGTTTGAATCGAACTAAAAAGTTCAAATTTGAACCAATTTTCACAATTTCTTTAAACACTTACCTAAAAAGTGACCAAACACCAATATAATATATATTTAACAAATAGAAAAGTTATTGGGTATAGCCCTCAAAATGTTGTGCAACCGTAGACACGTATTTCGAGCTTAATATCTCGTCAGTACGGTAAAATCAAGTGCGAAGATGTACAACATTTGTATGTAGAAATAGAAACAAAGGAAGTCAACAACAGGAAGCCAGAGGTGGTTGTACATCATCGCACTTGATTTTACCGTACTGACGAGAGCTTAAGCTCGAAACACGTGTCTACGGTTGCACAACATTTTGAGGGTTATACCCAATAACTTTTCTACTTATATTTTCATATATTGCCCCTCGCTAAATCCATCCTTATTTGTATTTAACAAATATTTATAATATATATATATATATATATATATATATATATATATATATATATATATATATATATATATGTAAATCAGGATGGATTTATCGAGGGGCAATATATAAAAATATAAATAGAAAAGTTATTGGGTATAGCCCTCAAATTGTTGTGCAACCGTAGACACGTGTTTCGAGCTTAAGCTCTCATCAGTACGGTAAAATCAAGTGCGAAGATGTATAACACTTGGATGTAAAAATAAAAACAAAGGAAGTCAACAACAGGAAGCCAACCACACATTTGTGGTTTCGGTTAGAAAACCTTGATCTTTCAAAGCAACAGCTAACGTCGCCATGGAGGCAGATATAGCTACGAGCGTGACAATCCTACCCAGGAGAATATACATCAGGATGGATTTATCGAGGGGCAACATATAAAAATATAAATAGAAAAGTTATTGGGTATAGCCCTGAAATTGTTGTGCAACCGTAGACACGTGTTTCGAGTTTAAGCTCTCATCAGTACGGTAAAATCAAGTGCGAAGATGTACAACACTTGGATGTAAAAATAAAAACAAAGGAAGTTAACAACAGGAAGCCAACCACATATTTGTGGCTTCGGTTAGAAGACCTTGATCTTTCAAAGATATACAGTGACCGCCAAAAAGTATGTACCATATGGGAAAATTTTTTATTCTTGGAGTATTGGAAAAAATATTCTGGGAAAAAGTTTGTGCATGTCCGATAACCTAAAAATCGATTTTGACACATGTCACGTGATCGCTAGAATGGCGGCAAAATGAAAAAAATTGTAATGCAAGGGCAAAAAAGGGGTAAGATGGCAAGATATCAAAAAAAGTTATTTGAAAAAGTCACTTAGAATTCAATTTTATACACATAAACAAAATTTCAAGAGATAATTCAAAAAAATTGAAAATAGCAATTTTTTAAAAATATTTTTCCATCTATTTAAAAATATTATTTTTTTTCTTATGAATATCTGGACTATACTGAAACATTTGCATTTTAATGATAATGACAAAACTTTCTCATTTTCTCCACACCAGAGGGCACTAAATTGAAAAAATGGGAATTTGTCAGAACCCTTGCTGTTACATCGGTTCGTATCTAACAGTTATATCCGAATTCCACGACCATTGTGATGACATGACACTCCAAAAACATGGTAATTTCCAGATTATAATCAAGTTCCGATGATAATCGTGCATGAGCGTTTCACTTCGCACATAAACTTGAAAATAGGCGTCAAATTAAAGATTTTTAAAGTTTATGTGCAAAGTAAAACGCTCATACAGCATTATTATCGAAACTTGATTAAAATCAGGAAACATGGTGTTTCTAGATTGCCATATCAACAGAATAGTCTTGGAATTCTGATATAACTGTTAGATAAGAACCAATGTAACAGCAAAAAAAACAATTTTTTTAATTTAGTGCCCTCTGGTGTGGAGAAAATGTGAAAGTTTTGTCATTATCATTAAAATGCAAATGTTTCAGTAAAGTCAAGCTATTCATAAGAAAAAAAAATTTTTTAAATAGATGGGAAAATATTTTTAAAAAATTGCTATTTTCAATTTTTTTGAAATATCTCTTGAAACTTCGTTAATGTGTATAAAATTGAATTCTAAGTGACTTTTTCAAATATTTTTTTTTATATCTTGCCATCTTACCCCTTTTTTTGCCTTTGCATTGCAATTTTTTCATTTTGCCGCCATTCTAGCGATCACGTGACATGTGTCAAAATCGATTTTTAGGTTATCGGACATGCACAAACTTTTCCCCAGAATATTTTTTCCAATACTCCAATAATAAAAATTTTTCCCATATGGTATATAATTTTTGGCGGTCACTGTATATATATATATATATATATATATATATATATATATATATGTTCGGAAAGGTTTCCGCGGTCAGAAATATGTACATTACTAAGTTCATGGGTTGAACCGCGTTGAGAGTTTATAACTCGACGTTTCGGCTCCTGCTTTGATACTCCTTGATCTCTTTTGAGATCAAGGAGTAGGCAGGTTGAGACCTTGATATCTCTCAAGACCACGACTCGAGGAGTACGCAGATAGAGGCCTCGCAGTCACACTCTTGAAAATGGCTCCAAAGCAGGAGCCGAAACGTCGAGTTATAAACTCTCAACGCGGTTCAACCCATGAACTTAGTAATGTACATATATATATATATATATATATATATATATATATATATATATATATATATATACAAAGCAGGAAATTTTTTGGGTATAGCAGCAAGCAAAACGTGTACTCTTTTAACACTATATTTCCGATATTTCAACAGTGAATACTGTCATCTTCAGGGAAGTGTGTTGATGAGAATGATTGCTATGGATGTAATATTTAAAATTATAAACAACATGTCATGTAAGTCACATGTGACAAAGATGAACAAAACACATTAAAATACGTCAAACAATAAAAATGTTAATATTAAGTCATTGTTATAAAATTTGTTCAAACATTTATTTGAATTATCTCCACACGTGGAGAGATTCAAATGTAACGACGTTACATTTGAATATATATATATATATATATATATATATATATATATATATATATATATATATATATATATATATATATGTAGAATTGAAAATATCTTGAGGTTGCAGTCTGATATTGGATTTAAAGAAACCTCTTTGTCATCTTGCTAAGCTTTCGGAAATGTTTATTTCCTTCCTCAGGACAACTACAAAAGGACAATTCAATAAATGGAGAAAAAATATTGAATCTACTTACATAACTTGAGTAAAAATAGAAATTTGCATCAAGAAAAGAATGTTGTATATAAAAAATATTGGACAGATACAATTTTAAATGAATGTCAATCAACTTCAAAAATGATGAGAAACAATCAAGTAACTCTACTGGGTATATCAGCATTACTATAAATTTTCAGCTTATCTCTGTTTAGTTTTAAAATATAAATGTAAATTTTACTTAAATTATTGAGATCAGTTTTTTTATTTAGGCTGTTACTCTCTTCATTAATTTGCAACATTTCTAAAAATGTCCTTTTAAAAATGTTGTTTTCTATTCCAAGTACACTAACATTATCAAAACTCATTCGATGGTCAAATTGATTAACATGTTGAGCACATGCACATAAATTCATATTTCTTTTACAATCACTTTTATGTGATAATATTCTACCTTTCAAGAGTCTAGATGTTTGCCCAATGTATACTTTATTACAATCGTTACAAGTAATTTTAATACCAACATTATAATTTTGGGTTGTTTCTAGAGGAGTTTTTAATTTTGAAAAAAATTGACTAATGGTCTTAATGTTTTTTTGTCCAATTTTGATATTATTTTCTTCAATAACATTAATCAATTTAGGTGTTAATTCTCTAATATGTGGTATTTTGTAATTGATTGAGAAGATTCTGGAGAAACATCTAATACTGCCTGAGATGTACTCCTTTCATTGAAAAGTAATTTGTTTACCATGTGGTTAATTTCCGCCTCCGAGAAACTCATAGGAGAAGTTCGGAAACAACTCGAAAAGACCAAGACAACCGAAGAAAGACCACAAAACCCCGTTCTCATTCTTCCCTATATCAGGGGTATCTCCGAGAAGATCATAAGGACCGGAAATAAATACAACATCAAGAGTTGCTTTCAATCCGGCAGTACCTTACGAAGCTTCCTCACCAAGACGAAACCAGAGAACACAACAGAATCCAGCAAAAACTGTATTTACAAAGTCCCATGTGAATGTGGTGATTCCTATATCGGAGAGACCAAGAGGCCATTATCAGTAAGAATAGCCGAACACAAAAAGTGGACTCAGCGAGGGGAAAAATCAAAATCGGGAATTGCTGACCACGCCTGGACAAAACACCACCGAATTCCTTGGGACGAAGCTAGTGTTCTTCATAGAGGGGAACATTGGTTCAAACTGAAATTTATGGAAACCACCTAAATAGAAGCCAATAGGGCCTTCAGTCAACCAAGCGTGGAAATTAAAAACGTATGGAAACCGCTCATGGACCGTTTTGGAGGGAGAAAAAGCGCGAAACCTCGCGCGCCACAAGACCGCGCGTAATTACACCGTAATTACACTTTAATTATAGACCTATAAAAGGTCGCGTAGCATCTGATTTTGTCATTATTCACCAGAAGACGATTGCGGATTCAGCAATTGAAACGTTGTGAAAAATTTGAAAGAGATAGAAATCTTTCAACCGTTAAGATGATGGACGTCCGAAATGTAAGTAATTAAGTTATTACATCGTCTAAAACATTCAAGCAGTGTACTGGATGTTGCATGAAAATTGTTTTGTTGATAAAAATAAATAGCAACTATAATTTTAGACAGAAAGTATAATAAATTAGGACAGAAAGTTTCAGTACAAATCTCTAACAGAAAACAACTACTGCCCCCTACGACCGATGAATTAAATCTGTTAAATTCTTGGCAAACTTTTCTACAAGAACTACTTTGTTGTGCTCTTTGAATACAATAGCTAAAATTATTTTTTGATTGAATTGGGAGAACACCACCGTACCGGTTTCTTGATTCTTGCAAATCGTCAGCGAAGGTTAGTTCTCCCAATTAAACGGAAAGACGACTTCAGCATTTGTTGCGAGTTCCTGAGATAAATAGTGGAGTATGAATTCAGCGCCATCTCTAGGTTCCAGAGAGCACTCCGACTTTAGCATTCACTTCTTTCGAAGTGCAATTTTCAATTTCGATTGAAGCCTTGAGTATTCAAAATTACCATATCTGGATCAAACATCAGTTTTGCTATGGAACAGTTCTCTCTCTGTCTAAAAACGTTCAATACAACCTATAAATGGCCTAACTTCTGGATTCATCGCAACTTTGAAGTTACATTCATGAATCCTGTCTATTCATAGTAATAATATATTATTTTGTTTCAGATATTCCAGAGCCTCTTCCTACGCAGCCCACAAACTACTTAGCAAGATTCTCTCGATAATTCTCTTCGTAATAACTCCAATAACATTGAACCAGTAGTTCAGAAACCGATAACCGTTTGAAAATCGTAAAATTGAAACTTGAAGACAATTTCGCTCGGGAACGCATCGCATTCGTCGTAAACCGATGAAGTGTCCGAAAAACATATAGATGCAACTAAATCGCGATAATTCGGCGGTAATGACTGAAGTGAAGTGCGAGTTAGTGATGATGTGGTGATAAAAGACATGAGTGCGGATACCATGCACTATTACCCGACAGCCGCATTTCCCAGTGCCGGTTACACTTATTGCCGTTCGGGGTCCGACAGCAGGCTGCATCGGAGGGGCTCCCACAGAGATGTGGTCGACGCTTTTGACAGCGGTGATTCCACCATGTCCGATTTGGAGGGTGAGTTCATTTATTTCTTGAAAACCTTGTTCCTTACTATTTTCGTGCATCTGTCGAAAAATTTACACAGTTGGCTAAATTGGACACGGGAGAGTTCTGTAGATGAAATCTGATGGAAGTGTCTGGGGTCAATTTTTATGGCAAACTCGAGCAAACTCAATGGTGAAAACCGCATATCGATATCTGTCATTGTTTCTGAGTAACAGCATGTTGTTCGAAAAGTTGCTTTAAATTCTTGCCTGTCAAAAATTCTTCATTTCTATGGAAAAATATCCAAAGCACTTTTTTACGTAGGATTCAAAGTTGTAAGTGATTTAAGTTTTCAATTCAATTCAATTTCAATTTATTCATCCATACCACAATCCAGTCTACAATAGAATACTGAAAACTAGATGATTATGATGGGTTCACCTAAGCTTAGGAAAGCTTGTGTTGTTTTTTCATCATAATCCGTTATATTTAGTTGCCTAAAAAAAACTAATTTCTTAATTTTTTTATGAATGGTAGCCTGTGATTTTATTCCAGCATGTCTTTTTAATTATATTTTCTGTTTTTATTTATTTTTTGTGTATACATCTGTAAACAAGTGAACCTGTCAATTTGTGGACAAACCTCTACTTTTGGATTCCTTGGTTCGTGTCAAATTAAGTTTCAACTAGTGACTGTAGATGTCATGAATAACCATCTGTATACATATACCTTCAATAGAGAATTTGTGTATTTGGGTAAGGATGGTGACGGTTTTTGAGTGAGTGCAATGAGGTTTATTTTCTTTAAAATATTGTTAAAAACTTATTCATATTTGTGAGCATCAGGTTTTTACTTATCTTTTGAATTGTTTCATATTGAGTATAGACTTGATTGAACTTGGAACCATATTCAATAATTTAAGGCCATAGACAAATATTGTGAGTGTTGTTTTTTTTTTAAGGAAAAACGAGTTAAAAAATGTCTCGAAATGGAAGAACTCCAAGTCGAACATTTATTGCACCATTAATTTTTTTGTGTACATAAATTACTTCATTTCAATTTTCATTACAATTATAGTGTTTGTTTCGGATGTAATTATTGCTATCATTTCTTTTTCAGATTTTCAAAATACATATAATCTATTTTTGTTGTAGATATGTTTCAGATAATCATCAAAAGGTTTTGCTATTCGAAGTTCATTGTAGAAAATGCTCAAAGAGCATTGAAAATGTGAAGAAATATGAATTGGTACCCAAAAATGAAAAAAATACTATCGAACAACACTATGGTATATGGGGTGACGTGAAAGTTGCTGTTATGTTTTTATTTAACTCAGTCAACCAATTTCCAGGGCCGTAATTTAATGAAAATTGAAATGAAGTAATTTATATACACAAAAAAATGAATGGCGCAATAAATGATCGAATTGGAGTATTTTCATTTCGAGACATTTTTGAACGCGTTTTTCATATTATTTATTGCCCCTAATACACTCCTTTGCTGCACTGTTGCGAAAGCATTCAAAATCCTCAATGTCAAGTCTTCCACATTTTCTTGCACCATGAGTGATTCTTGGAAATACTCTCGAAAAACACTATGGTACAAGGGGAGACGTGAAAGTTGGTATTGTATTTTTATTTAACTCATTCAACCAATTTCCAGGGCCGTAATTTTAAAAGGAATAATTCACCCAATTATAATAAAATTTTACCGAAACATCCCGAAATATAAAATTTAATTTAATTTCGCAGTATGAAGTGAACGCCGACGATACAAAAAAACTACAACAAAAAATATAGGTCCGTATTTAAAAATTCAAAGATGGGGTTGGCCCAAGTCAGATGACACCCTGTATAAAAAATTCATGGACATATTCTGATAGCCCACATCTAGTTCCAATAGCAAAACGTGGACAGATTTTCAATATGTATTCGAATAAAGAAGATACAGGCAAAAAATAATTTGGGATTTTTTGGTTTTTCCTGTATATCTCCAGAACCAAAAGAGCTAACTTCGATTTTTTCACATCACTGAATAGGTCTTCAAAATACGCAACTTTGCCAGAATTTAACCGATACTCTATCTCTTATCGTTCACGAGATCCCCATGTACAGAAACGAATTTGAATAGCTCTGTATATACATGTATACACAAACTTATACACATACATGTCCCATTTTCACTGCAGGATCACTTAGATTATCCTTCCAGATATTCGTGAATGGAATATGGCTCTAGATCTACTATAATGTTGATTACAAGCTTCTTGAACACCTTTATGTCACCTTCTCGTTTGACTTTTGTTGGTAATTTATTGAAATACCTTATACACGCATACTCTGGAGTCTTTTCTGTTGATGACAGTCTATGGATTGGAATATTATAATTCATATTATGGTTTCTTGTGTTTGCACTATGATTTATTATATGAGACTCAAATTTCTTGTGATTCTTAAACAGAAACATTAAGCACTCATAAATATAGGTCCATGAAAGGGTCATTATGTTATATTTTTTAAATTCACCTCTACATGATTCCTTATATTTGAGGCCTAGCAAATTCCTGGTGGCTTTTTTCTGTAAAGTGAAAATACTGTTTGCGAGGCTACTTCCTCCCCAGAAGATGATGACAAAACGCATTATTGAGTGAAAGTTGGCAAAGTAAAAGGTTCGCTTTGCTGTATCATCGAGATATGTCGATATTACCCTAAGGGCCGGTCTTTTCACCTATAGATAAGTCCCAGATAACTCTATCTATCAGATAAGGATATGTAAACCTGTGAAGTTTATCCGATAGATAGTTATCAGAGACTTTATTGTGAGGTGAAAAGACCGGCCCTAAATGAATAGCAAATAGATGACAATTTAGTGCTGGTTTTCCTAATGTGTTTTTCAATATCCAAGTTTTGGTCAATGTGCACGCCAAGAAAATTTGTGTTTTCTGCTATTGTTATTCTCTGTGTTTGTATTTGAAGAGTCTCAGGTATGTTATTGTTTTTCATTTTAGTTCTAAAGCAAATATAATTTGTTTTATCTTTGTTTAGTATGAGTTTGTTCATGGTGAACCACTTTTGAGCCTTTTCCAGTGTTTTATTGGAGATGTCTAAAAGATTGTTCACTGACCAACCTACTGCTAAAATGTTTGTGTCATCTGCATAATTTACCAGACTAATATTTTCATTATTCACAATATCTGAGGCTGTCATTTATGTCAAATATAAATAACAAGGGACCCATAATACTGCCTTGAGGTACCTACCACTGTCGTTGTTTCTTTAGAGTAGTATTCAATTCCTTGGTGATTTATAACTACTTCCTGTTTACATTTTGTTAGGTAAGACTTTATATTTTTTTCAACAGAATATCATGATCTAGGCTATCAAAAGTTTTTGACAGGTCCCGAAAGATACCCAGCGATAAATTTTTATTCTCATACCCAGTAGTTACTTTTTCTATGAATTCATATATGGCCGTCTCAATAGACTTCCCCTTCAGTGGGTGGCTCAACAATTTTTTCATATAGAAATAATTCAGAAGTCTGGAACACATAGCTAATTCAAAAACTTTGGAGAGAGATGGTAGCAGACTAAACGGTCTATGATTTTTCAGAAGCGATGGATGGTCTTTTTTATATAGAGGTTTGTCCAGTGCTATTTTCAAGTTGTCTGGGAATGAACCAGTTGAAAAGGAATTATTAATTATGTGTCATAGTGGTATTGCTAATTCCCAGGTACATAGTTTTATAACACTATTTGATATTTCATCATATCCAGTACTAGTTTTATTCTTTAGTTTTATTACTTCATCAATAGTTAGCGGTATTGAGAAAAATGAGTTTCTACTTAATGGTATAAGTATCACTTTTGAATTCAATATTTGGTAAATCTTTCAATAAATTAGGGGCTGCACTGAGAAAGTAGTTATTGAAATTATTACTGATTGCATATGGGTCACCTGGTATTTTTAATTCATTTGTGGTTGTGTTTGTTCCTTTGACTTCTTTCACAATCTGCCATAAACATTTTGATGTATTATTGCTATTTTCAATGCGGTTACCATACTGTAACTTCCGGGATTCTAACAACTTTTCATTATAATTGCGTTTAGCCAATTTGTAGTCTTCCTTATAACGCTCATCTGCCCTGCTGAGCATTAATAAGAGATCAAGTCGATCTTTACATTCCCTTAACTCTGCATTCTCATAATAATTCAAGTGTTTTTCACAATTGATTAGCATTTTTTCTGGAAAGCAGTGGTTGAATATTGGGATGAGTGTGTTCCTAAAAACTTCCCACTGTAGGTTTATATCATCATATGGGATGGAAAACAATTTTTCCCACTAGACTTCTGCTAACATTTTTTAAAAATATTTCTTTATTTTGTGGCTGGAAAATTCTGCGTTTTATTTTGCCTTTTATTGACTTATTTATGTTGATGTCAATCGAGAGTTTCTGACCGGTGTGGTCTGATATGTGAGTGCTCAAAACTAGGGCTTCATAGGTTAGGTTAGGTTAGGTTAGGTTTGAACGTGAGTGGGCCCGTATCAGGCCCTCCACTGCGGCCAATGGCCTAGTGTGGATCACCCTATGGTTATATTTCTCTCAGTATATCCAATCTCTTGACGAAATTGAGGAATGCATTGGGAGAACAGTTTACCAGGTTTTCTGGCCTTATTGTCGTATCGCCAAATATTGAGAATCTGGTTCTGGCCGCACAGAATGTGTTTTGCCGTGCATAGCCGGCACTATGCATCTTGTGCATGTCCGATTTTATGCATGTGATGTTTGAGTTTGCAGTGGCCAGTGAGCAAACACTATAACTCTGAGATGCGCTCTACTGAGTTCTAGCAGTTTGTCAGAGTCCTGTTTTTTCCTTGTACAGGCAATAAATGCTTTGGAATGGGCTAGTCCCGGTAGACTACGCCAGTACTCAAGTATTTTATTGTCTGCCTAAGCTGTTATGACATTCTTGGCAGTGCTATATGCTAAACCGATTACCGGTTCTGGTCCAGTGAACGTTGTTTCGGTCCCCCCCTTTGCTTGGGCGCCCGCTATTTCGTTTCCTTCTAGGCCTGTGTGACCTGGTATCCAGACTAGGGTAACGTTGTTGCATTGCGTCAGTTGGTTTAAGGTGTCTCTGCAGTTCCATACTGCCCTAGATTTAAAGCAGTTGAATTCAAGCGCTTTAAGTGCAGCTTGACTACCTGAAAATATTTTTATTGTTTTTCGTGTGAGTTGAGTTGAGTTAGCGAATGACAATTCTCTTCGAAAACAGATTGACTAATGCCGAAGAATATGATGACTGTGTTACCTCACAATAATACTCAAACGCACTACTTTATGTTCAACACCATAAGCTTTATTATTTATAATCCACAATAACAAATTAGTAACAAACAGCAAACTACAATAAGCGCAAATGTATTCAATAGATTCGCTCGCTATGATTGGCACACTCATACTGCCTGGTTATTTCCCTTATCGCTGTATCGAGTCATCCAGTGATGTAACAGGTCTCCACATTCCCTCCTTTTTTTCAATTTGATGGGGGTGACTTTTGGGCTTAAACAACTCTTCTCTTCATTGTCCTCGAATTCCTCCTCTGTAGCGGTATGAACGATGGCGCCTTCAATTGATCTACCTGGAACTGAATTTGACGATGAGTAATTTGATATTTGAGTCTGTTCTTTTGGCAATTGTTTCACATGGGTGATGTGTCTCTTAAAGGTTTTTCCATCCCTCTTTAGAGTCACTTCATTTCCATTTCTTTCTACCACTTCGTACTCTTCGTTCTGAAACCTACTTTCTAATTTAGTCGAGGGCGTGACATTTTTCGTTAACACCTTATCTCCTGGTCATATGTCACTACATTTGGCTCCTCTTGCATTATCTTCTCTCTTTTTTAAATTATCATTATCTCTAGCTTCTTCGTCTCCCTCGTTGGAAATCAGGTCAGCTATCGAGGGTATCTTATCCCTGATGTTCCTTCCAAAAAGTAGTTCTGACGGTGATTTACCTGTGGTTCCGTGGGGGGTCACGTTATACATCAAGATAAACTTTAGGATTTCACTTTGGTGATCTCGTCTGTTGACATGGGCAATTTGTAGGCATTTCAGGATAGACTTATTCATATTTTCAACCTCTCCGTTTGCTTGTGGCCAATAAGGAGGTGTTCGGATAAGTTCGATATCATGGTTATTGCAAAACTGTTGAAATTCGTTACTTACAAATTGCCTTCCGTTATCGGCTCTTATGCTTTACGGGAAACCAAGTCGAGAAAACATTTCAGAAAGATGATTTATTATAATGGACGATGTTGTTGTTTTTAGAAATTTAATTTCTTGATATCGTGAGTAATAGTCTATAATTACTAAAAGCATGTCCTTGTTCGGTAATGGCCCCATTAGGTCGATAGCTAGGCATTGCCAAGGTCTTTCTGGGAACTTGTGCCTTGTCATAGGTGGCGGCTTATGTGGTTGTGACACTAAAAGGCAATCGCGACAATTTTTAACGTACTGTTCTGTTTGTTTATCTATTGATGGCCACCACACTTTGGCTCGTAGACGCCTTTTCATCACAGTTTCCCCTGGGTGTCCTTCATGTGCTAATTCCAAAACTTGTTTTGTGAGCGATTGTGGTATAACAATTCGATTTCCTCTCAACAGTACTGAACCTATGGTGGTGAATTCCGTTTTGAAGGGGGCATATATATATTTATCTACTGAAGACCACGATTCATCAAAGGTTTTGGATACTGCCTCTTTCAGGTCCTTATCTTTTCGGCTTTCTGAAATAACCTGGGAAATTTTCATTGCTTTAGGTGTATTTTTTTCCATGATAGTGAATAAGTGTCGCTCGCCTTCTATATCGAATGAATTCTCATCTTTCACTATACATAACCTCGATACCGAGTCAGCAAAATTTGATTTTCCTGGTTGGTATATTACTTTGAATTTGAAAGCTTGTAATCGGAGTAATCATCGTTCGATACGCGCAGGTGGCTTCGATGTTGGTTTGAAAATTGTTTCCAATGGCTTATGATCAGTCCCAAGCTCAAACTCCAATCCAGCCAGATAGAAATATAATTTTTCAACTGCCCACACTAAAGCCAAACTTTCTTTCTCTGTTTGTGAGTACCGTCTTTCGGTATCTGACAAACTCTTACAGGCGAATGATATTACTCTAGGACTGTCGTTGTTATCGAATTGCAATAACACTGCTCCCAGTGCTACAGAGCTTACATCGGCAACCAGTCGTGTGCGGCGCTGTGGATCAAATTAGGCTAAAGTTGGTAATTTGGCTAAAGAGTCTTTGAGGTTATCGAACTTTTGTTGTTGTATTTCTTTCCAGATAAATTTCACATCAGCCTTCGTCAATTGTCGCAATGGTTCTGTAGTTGTTCCTAGGTCAGGAATGAATTTTCCAAGGTATGTCACTAAACCCAAAAAACTGCTAACTTCTTCTTTATTCTCCGGAGATCGAAAATCCAAAATAGTTTTTATTTTTCTCCCATCTGCATCTATGCCTCGATCAGATAGTCCATGTCCTAAGAAGTTCAGTTCTTTGACTTTTATGAGACATTTCGTTTTATTCAAAGAAACATTATTATCATTCAGAACTTTCATAACTGCTTCAAGATACTTGTCGTGTTCAGATTCATTGGAGCCATATACGATTATATCGTCTAAGTAGTTTAGGCTGAATTTCCAAACATAAGGCGCTTATATCGAAACATGCCTTTGTGGGTGATGAATGTGGTTATAGGGCGACTGTCTACGTCCAACTCTAACTGATGATAGGCACTCATCAAGTCCAAACGCAAGAAATATTTTGCATTTCTGAGATTGGTCATGAACGAATCGAAATTGGGTAGGGGGTAATTTTCCCTCAGAATGGCCTCGTTTGCCCTGCGCATGTCAACGCAAATACGGATGTCACCGCTGGGTTTGAAAATAACTACAATAGGTGATATCCAGGCACTCGGTTGAGTGACCCTTTCTATTATATCACTCTGTAGTGCTTCGTTCAATTTGTCTTCCACTTGTTTCTCCACGGATATGGGAACTCTTCTCACAGGTTGTTGTACTGGCTTTACGTAAGGGTCTATGGAAAATTTAACAATAACATCTTTTATTTTAGGAAATGGCCTGAGTGCTTCAAGTTTGTTAACACTCAGCCCGAGCTTCAAGATCCCTAGCTGTTTCGCTGTATCCTTACCAATCAGAGAAATGTCTCCTTTCAGAACTACATAAAAAGCAGCAATTATTTCATTTTGGTTTGGTACACTGATGGTGGAAACAAACCGGCATTTAATATCGAGAGGGTTTCCCGATGCGTATGGTTTCAAAATATCTGTAGACTCTGAAATATCCCATGTTGTCAGAAAGTAGCTTCCAATCATCCCCCTTGATTATATTGACCTTCGATCCTGAGTCAATGAGTACTGTTATTTTTACTCCGCCCACCAAACATTCCATTTGGTCATCCAAAATATGTTCCCCATTTAAGAACTCATCGTTTTTTATTTTAAAGCAATCAAAGCTTTTGATGTTATCTTGTGTATCCGGTTCAGAGTCCTCGTTGTCATCAAAATTCACTCCAGATCGAAATCGTTTGTGGTTCGGCCCAGATGTTGCAAAAGTGGGGGTTCTTTTTCCACGTAGTCGAGTCCTACAGCATACAGAAAAATGTCCTTGAGAACGACAATAGTGACATCTACTATTCTGTGCTGGACATAGTTTCATATTTTTCAAATGGCCAGGTCTTCCACAACTTGAGCATAACTCAGATTGCTTATTCTGTACTCCTACCTTATTCACTGCTGTAGATGATGAAGCTTGCTCATTTCTATTCATTGCCACTGATTGGTTTCCTATTTGTTCATGTACCTGACAGATCTCTATGATTTCATTCAAAGTTCGTTCTTTTTCAAGAAGCTTCCTTTTCAAATCTACTGAGGCCCAACCATCGATGATCTTATCTTTTATATTTATGTCAGCTGCATATATTTCCGTTGCGCCGAATGAACAGCGTTTTCACCTTCTTCTTGTTTGATGCTTCGAAACACATGCCGTTCAATCGTAGAGTTTTGCTTCAGCGAAAAATACTCTGATAACTTATCAACAAGAAAGACATCATTATTTTCTTCCGAATTGTAGGTTTGTATTGCATTGGATAGATTATAAGCTACCTCTTGTAGTTGAGTTCCGCCTAGATGTAAGAGTTTGTTTGTTTTCTTCACAACATCTGTAATGTCTTCTGAAGCCAAATACAGTTCCAAAGATCTGAGCCATTTCTCCCACTCACCTCTCATAAGGGACTTGTCCATGGTGTCGCACTGGAATGGCCCGATACCAGTTTCTGTCATGGTCTGAGTAAGTACTGTAAATGAAAAAAAAATGTTTTTTTTTTCGTTTTTTTTTTTCGTCTGAGCCGACCAAACAAACCCATATCAATAGTCATAAACACAAATACACAGCTGTAGGCTTTCCGGGTTTCCCTTCTGCTGAAAAGTGCATGCGCCCCCACAATTCAGTAAGATGCCCCGGAGAGCAACGGCAAATAATAATAATAATAGACGTCCTCTAAATGCACAGGCGATGCTTTTGAGCAAGAATTATTATTATCATTAGTATCGTTACTTTCTTTTGAAGTCGATATCAGTACCAATGTATGCATGACTCATTATAGTTGATGGTTTATATAAAAATAACTTAAATTGCCTCAGAGATCAGGTTATTTATTCATCATGATTCATCTATTAAAATCAACTCAAATAGTCACTGCGTCGTTTGTTTTGAATTGAACGAAAGAAATTAGGAGAACGTAGACTTTATGAATAGCATTGAAACGTTTCAATACGAAGCTCTCGTTTTTTTTCTCGATTCATCACCAAATTGACATATAACAACAATTATTATTATAAAAAAAATAAGAAAAGAAAATACACCTTACGATTTTTTTTTCTAACTCTGTGTATGGATTCCAGACTTTCCTACCTGTTGGCTCACAGCCTTCCTTTGTTGTATTTGGAGCTCTCAACCCGTCTTGGTGCTCACAGCACTGCCCAAGTAGCTCGAAGCCTACTTTCTTGACTTTGGTGCTCTCAGCCCCTCTTATTATGTCTCTATTATTATTTTTTTTCATGTATACAGAAAAGAAACTTGTGACATCTACAACTGTTTATACACATTATGTTTTCTTACCTTCAGGGTTCAAAATCCTCGTCGCCAAATTGTGTTACCCCACAATAATACTCAAACGCACTACTTTATGTTCAACACCATAAACTATATTATTAATAATCCACAATAACAAATTAGTAACAAACAGCAAACTACAATAAACGCAAATGTATTCAATAGATCCGCTCGCTATGATTCCCTTTTCGCTGCATGGAGTCATCCAGTGATGTAACAGGTCTCCACAATGACCAAATAGATCATATAGGTGGCAACCTAGGATAATCAAAAACAATAACCTATCAGAAGTGAAAACTCCCGTGCTTTGTACAAATATCCAGACGTAGTATAAATCACTCGAAATGAACGGAGAACAAAAAATATTGTTATTTGGAAATATTCCATCTGAACGACAATATCACTGGATTAAACTTCCTAGCGAAGACATTTATCATTCTCTTTCCCTCATCCATGGCATGAGTTATATTTCTTATCGAATTCAGGCTCACTGACTGTAATATAAATCGAGTTTTCTAAAAACGTATTTACTTATATTCGACGAAAACACAATCGACACAAACAAATCACGATCTAAATCTCTAGTCAAACCCTGGAAAAAACCTACGAATTTATGTCTCTGTTCGTTTCATTTCCTTCTACAGGTAAATTTTGACATATAAATGTCGAAGTTTTATGAAAATATCACTTTTATCCTACACTTTGAGAAAGTTGAATTTTACCAGCTTTAGGGAGAGGAGAAAATAAATCATACATTTTCACGCTAGGTGGCGACCCAATAATATCAATTCTAAGCGATTATTTGTGAGATATCAAGGTGGAAAGTGTGCAGCACAACACGTGGGACACCACCATTGGGGCAATGCCATTTAAAATAGCCACTCACATAAAATTACGTAATGCTGAAGAATAAACAGGACATGCGTTCACAAGATCATCCGCCACGCTCCTTACCAATTCAGGAGCAGATATTCTAGCACTAAAAAGACATGGCGGATGGAAATCCACCAGCGGAAGGTAACGTTGAAGATTGTTTAAATAATAAAATAAATATCACTTAAACTTTCCAACACTAACGGTATGGCCGGATCTTCCACTATGACTATCACACCTAACGAATCTACATCTACTAATGGTGGATTTATGCAGCAGTCATAAGTTTTAAGTCATAAGGAAGAATATTCGTCAATGATTGGTTGTCCGTTTTTTCCAACCAATCACTGACGAATATTCTTCCTTATGACTTATGACTGCTGCATAAATCCACCACAAAACTGCTGAAATGACTCCTTCAAAGAAAATATAGTAGACATAGGAGCAACAGCTTCAACTACTTCCTTTTCTGAGCAAGTACAGTTATCGAATATATCCAAGCAAGGAATATCTTTTGTTAACTGTACTATACATAATCCAATTTTTAATATCACTGTAAAAAATAAAGACTTACAGTAAAGAATTTCATATTATTGTCATATATTTATAGTCCAATTACCTCTAAAATAATTTATTTTACGAAATAAAATGATACAATAACACAATACTCTAATTTACATAACAATCACGGGACTAGTTATTTATATTCGACTTTCACTTCACTGACTGTCCTCCGTCTGCGGTATAGTTCTTTTTATATCGAACGCTCACTTCTCCGAAAGCTTATGAAATTTCTCGTGAAGCCTCGAAAGATCCAGATTCTTCTCGGTGCATAGCGCAACGACAGTTACCCGCGGCCGAGTGCCGGCTACGTAAGAGTTCAGGTCCGGCATCGCCCGCAGCTTCGCCACATTGCCCCCTTCTTAGAGATATTTCGTCCCGAAATGTGATCCTTGGAGTGTGTCGATATTTGCAGGATTCCCCATATCTGCATCGTGAAGTTCGATGGAAATAACACTCCACAGTCTTCATGTCAGGTCGTGGAATAGGATTACAGCAAACCAAAATCTGGATGCCGCTGGATCGGAATATCGTCTCCAACATACTTCTTATAACTCTCCAATCCAGCCCATCAATACCACAGGATAATTTTGGGATTGCCAAGTCCACCAGATTCTGGTCCACCATCGTATCTCTCAGTTGGGTGAGGCTCCTCCAGACATCTTCATAGGACGGTTTATCTTGAGAACGGTTCTTGGTCACCAGGTAGTAGATGTTCCTCTGGCCCTTCTTCAGCTGTAGCACACCTCCAATTTCTGGATTCTGTTTCCGTAGTGTTTGGAGTTGGCCAAATTTCTTGGAGAACACTACAGCGATGCCCCTGGACATTCGAAGATCTTCTGCGACGCAGTGTGCTAGGGCGTAATCCACTGGCACTTTGAAAAGGTCCCGTGGCTCTTCTCGAAATACCCCGTGTGACACTTTCTGTCCATTTGAGTATAAGGACATGAATTTCTGGAACGTCATCGCATCCTCTGGTGGTCTGAGGGTGCGGACTTGGTCATGGTTCCCAGCGTAAGGTGCCAACCTGTTGAAATGCACGACCCTGGGTTTACCTCTGGGTGGCTTGTGGATTCGGTAAAGCAGGTCGTTTATCCTCTTGATGATCTTGTACGGACCTTCCCATGAATTCCGTAATTTTGGCGACAGGCCCCGGCGACGCATCGGGTTGTACAGCCAAACTAGGTCACCAACCTGAAATCCTCCAGCATCGGCATTGATGTCATAAGTCGCTTTCATTAGGTCGCTGGCACTCTGGATGTTCAAACGGACTCGTTCGTGGATGTCTTCCATTCGCTGACGGAGTTTGCTGATGTAGTCCTCTCCCGCGGTATCCTGTCCTGGTGGCGTCCCAAACTTTAAGTCACAGGGAAGTCGCAGCTCTCGGCCCATTATGATACTAGCAGGGGTTTGGCCGGTCGACTCGTGTACTGCGGAACGGTAGGCCATCAGGAACAAATGAAGATACTGGTCCCAGTCTCTTTGATGGTCAGAGACTACCTTGGACAAGTGGCGATTGATAGTCCTGTTCATCCGCTCAATCATTCCATCAGACTGTGGATGTAGAGCTGTGGTTCTCGTCTTCCGGATGTTCAGCAGTTGGCAGATTTCTTGGAACAGGTTGGATTCGAAATTTCTGCCTTGGTCCGAGTGCAGCTCCAAGGGGACACCGACTCGACATATCCACTCTTTCACCAAGACGTCCGCGACGGTGATGGCTTCCTGGTTGGGCAGGGCATAGGCTTCGGCCCACTTGCTGAAATAGTCCATTGCCACAAGGATGTATTTATTTCCGTGATCTGATACGGGGAACGGGCCGGCGATGTCAATGGCGATTCTCTCGAATGGACTACCTACGTTATACTGACGCATCGGGGCCTTGGGTCGTGTCCGAGGTCCATTGCTGGCAGCACAAACAGCACACTTTCTGCACCAGTCATTGACATCAACTTGACAATTAACCCAGTAGAACCGTTGCCTTACTTTCTGCAGGGTCTTCGTCACACCCAGATGTCCTCCAGCAACTCCATCATGGATCTCTCGGAGTACTTCCTGTCTTCTGTTCTTGGGCACCACTATCTGACGTCTGTCTTCCCTACCATCTTCGGACTCCAATACACGTTTCAGGACCCCATTGTCCAGGGTAAGGGAATTCCATTGGGCCCAGTAGGATTTGAGTGCTGGGGAATATCTTGCAATTTCCTGCCATGTCGGTCTTTGATTACTCTTTTTCCAACCGATGACTAAACCAAGATCTGGATCCTTTTCTTGGTCTTTCTGGACCTCGTTGTCATTCCAGTTGTTGTCAACTGCCGTGGTTCTACAAACCGCTGCTTCCTTCTCTTCTGCTCGTCGGCAGTGTGAGCAGTCGTCTGGGCACGGTCTCCTTGACAGGGCATCTGCATTCTTGTGGCCACTCCCTGCTCGATGTTCGATCTCGAAGTCGAATTCTTGGAGTCTTTCGATCCAACGTGCTACTTGGCCCTCGGGATTTTTGAACTGTAGGAGCCATTTAAGGGCTGCGTGGTCCGTCCTTAACAGGAATCTTCTTCCGTACACGTATTTGTAAAAGTGTTCTACTCCCTTGACAACAGCCAACAGTTCTCGTCTGGTGACACAGTAGTTACGCTCCGGTTTACTGAGAGTTTTACTGAAGTATCCGATGACCTTCTCTTGCCCATCCTGGATCTGGGACAAGACAGCTCCAAGTCCCACGTTGCTGGCGTCCGTGTCCAAAATGAGTTTTCCATTCGGAAGGGGATACCTTAAAATTGGTGCGTTGATCAATGCCCCCTTCAGCTTCCTGAACGAGTCTTGGCATTCTTCGGACCATTGGAACTTTGTTTGACCTTCCGTGAGCCTGGTCAGTGGTTTAGCGATGTTGGCGAACCCCAGCACATATCGGCGATAGTATGTGCACAAACCAAGGAAACTACGTAGTTGGTGTATGCCTCTCGGAATAGGCCACTCCTTCACTGCCCTGATATTCTGGTCATCCACTGCTACTCCGTGCCCAGAGACAACATGGCCAAGGTAACGTACTTTTTTTTGGAACAGGTGGCATTTCTTGGGGCTCAGCTTCAATCCAGAATTTCTCAGTCGCAGGAATACCTCCTCCAGGTTTTTAACGTGGTCTTCGAACGATTTGCCAACTACAATAATGTCATCGAGATATACCAGACACGTCCTCCATGAGAGTCCTTTCAGAACCGTCTCCATTAATCTCTCGAATGTTGCTGGAGCATTACAAAGCCCGAATGGCATAACCATTGTTTAAATAGAACATAGTTAGTCAATGCCTGTAGAAAAGGTATTGGACACAAACGCGAGTGTCATCTAGCGTGATTAGTTACAAACTTGAATATTTGACTTCATTTTAATGCAGGTTTCTTCAAAAAACCCTGATTTTAATGCTTTTCCATTGTTTTAATCAAGTTACGATATGACTTGGAGGCCAGATCACTGAAGTTACGACATGACTTGGATGCGAGCTCACTATCGCCATCTACATGTCGCATCCATTTTGATCCAATTATAATCCCATAAGGTTGACTAACTATCTTCTATATAAACAATGGCATAACGGTGAAATGCCACAGTCCCGAGCCGATGGTGAAGGCTGTCTTTTCTCTATCTTCTGGAGCCAGTTCTACCTGCCAGTATCCACTCTTCAGATCAAGGGTCGAGAAAATCGTGGAGTCGGCCAACGTGTCTAGGGTGTCGTCTATTCTCGGAAGAGGGTAACTGTCTTTCTTCGTCACGTTGTTCAGTTGACGATAGTCTACGCAAAAGCGTGTTGATCCATCTTTCTTCTTCACCAGCACGACTGGAGAGGACCATGGACTGTCGGATGGTTCAATAACTCCATCTTTTCCCATATCACTGACTATTTTGTCAGCCTCTTCTTTCTTGGCAAGAGGAAGTCTTCTAGCTGATTGTCGGATTGGTCGGGCATCCCCGGTATCAATTTTATGTTGAACTACATTCGTTCGACCCCCTTTTCCTTGTCCGGTATCGAAGATGTCCTGGTACTTCTTGACTAATTCTCTCAATCTGTGCTGTTGAGCTGGTTTAATGCCCTTGGAAGAGATGGTAACCAATTTTTCCAGTTCCGCCGTCAGGTTGTTGTCTTGACTAACAGTTCCGTGTACACTCCTGATCACAGAGGAAATTGACGAGCAGTGCCCCAAAACAGTTCCTGTCTTCAAGGTCACTGGGTAATAATTGACATTCATTACCCTTACTGGTACAAATTTATCAGCACGCAACAAAGTCTTGCCTAGTGCAATCCCTCGTCCAATTTTCTCATCATGAAGCTTGGGCTCGAACATCACCACGCTTCCATTGCTCGCACCTCCGTCCAAGCGAGCCTCACGTATGGTCTCAGCCCTCTCGGGTACACTCACATCTTCAGCCAGCAGAACACGAATCATCTCTTCACTTCTTCCATGTAGCACCAGCTCTTCTCCGTTCACACGTAGAACGCCATCTTTGAAATTCAATTCGAACCCTCTGGAATTCATGATGTCCATTCCAATAATTGCATCGTCCTCAATGTCCGCTACTAATGCCCGATGTTTCACTTTCGTGCTACCTAGAATCAGTTCAATCGGTAGCTCTCCATGTACAGTGGCCGGCTCTCCTGTTGCTGTGCGTAGCTTCCAGGATGATGGTTCCATTCTGTCTGATGTCTTAGTAAAAGCAGGCCCAAGGATTGTCCTAGTCGCACCTGTATCCAACAGCATTGCGCAAGGCTTGTTGTTGATGAAACCGTCTACGAAGGCTCCTTTGTTCTGTCGTTGGAGGACAGCGACATATGCGTTGTTCACCGGGGCTTTCTGAGTATAGGACGACGATTGCCCCTTCTCAACAACCTTCGTTGGTCTCGACCTCTTGAGGGTTGGACATTGACTACGCACGTGTCCAAGTTTCCTACAGTTCCGGCATCTCACTAGTCTTCTCTCAGGTAACATCTCCTTCACGACCTTTCTTATGGCAGCTTCCAGGTTAGTAGGCTCCTGTGGGTTTTCTTCAATAACTCGGACTTTACTCTGGCTACTGCAGAATTGCTTCGCCGCCACAAATTCCAAAGTGCGTGCCGGTGCATCCACGAGATGTGTTGGACGAGCTAGTGTTAATGCTTGTCTCGTTTCCTGGTCACGAAGTCCATCTAAGAATGCCTGAACTGCTAGTCGTTCCATTACCTTTTCTGGAGTAGCTGGGTATGCAAGGCGAACCAAGCGTGCAATGTCGGCTTCAAATTCCTGTAGGGATTCGCTTGACTTCTGGCAGCGGTTTTTGAGCTGTGAGTGGTATACATGTTCTAGATGAGTCTGTCCATACCGTAATTCTAGATGTTTGATCAGCTGCTCGTAGTCCTCTTGCTCTTGTGCCGTGAGGGTTTGTAGAATATTCGTTGCTTCTCCACGCAACGCCAGTGTTAGTGCCACAGCTCTATCTCCTGCATTCCATCCATTCGCCTTTGCTGCAGCTTCAAATTGTCGGCGGTAGTTTGCCCATGGTGTTTTTCCATCAAACTGAGGTGGTTTCATAGAGAGTTTTCCTGTTTCTGGACTGATTTTTACATCTTTCAAACCCCTTTGAACATCATCTAAGTTCAAACTCAGTTCCAACATTGAATTTTCATTGACAGATTCTGTGGTGTGGGTAGTGTCATTCTGGTTTTCCAACTTACCGATTTTCTCCTTTATTTTGATGATTTCTGCCTCGAGTCCGCCTTTGATTTCGTCACTAATTGTTTCCTTCAATTTTCCCATCTCTTCCTCGATTTCATCCTTGATTTTCTCCATCTCTGTCTCGACAGTCCCCATTCTTTCTTCTAATCGGTTTGCTACGCCACAAAGTTCTTCTTTCATGTTCTTCGAGTTTTCTAGGAGCTCCTCCCTCAAACCCTTCGAATTTTCTAGAATCTCTTCTCTCAGACTATTGGAATTTTCTAGCAGCTTTTCTTCCAGATTTTTCGAATTTTCTTGAAATTCCTCCTTCAGAGTATTCGAATTTTCCAGTAGCTTTTCTTCCAGATTTTTTGAATTTTCTAGAAGTTTTTCTTGCAGACTTTTCGAATTTTCTTGAAGTTTTCCTTGCAGACTTTTCGAATTTTCTTGAAGTTCTTCTTTCAAAGTACTCATTATGGAAGTCATATCCATTCCAGAAACTTCGAATAAAAATGTTTCTGGATCCTCGCCCTCCTGGATTAATCCCTCAGAAAGTCTTGCCTGAAGCACGGCCTTTTTACCACTAGTATCAAGTTCCCTCTCCTCCAGTTCTTGCTTCAATTCCGCAACCTTCAATTCAACCAGGCGAACTTTCCTCGAACACATTTTGTCTTAGTCTATGTCTCACAGTCTATTTCACAGGTCAACAGTCTATTATTATTATTATTGTCTATCTCACACAGTCTATTTCCCGGACACTAGTCTATTATTATTATTATTGTCTATTTCACACGCGAAAATGATTGTTCGAAATACACAAACTTTCTACTTACACGAACACTCTTTATTTAAACATCGCACTTCTAACACCAAATGTCATATATTTATAGTCCAATTACCTCTAAAATAATGTATTTTACGAAATAAAATGATACAATAACACAATACTCTAATTTACATAACAATCACGGGACTAGGTATTTATATTCGACTTTCACTTCACTGACTGTCCTCCGTCTGCGGTGTAGTTCTTTTTATATCGAACGCTCACTTCTACGAAATTTCTCGAGAAGCCTCGAAAGATCCAGATTCTTCTCGGTGCATAGCGCAACGACAGTTACCCGCGGCCGAGTGCCGGCTACGTAAGAGTTCAGGTCCGGCATCGCCCGCAGCTTCGCCACATTATGAAATAAACTAACTCAAAAAGTTAGGTAATTCGCTCTAGTGCGAAATGAAAAATTACATGAAATAGATCTGGACCGGGATCCCAAGCAAATTTTCAAAAATGATTAATAACAGGCTGAATCTTCCTGAGTACCTTCATTTTGCCGAGACTCCCAACTTTTTCCTCTACGAAAATTCTCGATAGTGGTAGCTAATAAAATGCGCAGGCGTCAATAATGTCGATTTGGTGAATGCAAAAAATTCATTAATAACAGTTAGTATTCCAGTTAAACCTCGAGATATTTCGATGAAGTACTCAAAAAAACTTTTGTCCTATAAAATGGATGGTAGGACTGAAGAGTCTCCCACTTCCAACATGTACCAATGACGTGGTCACAAAAATTCATTAATACCCAGCGGATTTTTTCACCGTTGCTTGGTTAATATTTGTATAATTGAATGGTCATATTGTCCTACAAATTGAATGGTAGGTGTTCCCCTGAAATTGTCGATTCCACGAAAATTCTTGATATTAGTAGCTAATGTTGATTTGGTGAGCGCAAAAATTGTATGGCTAACTGTTAGTTTTACACAGATCTGAAACTCTTGGCTTATGGTGAAACAAACCAATAAAATTTAGGCAGTAAAATCAATCTATTTGACCGTGAGCCACGGGTTCAACTAGCCTACAGATATTTCGATCATACCTTCTGAAATAAAAGATGATCAAAATATTTTGTAAGTAGGAACATTTATCCTCATTTTTGATATGACATTTTCTTGATCCTGCCATCCTCATTACGTTGATAAGTTCACAGATCGATCCTATGGCCAGTTTTCGAGCTACAGGGTGTCAAAAATTCAATTACTTCTGTTTTGCGAATTATGAATCGATTTGATTTCTTTGCTATAATTCGAAATCGATTTTTTTAGAAATAAACACATTAAATCTAATTTGCAGCTTGTAAGTCCCTCCATTCGAATAAGGAATTACATTTCGCAAAGGGTGTTGCATTACATAGCATGACAAGACACTGTTCAAAGAAATAGATGAATATAAATACCATTATTATTTTTATTTTACAAATTCTTTGAAAAAGAATGGGTCTTTATTAATTACATGAGGATTCATATTATGATTGCTAGTTCAACAGTTTTCCATGTACACAGCGACAATTTGAATGTATGAAAAGGCTATATCTCAGGAACAAAATGAAATAATTATTACGAATTGTCCATATCTGTTACTAGGATATGAGAATTGAAGTGAAATTATACTCATGAAATAAATCTCCTATCAACTCCCCTTTTTTCGAGCAAGTCCCGTCACTCTCTGATTTAGAGCCACCCGCATCCAATTACATTTTTCAGCAATCTGTTCTTGTGATTCCTCCTTGAATAGCCGGTGAAAAATGCTCTTCCACTCCTTTCCCTTCCTTTCCTCATTATTTAAAATTGTTTTTTCTGTTAACCAGATGTCGTCCCCTTACGAAAGGCAGCCCTCAGAAGTCGATACTTGTGCGAGCCAAGAATTAACATCATCAAACAAGTAATTATATATTATTTTTGTGAACACATCAATTGAATTGAAAACTGAAATGAATTTGTAAATACCCATTCAGGTAAATGAAATATTCATGATACGTTTTTTTAATTTCATTTCTCCACGATCATCACAGAATTTGCCAATTCTGAAATCAAATTTGATTACAGAATGCTGGAATTCTCTCTCTTGAGATTGAAGAAATATTCTGCTACACCTCTGCCCCCATGCAGTTTAATAGTTATTTATGTATCAAGGGCGTAAAGTAGGCGTTTATGGCCTGCGGCGTGGATGATGGTCCAATGGCGTTAGCCGAGGGCCATCACACGCCGAAGGCCTTAAACGCATTTTACGCACGTGATACATACACAATTTTATGCACTAGCGGTTTTATAGCGCGAATCACAAATACTGACTTGAATTGCAATGGTCTACACGTTTCATACGTTATGCATACAATAATTAAGGGTAACATAATATGAGGAATGTGAAACTACAGTAGCTGAGTGCTATATTGGAGAATCTATTTCAAATAAATAGATCATCACCGAAAAAATTGCCAACGATTATGAACAAATGTTAGAAAGAGTATTACTCTATTGAACTGAAATGATTCTAATTCGTGTTAGGACTTGCATGAAATGATGTGTGAGTATAGACAATTTGAGAATTTTGTCTACTTTACGGCCCGCCGGGCCATAATGCGCCCACGGGCGGTAAAGTGCTACTTTACGCCCGGCGAACCGGGCGGTAAAGTGTACTTTACCGCCCGCTAGTGCATAAATGTATTTACATTCTCTCTCTTGTGATAGAATAATATTCTCACACTGGTTAGCAATAATAACATTAGCCTTGACGCAGTTGATTGTCATCGTAGTGGCAAAATTTGAGTAAGTGTCAAAATTATTGCTGTCACGTTTCCTATCTTTGATCGTGGAGAAAGTTTAGTCTGCTACTCGGTTAGAATGAAAATTCGTGATGATCGTGGTTCCTAACGCTCGCCTTCGGCTCGCGTTCGGAACTTTCCACTTCCACACTTGGCCACTTGACCCCCGTAAAATATAATATCTCTTTCGAACTGGACTTTTTGAGGCCTCTGGAGATACCACACATTCTGTTTTACCGTAGAGCAGAATTTCACAATTCGTCTGACCTCTTTGAAAGTTTTCAATTATAAATTTGAGCTCTTCAGACGACGATGTGGTGTTGCAGGTTTTTCAGGGTTTCCCTGCATCTGTTGAAGCGCATGCGACATCATTTAAGCCGCTCCGGAGGGCAGATTGATTATTTCAATATTTTTACTTTGTTATTGTTGTTTTCAATATGTTTATAAAAATTATGAAAGCTAAACAAAATTTCCCACTTATTTCATAAACTTTTCACGTAAATTATGATATTTTTTAATCCAACAAACAATTATACATTGAAAGTAACTGTTACGACTAGAAAATAATGCACATGCGAACTGTTCAACGATTTATTCTAAACTAAACTCTTTTACAATTCACATAGCAGATTCAAGCTATGAATAATACTTTAGTCATTCTCTTATCTGGTTACGTAAGTGGGTCAGAGACTGGTACCTACTCGTACTCGATCCTAAATGAAATGGATATATACAGGGTGCTTCCCCACTGCACAGGAGTTGGATACAATGATGATTACAACAATAATACCGGTACATCCGGAAATGGTCGTCACATTCGGCCATCCTGACTACCTAGGCGTCCTCGTCTTCCTTTCATTTGGCTTCTGGTTCCAGTTTCTGTAAGCAAGGGAAAATGGGTAGTTGGTGCTTCAGCAAAAATCAAAATTATACGAATAAATATGAATATATTCATTCACCTTTATTTTTTTTGTTTGTACACATATTCTATAAGTATAGCGTATTTTTTATGCTACATTTAATTTCATTTTATGCTCGCTAGAGCTCTGCCAGATCATGTTTTGTTAAGTCATTCACTAACTTTTCATTTCATTTTATGCTCACTAGAGCTCTGCCAGATCGCTTTTTATTTCATTCGCTACCTTTTCATTTCATTTTATGCTCACTAGAGCTCTGCCAGGTCGCTTTTTATTTCATTCACTACCTTTTCATTTCATTTTATGCTCACTAGAGCTCTGCCAGATCACTTTTTATTTCATTCACTACCTTTTCATTTCATTTTATGCTCACTAGAGCTCTGCTGAAAATAAAATCATGGTTAATGTTCGTTAGTTACACCATTTCAACTAATACATGTAGCAACTTCTCATAGACACACATATTTATCTATATATACATTATTTTTCTAGGTTTGAATGAACTCAATAGATTCCCCATGTATTTAACAGATTTAAATAATGGCTTTAGTTTTGAGAAGAGCCCCGTATTAGGATCTTCTCTTAGGCAACAATTTGTGATGCATTATCTTCCAATACCTTTGCCTGTTTATTAGTATTCACCAAATTTCCCATTTTATTCGTATTACATTTGGTGAATCTAATGAACAATGTCTGCAAACTAGATTGTTTTATTATACTACAAATCGACATACCATTATTACCACCACGCGTATTCAAACATAAACATATACATGTATAGAACAACTTTTTTTTTACTACGTCTTCATTTTGTTCATGCTCACTAGAGTCACTAGAGCATTTCATTTATGCTCACTGTGGCTCAACATTTTTATTGTATTCTATCCTGGCTTGGTCTTTCATTCACGAGAACTCTGAATAACCCTCTGGATAAACTACAAATACAAGCATCGAGTCAAGTAATCGATTAGTTTTTTTTGGATTGTTTGTTATTTTTTTTTGTGCTGCTCTTTCTTTGCCTTTACTTTTCTCTGCTATAAATTTCTTCAAATGAGTCTTCCAAGGTGAAGCTTTGACTCGTGAGAGCCTCACTGCAATCACATACATTTCGTTTTTATTTCCTGGTAAGTAAAATGGCATTTATAAATGGATACCACTTCTAAGAGATCGATTAATCACAGTTTGTGATTTATTTAAAATATTGAAAACTTCACCATGGTAACTCTATGTTTTCGTAATTACATTACTATTGTTATTGTTGATTTCAGTGACTCATGAAAATCTATCTGAATTACTAGGTCTTTGTCTGTCAACTGAAACTCTTCTAGACTCTCGTCTTTCAAACATTCGTTCAGCTACCTACGCTGCACTCGTGCTTACTCGTTACCCAAAGTCGTTTATAAACACTAGTATATAGGTACTGCAAACATTCTCAATATATCTCTCAAAATGTGTTTTGTTCATTTTTATTTTTTTTTTTATTCACTGGTCTATGGTATTCGGGAGAATAAAAGTTTCAAGAATGAATCGACTATCGCTAAAACAAAACAGAATCATCCACCGACACTACTGACATAAAAGGTTGAGTTGACAAACAGCAAATTGCTGATACTCCGTCCATTCTATTTTAAAGATTATTATTATTATAATAATAATACGTGCCCAAGGGTTCTATTTGTAAGCGCAGTCGAGACATAAGTGAACATTTTTCAAATGAATCGTGGCATACCTTTGAACCAAAATTTACTTTCGAATTGAATAATGTTCTTTAAAATCAACAAATATTTTTAGTTATAATTTCAGACAAAAACCGTAGTGGTAAAATGTGAATGAATCGTGACATTTTCTCTATAACTAAAGGTGAAGAGCGCATGTATACTCTATTCAACGTCACCTTTCCCCATGAATATTCATTATAATATCTTTGTGGTATATAATTGGTTGGCAAATTTTGGCAAATTCGGCCATAAATGTCAGATGCAATAGGAAGTTCATTTAATTCAAACAGTTGGTGCTCATTCCATTAGGGAATTTTTTTGAAATTCCAATAACTCTTACTAGAATGTCAGAAGAATATGATATGAGTTTATCTACTAGCAAAATGTTTCCAAAATTTTATCGACTACCTGTATCCAGGTATCCTTCACATAAAAAAATATCATTCCAAAACAAGATCATCAATGAAATACCTAAATTTTTCCACTTGCCTTTGTAGTAGCTGTAGTTTAGCCGGTTTCAGATGCCAACAATTCTCCTTCCAATGCCCTTTTCGGCTACAAAGGGTACATTTTCTTGCTTTGGATTTTGCATCCCCTGTGTTGATGTTCTTGGAGAATCCTGTTGGACTAGTAATAGATTTCTTCACTGAATCCTTCTTGGTCAGTTGGCCCAAAAATCTCTTTCTTGATATAGTCTCCTCAATTTGTCGCATTTTTGCTGATTTGGGTTTTGACTTCCGGTTCCCTTCTCATCCACTGAAGGTTTTGAATTGGGTAGCTCAGTATGTAAATTCCGTTCCGTATGGAATGTTGAGCATCGGTTTTGTTGCTTTCGTGAATCATGGTGATTGTCACTATCACTGTCACTATTTCGAATCTAACTGAAGGAGGCGCGAAAATATCCCACTTCTGAAATGTTACGACTAGAAAATAATGCACATGCGAACGGTTCAACGATTCATTCTAAACTAAACTCTTCTACAATTCACATAGCAGATTCAAGCTATGAATAATACTTTAGTCATTCTCTTATCTGGTTACGTAGGTAGGTCAGAGACCGGTACCTGCTCGTACTCGATCCTAAATGAAATGGATATATACAGGGTGCTTCCCCACTGCAAAGGAGTTGGATACAATGATGATTACAACAATAATACCGGTACATCCGGAAATGGTCGTCACATAACATTAGTTCACGAATAATAGTTATTTAAGTAACAAGGAATGTAAAGACGTGTTAACATTCGAGGTGAGCGAGTACGAGCCGAGGCAAAGCCGAGGCTTGTCGCTTGCCGAGGATGATAACAGTCGATACATTCCGTGTTACTTATTACGTTTTTCCCGCTGCTTGTTGACATTTCTCAAAATTTGCCTGAATTGAAGTTTTTCTTACCCTTCCTTCATGATTATTCGATCGCTATTTCATTCTAAGTTGCTTGTGCGTGTAACTAAGTTACCGAATAAGCAGACAACAATAATATTCAAAAGGTCTCATAACCTAAAAATTGATATGAATGAAGCTGAAGGTATTACTTGTCAAAGGCAAAGTCATTATTACCCTAGGCATGTAAATGACACTATTTACATTCCGTTGTCAAGATGAATTAGTAAACGAATGATGTAGGCCATTTACCTGTTTTGTTGCTAAGCATGTATGGACTATTTACAGTGTCGGCAGCGGGAAAAATATATCAAATTAGCTAAACCACAATTTCAAAATAATTCGTTATTTTGAATAATTTTTGTAGGACTAGCGATACATACCCGTTTTTTTGTAGGACACTGTATTATTTAGGTAAAGAATACACTTACCTTTAATGTGTTATCATTGTCCTACAGTCATTAATAAAAAAAAATTTACCATGCAATTTACATTTTCGGAGCGTAGGACTGGGAACACCTACCATTCAATTTGTAGGACAATATGACCATTCAATTATACAAATATTAACCAAGCAACGGTAAAAAAATCCGCTGGTTATCAATGAATTTTTATGACAAAGTCATTGGTACATGTTGGGAGTGGGGGACTCTTCAGTCCTACCATCCATTTTGTAGGACAAAAGTTATTTCGAGTACTTCATCGAATTATCTCGAGGTTTAACTGAAAAACTAACTGCTAATAATGATTTTTTTGCACTCATCAAATCGACGTGTTTGACGCCTGCGCATTTTATTAGCTACCACTATCGAGAATTCCCGTAGAGGAAAAAGTTGGGCGTCTCGGCAAAATGAAGCTACTCAGGAAGATTCAGCCTGTTAATAATTATGTTTGAAAATAGGCGTGTGATCCCGGTCTATATCTTATGTCGGCCTGAAAAATGCCACTCTACCGCCTAGGTATACAATATACTATTTCCGACGACCTATTTGAAATATAATTCGCACTGTAAACTAACACAAAAAATTGAGTATTTCGCTCTAGTGCGAAATGAGAAATTACATCAAATAGATCCTAAACAGAAACTAGTGCGATATATTTCACTTCGCAAAGTGCAAAATGAAGTAATAAAGAAAGCATACTTAATCCCGAAACAAGGTTTTTCTGTAAAAATAAGTTTTGGTAGGTAAAGTGAGAGTCACGCAAAATTTTATTCATTTGGTAATGTTTGTGTAAACTCGTGCGGAAACTGGATATTCCATGCTCGTGTGACAAGATGATAAACCACTTAAATAAATATCCTCTTTGTCGCACTAGTTATATTATATACTATTACCCTATGGCACGTTATAATGACATTCTTGTGTGGTATTTTAGTGACGTAATGAAGTTTTTTATGGTCCTAGAAACAATTCTAGAATGGGGATCTAACAGTTTGGTGGAATCAAGCATGTCTTTTTTCTAGAATAGGCGATCACACAGTGGCCAGACTTATCAGGTTAGGAGGATCCATACCAATGGAGTGGTCCATTTCGATGCTTGATATTACCATTAGCATAGGAAAACCATGTGAGGTTCAAGGCCAAAAGTTCCTCTCAAAAAACTTGGTTTTCTGTTTGTGCTAACAGCTATTTCACTCCCCGTCAACTGCTCATGATTTATACTACAACAGAAACTTGTAGATTCTGTCCAGAAATGAGCCATTCGTCTCGTCGGTGATGCTTCGCTTACAAGCTCGCTCACTTCTCCGGAAAACGGCAGAAAAGTTCATGATCTTTATCGGTTTGATAGATATTTTCATGGACGATGCTGTTTTGAAATATGAACATTTATTCCACCGTTAGCGGTTCCATCGATGAGGGCGTCAAACTATCTTCAGACCCATTTGTGGTCACTATAGAGACATGTCGAATATCTCTTTCCCAGGGCAAATCGTTGGAACTCACTGCCTCGGGAGGTATTCCCTGAGGCATGAAGGCTGAAGAAATTTAGACGATTCTCTGAATATTATAGGGTTTTTCAATTTTTGAGTGAACCAGAACATAAATACTTGAAAAATATCAATTCACCGGTAAGTTCTTTGGCGCTTTTTCCTACCACTCCCGAAGAGGTTATAGATCCCATTAAATCATTGAAGGATTCGAGGTGTCTGGACTTCTACGAAATGAACAGTGCGATCATTAGATCTATAGCTCGAACGGAGAGCGCCGGTTCACCGATATCTGAAGTCAAGCAACGCTAGGCGAGGTCGGGGTTTGGGTGGGTGACCAACGGACCCCTCTTCGAGATTCTCCTCGTATCGTGCTAGGAATCGCACGTAAAAAGGTAAGACCACGTTAATCCTTGGCTCGCACAAGTTTCGACTTTTGAGGGCTGTCGTTCGTAGGGGACGACAGCTGGTTAACGGAAAAACCAATAAAAAAAACAATTGACCAACCCCTATTTTCCCTGACGTACTGAAAATAGCAGTACTTAGTTCTTTTTTTACTTAGAAAAGATGATCCTCAAAAGCTAGAAAACTTTCTACCGATTTCTATAATTCCTGTTATAGCTAAAGTCATAGAATATCTAGTTAAAAAAAGACTAATTTCATACCTGGAAGCAAACTCTCTACTGTGTCCTGGTCAATTTGGTTTCAGAACGAATAGTTCAACATCTAAACCGATTTCAAATGTAATCCCTACTATAGTTGAAGGCTTATAATTGGAGGAACATTTGTTCTTAAAGCTCTGCGATCTCACCAAAGCGTTTGATTGCGTGTCGCACCATGTTTTACTCAAAAAGCTTTTTTATTATGGTATTCGTGGGATTCCTCTAGACTTCTTCAAGACATAGTTATGTGGGAGAGCACAATGCGTTATGACGGACGGTATGAAATCAAACTTGGAGGAAATTATACATGGGGTCCCTCAGGGTTCTATTTTGGGTCGACTCTTTTCATTTTATATATAAATGACCTTTGTTATCATATTTTGCTGATGACACAACTTTAATTGACCGAAAGAGGGATATGGTGGAACTGATCGAATCCAACACCAACAAGCTTTTGCTGAATTCGGAGAAAAACCAGAATCTCATTATACCGGGTGACACAGCAGACATGTAGCAGCCTGTAGTTTTTTTATTTGAAGAGATGAAGATTCGAAATTTGCAGAAGTTAGGTAATCAATGATAGCGCTTCATTTGAATCTAACGTCAACTTTTTTCAACTACCTGTTTGATCGGTAGTAGCTCCAACTACTTTTTTTTGAATGACACTCTGTATATTTATCCAGCCTATCTCATTTGTCTTGAAATTCTATATTCAACCGTGTATCATGAAGTGGCATTCGTTTCTCGATTCGCAGATGAATTGCATTTTATTGAAAAACATCAAGTTGGCTGTTACCCGAATTCGATAATCTTTCGATGCTTGGTAGGCTTGGAAATCCAAAGAGTATCAGTTAAACGATATAATTTCAGTTTTTTCCAAACCTGATCACTTCCTACAGATTGTCAATAATTTCTTCAATAAAAAGATAAAACATCTGAAAATAACTCACGATATTGCGAAATCTGAGATAGGAACATGTTTTTCAATTTGGCTGCTTGTGAAGGAACTATCTGTCTTTCTCTTTGGCCATGTAGCCATATCATGATCTTTCCATTTGGAAACATAAAATTAAAATTGTTCCCCTGATCCACCAATTCACAAGTCTATTAGTCTACATATTTGCAATAATATTTCGCCTAGTAGGCGGTGTACACAGAATGTTTTGTGTTTGACAGGTAAACATCATTTGATTGTACTGATTATCTCCGTCAGTTTTATGCTGATTAAAATTGCATCGTTTAATTAGATACTAAATATGTACCTATTCATAGAATAAAAAGGTCGATATTTTGTTGATATTCGGAGAGTGCAAGTGAAATTGTAGACAGGCTGAACAATTGTAAGTCGAAAGATTTCCGGAAAGACGCCATCCGCCTAATAATTATTTCGCTAGAGTAGAAGTGCAGTTCAGAAGAGAACCGGAAAATCAAAACAATTTCCAATACATTGTCGACGAGGAAATGGAAGTAAATGTTTTGGCCATAGTACATGCAGATCCGACGATATCACTGAGACAAATTGAGGACGAAATCGGCGTGAATCGAGAGACCGCTAGAAGAGTTTTGAAAAGAACTGATCTGAACTGCTATTCTACTCTAGCGAAATGATTATCAGGTGGATGGCGTCTTTCCGGAAATCTTTCGACATACAATTGTTCAGCCCGTCTACAATTTCTCTTGCACTCTCCGAATATCAACAACATATCGACCTTTTCGTTCTTTGAATACATATTTAGTATCTAATTAAACGATGCAATTTCAATCAAATGATGTTTACCTGTCAAACACAAAACATTTTGTGTACACCGCCTACTAGTCAAAATATTATTGCAAATATCTAGACTAATAGACTTGTGAATTGGTGGATCAGGGGAACAATTTTAATTTTATGTTTCCAAATGGAAAGATCATGATATGGCTACATGGCTAAAGAGAAAGGCAGATAGTTTCCTCACAAGTAGCCAAATTGAAAAAAATATGTTTCTCAGTTTTCGCAATATCGTGAGTTATTTTCAGATGTTTTTTCTTTTTATTAAAGAAATTATTGACAATTTGTAGGAAGTGATCAGGTATGGAGAAAACTGAAATTATATCGTTTAACTGATACTCTTTGGATTTCCAAGCCTACCAAGCATCGAAAGATTATCGAATTCGGGAAACAGCCAACTTGATGTTTTTCAATAAAATGCAATTCATTTGCGAATTGTGAAACGAATGCCACTTTGTGATACACGGTTGAATAGT